>CM054128.1:51796942-52396942 GCA_028751855.1 Ambrosia trifida
TGCCCACGTACGACTCGGATTAGAGTATTTCTTAATCCGAGGGGAACGGTGTAAACCTCAGAGTTTATCAATATGAATGTTTAAAGTCAACGAGGTGAACAGAAGTTTCCAGTTAAGGGTGAACCCGAAAGGGAAGAACCTCTAACCATGTCTTATACTTACATGTTATTCTCATTACGGTTAAAGGTAAAACCCGAAAGGGAAGGACCTCTAACCATGTCATGATTAAACATTATTCATTACAGTGGCTATTACATATTGGTTGTACGCATTTATTTCTTGTTAAGGTTATGGAAAAGCATAATACCTTAGTGTAAGGTAAATCGGTGATTACGGTCCGGAACGCAATCACGGGTTTACAGGTACATGAGGGTGGTGTGTAATTCTATTTAGGTTTTTGGTAAACAATCAGTACGAGTCCAAAGTATCGGGAGTGTGGTGGGTTAGCTGCGGTACACCCTATATATAAGCATAAACGATACTGCGGGAGCGGACTAGGAGTCTGACCAAGAAACAATCCATTACTTTATACTTATCTCTTCATTAGAACAGTGGACTAATAGCTAGCATTTTCGATAGGAACGTTCTTACGTGAGCTTCATTCGCCTTCCTAGAGTCTTTCTCTTGACCACCCACACAGAAAACACAAATCTTGTATACCCTTACACGCTCTGTTATTTGAAATCTTGTTACGTACCTTAATAAAGTTCAGTTAGAACCTTTCTAAAGTAGGGGAGACTGCTTCATTAGTACCTCTTCCCCTCACCCGTTACACATTCCCAAAACTTTTCTCATTTAAACTCTCAATTTTCTAACATTGGGTCAACTGTTCAAGATTTTGACATTATTACTTTGGATATTAGACAACTACTTTAAAAAAAAAATTTATCAAAACATGAATGATGTGATATTTTAAAAAAAAAATCTAGTTGACTTTTACAACGCCTCTTGTTTCATAGTAGCCTCCACTTGAAAGAAATTTCGAGACGAAATTTTCTAAAGTAGGAGAGACTGTGACATCCGTCACCCTCGTCTTTCATCTAAGTGACAATAATAGCCCTTCAAATATTTCCTTTATAGTCTCTGTAAATTCCGTCGTTTTCAAATCTAATTTTAGAGCGAACTAAAATTTTACCGTTTAAATTTATTATGGTTCGGGTATGAGTTTTTAAGCGAATGCGTATGTGGACACGGGTTCGTAAAAGCTTTTATATAAAAAGAAAATATTCAAGTTTAAAAAAAAGTGTTACTTTAACTTGGTTAACTTTTTATTAAGAGAAACATAACTAAAATTTAATAAAACTAACTTAAGTTAAGTTAGAGGGGCCAATTATGACAAAACCCCAAAGTTTAAAAAAAAATCAAACTCTTCCCACCTGTTAAAACGTTTTTCCGGCCGCCGGAATTTTGTTCCGGCAAGGCATTTAAGACCTCTAAATTTGTTTTTAATGCTTGTTTCCGCTTTTGTCCATCATAATTGGTCCGTTAATGTGAAGATTAGGCGTTTTAACTATCAATTATCGGTATTATGTTAACACCGGTTAGTAACCGACGAGTTCTTTAAAACAAACCAAACAAGTTACATTTTTTTCGAACGATAATATAAGTTGAACATAGGGATCCCTTTCTGCACTTAATAATGTTCTAACCCACAAAAGAAATGCATCAAAACTCGTCCCAAATAGCTACAATTCGAAGGTTTTCCGTCCGACTAAAAAGCTCTATTTTCGAACATCAAAGCGAGGTGTAAGTCCGATTTTCTTTAGCCATTTTGTTGTTTATATGTTGTTCCTTGAAAGCCCCTTATCACTGATCTGAAATCGCGTCTTTATCGGGTTTATTAAATTGGGGTTAGGGTTAGGGTTTATGCTAAGTTTTGGGGAAGAAGATGGATTATGTAGTTTAAGTTAAATACTTTTAAAATATAAAACCTTCAACATAATAGTTTATGGAGGAGTGGTTTGTGTGTGAAGGTGACACAAGATGGACATGGGTTCGAGTCTTCTCACCCACGCCTGTTTTGGTTTTTATTTTTGTTTTCTATTTTTGAATTTCTTTTATTTATTATATATATGGACATATAAATGCATTATCCTTATAATATTCATAATAAATTCAATTTTTACCCAAAAATTACGAAAATTTAGGTGTAGCTTCTTGATAACTTATAGAAAATTATTATACTTTTATTTTCTGGAAAATCTCATATTTTTATATTTTTATCGAATTTATTTGTTTTAATCATATTAAATTGATAAAAAATTCATTTTTAATGATTTTAATCTCGAAATTTTAGGATAATTATTTCTAAGCATTCTAACCTGAAATAAAAATTATTGGTTCAGAAAACATTTATTTTTATTAATTTTTTTCTATTTTTAATCATTTAAACATGATTTAATCTCATTAAATCAGTTTTAAATATAAATAAGTTTATAAAAATTATGAGAAAATTATTTTCATTACTATACATCAGAAATCATCCATTTTCTATAAAAATAGCATTTTTGGATCATGTCTTGAATTATTAGTCTTATTTATGATTAATTAGACATAATTAATAATTTATTTATTTGTACTATTAAATATCTATTTTATGAATACTTTTCTTATAAAATAGAAATGCTTTATGTTTGAAAATCTTATTTACCATTTGTCGATCATTGTGAAACACATAATTATTTACACATTTATAATTATTGCATTTATTTATAATAATTAGTTAAAGTAATTAACTAAATTATTTTGTCTTAATTATTCAAACATATTTTTATCTAAATATTCAATAGGTAATAATTATATTATTCAAACCACATTTACAATCTTTCATATATTATTGGTGATATACAACTTTTACATTAACGCAACTTATCATTAAAACTCTAATTCCCCAAATCGACTTAGCAAACCCTAATGCCTTAGACCCTAGATACCATAGACTTTTAGACTTTTCCCTTATTAGTATTCTTAAACGTTATAGGTTGAATACTCATTACTTAGCTCACGACCGCTTAAGTGGATTTTGATCGCTTTCGCAAACTGTGAGTATATCTTTCCCCTTTTTACTGTTTTACTACTTTGGGGTGACTCATGTACCAATATATTAATCAAGTTTCAATTTCTTATACTTAATGCAATTCTCATGTGTGTTTGCTTTATGTTAATTGGTGTGTCTATGACCTGTCAAAATCATTAACCGCTGGGCGGCCTAGCTTTTCAATGAATAGTACTATGGTATACCCCCTTGAGACTCTGTTGAGAGAATCTTGGTCATTGTCTTGTTAATTCATTATTCAGTTGGTTAGTCATGTGTTAGTCATTATTCTCAGGTTTGGTTTTGAACGGATATTACTTATTACATAATTGCAAATGGTACCGCACATGAATTGCCAAACACTTTTCTACTATATTTATTTAAACAGGGTATGCTCACCAATACAATTTTTGTATTGACCAAATTATTTTGTACATGTTTCAGGTTGTTTTGAGACGCTTCTTTTAGGCTTTTGGATTTTATATTTCAATCTTGTCTACATTGTATTTTAGCTAGACTTGTCACTTTAGAATTATTGTATCCTGTAATTTCATTTCAATGTAATAAATTATTAAATCAATGTATCCAAATTTACACTTTTAGTCCATGAGCTATTGAACAATCGTCACTACGTGACACCTCGATGTTTCCGCCATCGGTTGGGGTGTTACACTGAGCAAAATCAAAAACTGTTGCGTAGCGCATTTGTACCCTACACATCAAAATTTATCTTTGGCTTCTTAATCATTATGATAAGCTAGTACATTACCCCCGCGCATTGCTTGCAGGGGCAAATAACCATGTCAAATAACACCATTGACACAAGAACGCTAACCACTACCCACCAAAAAATCTAGTACTAAAAAAGAAAAAAAATGGAAAAAATAAATAAAACCAAACAAGAAGTAAACGTAAAAACGTTGAACCACACAAGAAAAATATAAACCCGCATAAAACAATAACATGTTATGAAACAACCGTTAGATGAGAATTATAGACGAAAAAACGTTGAACCACGCGCGTTGGGGCATGCTAATTCGTAAAATTTAGGCCGAAACGTAAAATAAAAAATGCGAAAGATGGAAAGTATTGGGAACTAAAGCTGAAAATGTAAAAGTTTGGATTAAATTGTAAAATATGTAAAAGTTTGGGTTAAAACTATAAAAATAAAGACAACAATTAAAAAAGAAAAGATGTATCTAAGGCCGTCCGTTCAGAAAGTGCGAGCAGCATGACGCGAACGAGATTTTAGCACCAGCGTTCACCCCTAGCCACAACAACCCTACACGGACCCCGACAATCACCTGTGCGAGCGACACAAGCGATGGTTGTCACATGGGTTAACGAGAGAAAGTGACATTTGGTCGCGCCCATGCTCACATCCAGCTACAACGGGGTCAACTGACCGGGTTACTTGAGAGTCACGTTGGTGGCTCACGCCCGGTCTCTCACGCCTACACAAATTATTGGGTACAACACATACAAATATGGATACAACCCTTAATTGCACATAACGCCTCTAAAATACTTAAATTATAGCACTTTCTACAAATACCGGTATTTTATAGTTCAACCGATAATGTGAAGAAAAAAAAACTTTCAAATGTATCCTGTAGTATAGAAAATGTGAAAAAACTCAATATTATTTTACAAATTAAAATTTCGATTTACAAATGCACTTTCTTGTGATTAGATTTCTTACATTACATAATGATGAGTTTATAATATAAATAGTTACTACTAAATGTTTTCATTTATTATAACTTTATCTTAAAAGTGATAAGTTATCTTGCCACTAATTAAAGTGCGTATGCATTTAAGCTATAAATTTAAATTCTGGAACACACTAAGATCAGATTTTTGTACATATTCTAGTTTCATGTGCATGCTTAATAAATGCAAAATACATCGGTGCCTTGACAGCCTTAAACTACTACAAGGAGATCGAACCGTAATATGTTTTATGAGGTTTGATTCTGAAATCTTTGGATAGAGATCTATACGTAGGATTGAAATCGGTGATCATGCAAAGGTTGAAGGCGACATTGATGATGGTGGCAGCCCAGTTTGCAGTAGCGGCATTCAGTATTTCCTATAAACTGGCCGACGATGATGGCATGCATATGAGAGTTTTGATTACTTATCGTTACTTGTTTGCTTCCATTCTCATTTTTCCTCTAGCTCTCTTCCTTGAAAGGTATGCACTCAATCTCCCGTTTTGTCGAAAACTTTATATATTTTATTATATTATACTTCCGGAACGTCCCGGAGTTAAAGAAATCTAATGTGACACAGGGCCGTCTCCGAGAACGCTAATAAAATTTTGGGCCTCGGGCGAAAAAAAAATTTGGGCCCAAAATTTTGTAAAGAGGAATGAATTTAAGAAAAAAAACTGAATATGGTGCTAGAGCCAAGGCTTGAACTTGAGACCTCTACATTAAATTTGCATGGTTTTTCCAACTCCACTAACAAGAGCTTTATGTATAAAACACAAATATATATCCTAAATATAGAATTTAATATATATTTTTATATTTTTAAAAAAAGTTCGGGCCCATTTGTGAGTCGGGCCCTGAGCCGGTGACCACCCGGCCCATGCTCAGGGCCGGCCCTGATGTGATATATCAATTTTACATATGAAATAAAATGATACGCTTTACAGTTACATGCAGCAAAACTTTGGGTAGCACCTAACCTAAAACAATGAACATTGTATCTCCAATGTTACTGCCTAACCTTAAATAATGTATAACTCTAATATTAATACCTAGCCTAAAATAATGTAAAACTCCAATGCTAACATATGTTGAAAATAGAATTCATATTTACTGATTTGAAAATAATTAGTGACTTGCCTATATATGATTAATGAATTACTTGAACACTTTGTGTTTCTTTTTCCTGTATAAATAAAACCCCACAAAAAAATAATTGTTTTTTGTCCGTTTTTTTATATAGCACTGTGGCACTCGTTGGAAATATAAAAAACGCTCGTTAATTTGGTGTAAATTTTTCTTTAAAAAATCTCGTATAAAAAAATATTAATGTTTAAAAATTATGGGAAGAAATATGAGAAACATAAAACCAATTTTTGTTTAAATTTTTTTTTTTAAAATCAATTAATGTCAAGTGACACGTTCAAAAGAGAGAATGCCCTCTTTAAAAGCATTGTGTTGTTTATTACTTTTGATTATTATAATAGATAATTTTTTTCTTTTAACTGCTTTTAATTTTGATTAAATTGAGAAAAATAGTAGCTTCTAAATAGCAAAAAATAAAAAATTCAAACTATGATTCAATAGCATAATGTTATCGTATCAATAAGAGTCATTCTTTTTTTGACAATATTAAAGTATAATTTGCTCTTAGCAACACAATTTTAAAATATATTTTTTACAAAACTCTTAGTGCACCGCTCTAACGTTTTACTTTATCTAATTTTTTTTTATATAAATTTTACTAGAGACCAGCCCATCTAAAATATAATATATATATATATATATATATATATATATATATAGGGTCAGGATCTTGTACAAAGTGTTATATTTGTAAGAAGTGTGAGAAGGTGTTATAGCCATTAGATCATCTTAATCAATGGTTTGAATTAACTGAGTAGCATTTTGATAATTAGTGTTATAATTAAATTAATTAATTAGATGTTTCAAGGGTATAAGAGTAAAATCACCACTTAATTAACCTCTCCCCACCATTTACTCCTTTTTTTCCACAACCATTTCTTAATTACACACACTCTCTCTCTTTCTCTTTCTCTCTCTCCACTCTCACGAATTTTTTTCAATCATTCCTTTATTGCAATGTTAATTAAATTAACTCATTCATTTTGAAAAGAAATAATCTTTATCTTCCACCAGTGAATAAAATCCTACATATGAAACAACTAGAAAGATATATTGTGATGACATATATTCAGCCTTTTCAACAGATATGAAGTTCTCACGGAAAAGAACCTTTCATGTGTTTTGTCACTAGACGTAATGTGTTTTATCTTCAAGTCATGGTGTTTAATATTCGAATGCATGTTTTACCTGGTGGTGTATTACAGGGTGGTGTTTTATATTCATATTTATGTGTTTTATCTTCATATGATCATATAGGTTAGTTTTATTTTTGTACACTATAAAATTTTGTAAATGATAAAACACCATGTAATATTAACACCTTTTACATTAATATAATAAAACACCAAACATTGTGTAAAAAATATCAAATCTGCCTTAAATTTAAAACACCACACGTTGATTATTAAAACACCATGTTGATCTGTATGTGTATTCTATACCTGCGAAACTTGAAGCATGTCTACCAACGTATTATACATAGAATTATCCATTGATCAACTACAAAACACCATGAAACAAACTCGAAAAAATAAAAAAATAGAAATCGGAATTTTTTTTCTTTCGTTTTGAATCTGACAAAGTGAATTGGTAGGTTGCAAAACAATTTGTTTGAAAGGTCATAATAATATCCTAAAAAATCTCCTAATTAATAACAAATATTATTATCACAATTATCTCTAAAAATAAGATTAGAATGCAAATTACTTTGATACCCTTCTTATTAATATTTTCACATGCCTTGTGTCACCCCCGTATTCCTTCTCACCCTTCTCACAAATAATATGTTTTGTACATGATCCTAAACCGTTATGTTTCTACAATGTAATGTTTTTTTATTTCAAATATACCGTTATGACGTGCTTGTTTCTACATACACTGTGAGATAAATTTTATTTAGAACCAGGCCTTGCATTTTTTTATAACTTGCATTGTCAATGTCACAGAAACAAAAGGCCTAAGCTAACATGGTCGATACTCTTTCAAGCGTTTCTTTGTGCGATTTTCGGGTATGCTCATCAAGCTAGATATAAGTGCACAAATATTCTCTAGGAGGGTGTTCACTTCAGAACGTAGAATACATATTCAAATTCAGAACCACATGACATTCTTGTACCTTTTACTTAAGAGTGAAACAAAAGGAAATTACATAAATGCCTACGTAACTATTTAACTAAATCATTAATGCATTATTATATACAATTAATGTGGTTCTGAAGAAAATACACCCCATATTCTTTATCGTATCAAATTAGTTCGATACTTATTTGTGGTTGATAAAATAATGTAGGGGACCAATGTCGCAGAATATGTATGCTAAAAGCTTGGTTCTAACATCAGCAACATTTACCGTAGCTTTTACCAATATTATCCCTCCACTCACCTTCATCATAGCCGTTTTGTTTAGGTATTTTCTCTTTTTAATAGAGTTATCTATATATATATATATATAGAGGGGAAAGTTAATTTAAGAACACCTATATTTCGTGTGAACCGTGAGAACGACATCTAAAACCATTCAAATTCCAAATTTCTTTTTACACTTGTCTTTATTACTAAAATTTCATCTCAAAAACACAAATTACGCGTAAAAATTCAAACGTATACGAAAGTAATTTGTTTTTACACATGTGTAAATTTATTGTTTATACATGTGTAAACTGTTTCATTTACACATGTGTAAAAAGTTAATTTGAAAGTGTTTTTGCAAGAAAAGATGAATTATTTGGAAAGAAAAATCATTTATTAATGTTGTATTTTGATAATAATGAGGTTTGTATTAAAAAAATTTGATTTTGATTGATATTTTACTTGTTCTCACGGTTCTCACAATATTTAGCGTTCTCAAAATAACCCTCCCATATATATATATATATATATATATATATATATATATATATATATATATATATATATATATATATATATATATAGGGAATGGATAGTTTGAGAACTCACATGAGTTGTGAGAACCATAGGAACTCATCTGGACCATTGATCTTGATGATCTAATGGTTGAGATTAAAGGATTAGATTTTTTGTCTTGACTTGATTAATAAGTATTTTTTTAATCTAATAAAGTACATTAAGGGGTATTAAGGTAAAAACACAATGTGAGAGAAATAATTAATATAATATCACATTAATTTTTTATTCAATATTCAAAATATCATATTTTTTTAACTTTATTTTATTTTTTTTAATTAACTTACTTTTTTAAAACAAAAAATCAAATGTACAGTTTGTCTTCTCTCTCTCTCTCGTTTTTACATTGGTGTAATTATTTACACCAGTGTTTTTCTTACATCTATATAAACCAACCATCCATACTTTTTGTATATTTTACACTGGTGTAATTATTTACACCAGTATTTTCTCATACCTATATAAACCAAACGTGTATATTTTTTGTATGTTTTACACTGGTGTAATTATTTACACCAGTGTTTACTCATATCTATATAACCAAAAATGTATCATTTTATATGATTTACACTGGTGTAATTATTTACACCAGTGTTCACTCACATCTATAAACCAACATTTATAATTTTTGTTATATTATTCGTATTACGGTGGTGTAAAAAATAACCACCAAACATCTATACATCATATTTACATTGGTGTTTACACCAGTGTTTTCTTACATAATACTACACCATCCTTCACCAACCCAAACTTAAAAAACATCATCTCCTAAAAAAACGTATTACACCGGTGTAAATAACCCACAAAACATTGAAAAAATACGTATTTCATCACACTAAATTTGTTCTTCAAAAAACTCCATTAAAAATAGGTATTACACCGGTGTAAATAACCAACAAAACATTGAAAAAAAATAACGTAATCAAGGTAAGCCTAGCATTAGGAAGTAGCAAATACAAATACATTTCCATGTAAATGATTTTTATACAAATACAAATCCACCGTTCTTGATTTTTTTATAAAAAAAATAGATGGACTGGCGTTTTAACGTGGAGACAGACCTGTGGGGCTTTCTCTTCATCATCATCTTCATCGCCTTCCTTCACCACCGTCACCTCCGCCGCTCACCATCGCCTCCGCCCCCTGGCTTCACCACCACAACCATCACCAAACACCCCAACTATCGACTTACACCCATAACCACCACTGACGACACGCCTTCCAACCACCCAGAACTACCACCACCCAAAATGACCGAACTTGCAACCAAAACCCACCACTACGTATTACACTGGTGTAATCCCATTCCTTTATTAAACCAAAACCAAAATATTACACCATAATATTTACACTGGTGTAATCCCATTCCTTTATTAAACCACCCTTTTAAGTTTCAATAATAATAATAATAATAATAATAATAATAATAATAATAATAATAATAATAATAATAATAATAATCTTACCCATCGAGATCCAGAACCACCAAATCATGGAACACCACCATCTCAGATCCAGAACCACCCCCACCCGTCGCCCTTCACACCGAGCCACGAACCACCACCATTCAGAACCCCCACTGTCACCATCACCACCTCCAAAAACCACCACGATTTAGATCGATTCAGATCTGTCACCGGTCGTCGTCTCCCTTCCTCACCCACCACAGCCCCCACCTCTGCAACCCACTGGTCGTCGTCTTCCTTCCTGTTCCTTCGTGTTGCACCGGACGTCGTCTTCCTTCCTCACCCACCACAACCCCCACCTCTGCAACTCACCGGTCGTCGTCTTCCTTCCTGATCTTGTTTGATGTTTCCCTGTTTTTAGAGAGAGAGAGAGAGAGAACGAGAAAGAAGAAGAAGAGAGAGAGAAGAAGAGAGAGAGAGAGAGAAGAAGAAGAAGAGAGAGAGAAGAGATGTTTAAAATGAGAGAGAGAGAAAGAATCTGTATGTTTATATTATTATTATTATTATTATTATTATTATTATTATTATTATTATTATTATTTAAATGTTAATGGGGTAGGTTGGGTGTGGGGTAGAGTGGGGTGGGGTGTTATTATTACTAAAATGTCCTTAAGTATTTGTGTATAAAGACTATATTGCCCCTTATTAAACAAATACAAAAAAATACAAAACTGATGATGTGGCACTTGGTGATTGGTCCATTGGAGTTCTCAAGTTCTCGCAACTGGGATGAGTTCTCAAATGATCCCATTCCTATATATATATATATATATATATATAGGGGAGGGTTATCTTGAGAACGCTAAATATCGCGAGAACCGTGAGAACAAGTGAGAAAACTAATCAAAATCATTTTTTTTCAATACAAACCTAATTATAATTAAAATATAACATTAATAAATGAATTTTCTTTCCAAATAATTCATCTTTTCTTGCAAAAACACTTTCAAATTAACTTTTTACACATGTGTAAATGAAACAGTTTACACATGTATAAACAGTAAATTTACACATGTGTAAAAACAAATTATTTTCGTATACGTTTGAATTTTTACGGGTAATTTGTGTTTTTGAGATGGAATTTTAGTAATAAAGACAAGTGTAAAAAGAAATTTGGAATTTGAATGGTTTTAGATGCCGTTCTCACGGTTCACACGAAATATAGGTGTTCTCAAATTAACTTTCCCCTATATATATATATATATATATATATATATATATATATACTTTGAAATGCTTAGATAAGTGGAAATTCTTGTACAACCCTAACTTATCGGTCCCAAGAAATTCAAAATGTATTAAAAAAGGTCCTTTTCATATATAAAAATAGGGCATGGTTTAAACCACAAACTAGTAAAACGAGACTTTGAACTCGATCGACTCATATTCATTCGAGTTGGGTATTTATTGTGTTAGAGAACAAAAGTAACAACATACCTTACGACTCACATTTTATTTCTACACTTTTTTTACATTAGTTTAAAAAGTTATATTTTTTTCGCACTTAATTTGTACAAGATGGTTATATGTTAAAGTGATCATAAGACAATACGTTTATAAATTGATGTGTACAAATACTGTTTGCCTACATTTCAAGTTGTCTTTATCTTTAGTATAAACTATAAAAGAGTGTGGATTTTATTGAAAGAAAGATATCGATAGATTTAAAACGTATTGCCAACATTTTTATGATTGCTCTTAAAAGGTGATTTTTCCTACAAATCTAAGTGTAGCAGATGTTCTAAGTTTCTATATTTTCCAACACGTTTAGAGAGAAGGAACGACATTACTTTTAATTTTATGTTGGAAATTTGGGTGAAAATGGTATTTTCATAAAGGAAAAATGGAAATAAATAATCCTAACTATTCACTATTGGCCAATAGCAGTCCCAACTACGAAAATCACCAATATTGGTCCAAACTTTCGACATATTGGAAACCAACGGACCCAAACTAACGGAGGCTAACTCCGTTAGTGTGATGCTGACGTGGCATGCCTAGGTGGCAAGATGATCCTACGTGGCATCCTACGTGACATGCCACGTGGCAAAATAGTCCTATGTGGCATCCTACGTGGCATGCCACGTGGCAAAATGATCCTACGTGGCATCCTACGTGGCATGCCACGTCAGCATCACACTAACGGAGTTAGCCTCCGTTAGTTTGGGTCCGTTGGTTTCCAATATGTCGAAAGTTGGGACCAATATTGGTGATTTTCGTAGTTGGGACTGTTATTGGCCAATAGTCAAATAGTTGGGATTATTTATTTCCATTATTCCTTTCATAAATATAAGAAAATGAGTTTTTCCTAACTTCGAACTAAAATATATATTTGAAACCGAGGTTATTTATACATTTCTTTTTGGGTTTATGTTCTATGTTGTGAGAGCTTTGCAACGAATCAAACAACGTCCAAAACAAAGCTACGATAAATGAGATATCGATGCGCAAAGTTTGGTGAATGAAACATTCAAAGCTGGAAATTGAAACAAAGGGGGTAAGTGGAACTTGTCCCACATTGGAGGAGTGATGATATCATGAGTGGTACATAAGTGAGAACACTCCTTCCTTATTGTTTCTTGGGAGCACACACTATGGAACTCGCGAAGGGTGAACTCGCACACACGCATCACCGCGAACCAGGGGGCGTCCTGCTCCGCCTGGAGGAATCCAAGTGGGTACGCAGGTGTCACTCCGTGTGACGTAAAATGTAAATACGTTCTGCGCAGCCAAGCGGGTCTGTTCCGTCTGACGTAGAACAAGAATTACGTCTTGCGTCACGGTGCGTGCGCGTACTCACCCGGCGATGCTTCAATAGCATTCGTCTAAAGTTTCCAAAACCAAACATAAATCTAGATCTAGTCCTCTTCCCTTTGATGTTTGTTATCTTCGCAAACTCGTAGGGCATCGAGTGCATGTTCTCTTCTAAAGTCTTGCTTTACTTAAATAGAATATCAGCAAGTTCAACATCAGGATCACCATGTAACACCCCGATTAGGAGGGGCTGGACGAAATAACAAACTAATTTTTATTGTTTAATACAAATTCTAATCCAAAAATATAAATAAACAACTTAAATAAATAGATTAATTACTATGCAGGGACGAATCACGGTAGTCGTCGAAGCAGTTGATGTGGTGTTATCCACTAGTCGTTCCTATCTCTATCTACTCTTAGTTCTAATACTCTAGTCCGCAATGCTTGTAGCTCGAACCTTCTACCTTTGTCATCCGCAAACCAAAGCTAAAGTCTCTAACCATCATCACTTCCAATCCGCATCATATGCAAGGTTTTGAAACCCGGACCGGCCGGTCCGACCGGTCGGACGGACCGGGAAACGGACCCCCGGCCGGTCCGGGTCACTACATTGGACCGCTCGTGCATAGAACCGGAGGTTGAATAGTTGGACCGGCGGTTTGACCGGATTTTTGGCCGGTTGGACCGGGTTTTAGAGAGGTTCGACCGGTTTTTTTATTTTATTTTATTTTATTTTTGTTTTGGTTCGACATTTGGGCCGGTTCATTGGGACGGCCGGACCGGTCGAACCGGTGGACCGGTGATGACTCTGGTTCGACGTCCGGTTCGGTTCTGAAAACATTGATCATATGAACATAACCCTTACGCTTCATAATCATCCAAACGTAGTACCTGAACACATGCTTAAAAAGAGTTGGGTCAGTATGTATACTGGTGAGTTCGTGTAATTAGTTGAGTGGATGCAAAACAGTTTTATCATTTCATAAATAAGTTTTCCAAGTTCATTCAGTTCAACACATGGTTATGGTGATGTAAGAGTGACACCTCAAACCTAATACAGAATCTATCTACTGCAATTGTAGATTCTCCTAGCAAAATACATGTCACAACGGCCCTGTAGACCTCAGTGGAGTGTTTTCCGGGCTTCCAGATCCAATGTGTGTAGGGATTTCCCTAAGTAGTACTACCCATATATTAAGTGACCCAAATCTCATGGGTTAATGAGTGTCGGTATGGTATCCGACAACTTGTGTCTTGTCACATCAAATAGTTCATAAAAAGGAAGCATGCATTCACCTCAAAACAATAGAACACAAAAAGGGGAAAGTACATGGAACTCACCTTGGCAATGTGTCATATCATGTCAAGTTACACGGTCATATGGCATTCCAAGTCCAGAGCCCACCTATGGTTCACATGCAAGATCCTAATATACGTATACACATTAGTGCATATAACTAATCATTTTGGTTACACGTTTGGACGGCTCATGACCTTTGGTTATTAATATCGTCTTAGTTTATTTATCTAATTATTTAGTTGTATAAGTCTTGGTTCAAAGTTCTACATATCAAGCCTATCATCTTGGGTCTTACTTGTATATATTATCCAAGTTGCAAGTAATAACTAAATGACTAGTGTATAAGTTATGGTGCTTTTATAATCCTTTGAGTCTCAAGGGTCGAGTTTATTGGTTTGTGTCCCATTAATGCTTCTAGATGTTTAGCGCCTTAAGAGTTTCGTATCCGACTATGTCTTATTGTTTTATTGCCATATAATATCTCTATATATACACACACACATATTTACATGTTGAATTAATTGTGCAAAGTTCCCATCACATACAAGGACTAAGTCGATCACTAGCTCCTATGTCTGAATCAGATTCAATAATCAAGTTCTACCTCCTGCTCATGTCCAAATGCTAAGGCTCAATGTCTTGTTAGTTCATATCGGATCCACTAAGTCGCCACACCATATTAAGTTCATTAGGACACTAGTCGAGCTCGTTGGTCCCACACGCGTACGTAATAATATGAAATAAAAATAATATAACTATCAGACTCGATTATACCTCTGGCTTGCTACTCCAAAGTTGTATGTATTGACCAAGATATTAACTATGTTAACCATCAACAACCCATGTATGTTGCACGGGAACTGGTACGGGAACGAGAAATGGGTACGGGTAAAGGAACGGGAAACGGCAAAACTTAAAAAATCAAGAAACGGGTACGGCACGGGTACGGAAATAAATACATAATATATATATATATATATATATATATATATATTATAGATAATGTACCACAAACCCTAAAAAATATTCATACGTTGATGTAAACTAGTTAGAAAAATAATTAAATAAAACTAACAATAAAAATATAGAAAACTAAAAAAATTCCCTTAAAATAAAACAGCTAAAAAATGGACAATTAGTTTATAATTTAAACTCAAAACAAATAATAGGGTTTGATGTGTAAATATTCTTTAAGGTACGACAATATTAATATTCATTGTCTTCTTCCTAGCTACTTTGTCTTCTATACACCCAATCGGAATTTCAGTAACCGGTGCCACTAGTCACCGCCGTCCGAGAAGTCAACACCAACTACCTATAAAAAACGTCCCTAAATCTAGAAACGGCATCAGAAACGCCTTTTGACTTTTCGAATCGGTCAAGAAACGGCCTGGAAACGTTTCCCGGCGTCCCCGTACACGTTTCCGTCCCCGGCGAGTTTCGGGTACGGGGTACGGCAGCCCTTAGGCGTTTCCGTGCATCAGAGCAACCCATAACCATTTCCACCTCGGTCACTGTCATTAACATCTCCATAGACTCCATTTCCTCTATGTCATCATCTTCAACATTAACCAGTACTTGTCAATAGCCAACACTCACTGTTGAGAAAGCCAAAATAGGAAACGGAAGCCGATCATTACCTGTCGTTGTCGGAAGACCACCAGCGTCCCCTTTGAACCCCTAATCGGAATCCCTAATATCACCACCGCCGTCGCTATATCACAAGTCCCAACAGTAGCAGCCAAACATCTACTCTCTTCAATCTTAATGGAATGATAACATACTCACTGGAACTCTAGATCCTCAGTCAGCTATGAATCCCCAACCACGTTACCATAGTCACCCGTCATAACCGTGCACCTCCTCCATCTCTCGGTCCTCTGCTGCTGATGCTCTCTATAATGTACGGTAGGTGTGTGTGTTGTGGGGAGCAGCTCCGCCGCTGAGCTGCCATTAGCGGTGGCAGAGAGCCATCCGACTCTCCTTTCTCCCTCTCATCAAATGTGTGTGTGGGTTTTTAGTAGATTGTGGGTCTTTAAGTGGTATTAGGTTTTTATAAAGGGGGTGTTGATGGTTTCTATTAAAACCAATAGTGGTTTAGCAGGGGTGGTGTCATAAGGAAGAGAGGAACTGTGTCCTCTCTTGTGTGACTCACCCAAATGTCGAGTGGGTTCGTTATCGATGTCGGTTTGGTCTCACAGCGCACGTTCTCATATTATAATATACTTATAATATAATTGTTCGGGTTTCAAGTTCGTGATTAGCACACACGTATCGTAATTATTTCTACATATTAATGTTCGTATTTATTATTATTTACTCGTTTTATTAGTCTTAAACCTGAAAAAATTTTGGGGACTAAAACCGGGGTGTTACACATCATCAGTCTTTTCAATATCAGCATCTTCTTTTTGATCAAATTGTTCTTTCTCTAATACATCCTCTAACTCTACAATCTCGGCTATGGATTCAATTGTCTTACCCAAATCATCTGTTGGATCAGTTTGCTCTTTTGTTCAAGTAAGAACTTGCTATCTTGACACTTAAGTGTTTAGCAAGCTCTTGTATATCAGATTATAAGCACAGCGGTATGTATAAGTTAAAGCAACACTTTTTATACTTAGGAAGAGTTATTACTCCCCCTTGATGATTGAAACTAATAATGACAAGTATTTATTATGAATCTAAGCAGTAAATGAGAATTAGATACTTAGACAGATTCACAATAAATACTGAAATGGAATAGAACAGTGAAAGTGTTTGAAGGATTTTTCTATTAAAATCAATGTCTAAAATAGAAGGTTGAAGCCTCCTATTTATAGACGTTTACATACATGTATCTTGCCCAAAAAGCAAGTACAAAAACATCAAAAACAAGTTGCACAAGTTGCAACATTGAAACTAACAAATACAGCTAAAAGTAATAATAAACAATAAAACTACTGATGCAAAAGGCGGTGGAAAATATCTGATGCTAAGTGCTGATGAATGACAAACTACTGATGAGTAGTTTGTCTTCAGTACTTCTGAAGTGAACTTGTCTGGTTTGGACTTCAGAACTTCTGATGAAGTTCTTCTTCAGCACTTCTCATATCTTCTCTTCAGCAGTTTCTTATTTTCTTTTCAGTACTTCTATACTTAGCCAAAATGACAGAAGTGAATTAGACTAAGGTTTCCAAAAGTGGTTTCACCAATCCTCTTTGTCCTAACAATCTCCCCCTGGATTGATGAAGCCAAAACCTTACTAATTCCTTATGTTTTTCTTCTGTCTTGAACAATCTTCCATATCTCTTTGTACATGGTGTTCTTGAGCTGGTTTAACTGTCCATCAGATAGAGATCCTCTCTGTGGTTCCAGATGTTGAATTGTGAGCAGGTCTTGTGTTGACAGTTTCTTTAGATCACTGATCTTCTTGTAAGCCCTGCTTGAGAGGTCTCTTCTTGTCAACAATACTGAGTTGTTATCAGTAAGTGACTATCTGATGATAGGTACCTTTGACTTGTTAAAGTCAGAGGAATAGGGAACCAGACTTGTCCCTTGGGTTGATGGTCCTGAGTGTTGGATGCTTTCTGTTTCAGTTAACCTCAGGTGGGAGTCTCTTCCTTGTTGTTGTTGCATATCAGGCATCTGAACAGTTGGGAGATGGTGTTCAGTCACTACCTTGGTATGCATCTTTTCTTTGATGGTCTTTTGGATTTGGTAGGCAAAAGTGGAAGGATCCCTGAATTGTGTTAACAGAGGTTTTTCCTCAATGTCAAAATCTGAATGGACTATTGAACTTCCTTCAAGTAGTACCATTTTGAAATCAGTTTTGACATTGTCCTCTGCTTTCTTTCTTTGAGTAGCAGGCTTTCTTGTTGATACACCAGAAGTTCTAACTACTGATCTTGAAGGATCAGCAGTTTGAAACTTCTCTGGATTTGCAGCCTTGGCAGCCTTGTATTTTCTGTAAGTATCCATCAGTCTTTCTTCTTTCCATCTGGATACTGAGGCTTTTGAACCATAGCCCTCTGCTACTAATTCTTCTATCATCTGGGCTCTCTTGGCCTTTCCTTCTTTACTTGTGGCCAGTTTGTCTGCAAGCAGTTGTGCTCTTCTTGTCAGCTCTTGCATAGAGAGTCCCTTGAGTGTGTAGGCTTTAGTCTTGCTGTTCTTTGTGATGTAAGACACCAGTTGTTGTCTTTTGTCTTGTTCAGCAATCTCATCAAGGCTAGCCTGCCTTTGTAGTTCAGCTTCATAGGCCTGAAGTTTTTCTTCATGGCTTAAGTCTAGATCATCCCTTTCTTCCAGAGTTTTCCAGATCAGATCTTCTCTGGCCTTCTTGTTGGCTGCAACTAAGCTCTTCTCTAGTAATTCAGCTGATTGAGAGATAGGAGAAGGGTTTAGTACAGTCATTGTTGTAACTGTTGTAGTAGGCCTGATAGGATCAGATGTTGGTTGAATGGGAGCAGTGGTTCTGGAAGGGTCAGCAGTTTGAGGTTTGGAAGTGTTAACTTCTGATGGGTTAACAACTACTGAAGGATTGTCTTCAGTACTTTCTGATTCTTCATCAGAACTTTTTCCATCAGAAGTTTCTTCATTATGCCTTAGGGATTCTTCAGAGGTTTGGGTCTCATCTTCTTTTTCTATGGCTTCAATTTCTTCAACTGAGACACCAAACTGTTTGGCCAGTTTTTCTTTTCTGGCTTGATCCTTCTGATCTCTTTCAAGGATGGCCACTCTTGCCCTTATCCTGGCTTGGAATGACTCCTTAGGTTCCCTGATTTTCTCCCCCTTTTTGGATTCATCAAGTTTAAGTTTAGAGGTTGAGGGTTGGGAGATTTGACCTTGAAGATGAGCAATCTGTTTGCTGTTGAATTCTATCTTGTTGGACAGATCATTCATCTTTGTCTTGATCACTCCAAATTGATTTTTGATAGACAGCTCCAAGTTAGTTGTGTATGTTTGGAAGTGATTCCTGATGAGAGTGTTCATCATGTGGTACAGGGGACCCTCTGGACTGCATAGCTGGTTCAGGTCTATGCTTGTTTGCCCAGGGAATTGGGTAGGCATTTGTTGTGAAGGGTGTGTTTTTGGGAGATCCTCATGTTGTATAGAGGATGACACTCTAGGGGTTTTAGGGATTGAGTGGGCTTTAACCTGTGCAGGGGTGACTGGCTTCTTGAGCTTGGATACCCCTGAAACAGGACCTTCATAAAGTGCCGTCAATTCAGTAGTTTTGGTTTTTGAAACATCATCCAAATTAATGGAATCATCTGAATCCCTGATGTTGTCCTCAATGAGGACTGTCTCAGTTAAATCATGAGCTGAGCCCAACTCAGTTCTCTCATGAACCTCTTGTTCTTGGTTCTGAGGATTTCCTACTTCAGGCATTAAGCCTTCATCAGTAGTTGCCACATCTGAGGTCTTAGCTATGTTACTTCTATCCTCAGATCCACCACTGGGTGGTAACTGAGCAGTAGCAGCCTCAGATGCCCCAAGAGTCTCTAAAATTGGGCTTAAAGACTCTGGTCCACCCTCATCTCTTGGGATAGGGCTAGAGATGTCCACATCCATGTCTGATGTTGTGGTTATGTCCCCTGTTTGTTGTGGTTGTAGGGGACTGACATAATCAGATGGGACTTTCTCTTTTAGCCCAGAGAGAAGTTTGGCAATTTCTATTGCCTCTGGTTCAGAAATTTGAGGGGTTGGTTCAGTAGTTTGGGCAATAGGTGAAATTGGTTGGTCAATAGTTTCAAAAGAAGAGTGAGTTTCAATAGTTTTTCTAAGTCTTTTTCTTTTGAATAAGATAGTTATGGGTGCTCTTGGTGGGGTTTGAGATGGATGAGACTGAGAGGGTGTTTCAGTCTCACCTATTTGAAGAGCAGACTGCTTATGAGCATGTTCAGGCATCTCAACCTCCTGAACAGCTTTTCTTTTGGGTTGGTGGGTTTTTGTCTTTGTTGGCTTGGGCTGTTTGGCTTTTGGTGGTGTGAGTTTGGAAGATGTGGGCTTCAGGGGGACTTGTTGTTGTTCTCCCTGATCATCTTCTGGCCAGGCAACCGGTTTGTTATGCCTAGAGTATGCTTGTGAGGTTAATGGATTTAAAGTTGAAACTTTTCCCACAAGCACCTCATTACCCAGTTCCCCTATTATGCATTGCATAATGAACCTTGGGTATAACAAAAACTTTTTCTTGGTATTATTGTGATGTAACACCAACTCATTGAAAAATAATTTAGATGCCCTGAATTTGGTTTCATTCACAATGGAATGAAATATTGGTTGAAAAGTAGAGGGCATATGGTCATAAGACCCTGTTTTAGGACTCAAACACATAATAATATAATGAAACAAAAGCTTGTATTTTGGTTCAAAATATTTTTTGAAGATTGTAGCATGGGAGAGAGTACCTTGATAACCACACTCTGTCATGGTTAGGTGAATATCGGAATTAGCAACATGATCAGGGGCAGTTACATCATCCAGGCCCAGTCTTGTTGCCAGTGTGGCCGGTGTGATGGTCAGTGGTTTCCCTTTTATTCTTGAGTTTAGGGAAATGACTTCATCATCCGCCGTCACCGTCTCAGCATTTGCCCAGAACTCATTTAGAGTTTCAGTGTGAATTGGTGGGTTTATTGTGAGAGCAGTAAAATATTGGGATTTTACGACAAGATCAATGATCTCATCGTATTGGGACCAGCCTTCTTGTTTTTCAAGAAAGGCTCTTTGATTGTGTCCCTGTTTTAGAACGAGAGCCATGTGGTTTGGGTTTTGATCGAACAGTTGATTTGCAGGTTTAGGTTATTGAGAGAGTTTTTGAGAGAGAAAGAGGGATATTTTGAATTTGAAAGGATAAGTGTTGAGAAAAGGTATTTATCAGAAGTTTTAACCGCTTGAATCTTCTTTATTAGAAGTTTTTAAACCGCCTAGGTTAAAAATCTTTTTATCAGAAGTTTTAAACCGACTAGGTCAAACCTCTGATGATGGGAAAAGTCAGATTTGCCCTTTTAATTAAACTGCTGATGAAGGATTACTTCATCAGTAGTTCCCATTTCCTCTTCAGTAGTTTTAACAGCTGATGAGAAATGTTTTTATAAATACTTTTATTCATAACTTCTGAAGGTTATTTTATCAGAAGTTACACACTTTTCAGAAATTATCCCCATACTGATGTTTTTTTCATCAGTAGTTTCTCTCTTTTCAGAAGTTTTGTTTCAGACTTTTTGTCTGTTTGTAAGTGAAAAATGAAAAATTGCAGAATAATAAAATAAACACTTACAAATTTAGCATTCCAAGCATGGATACTAACTTCTGAAATGTTGATGTGTCAAGGGGTTTTGTGAAGATGTCAGCTATTTGATTAGCTGTTGCTACATGCTTCACCTCAATCTTGCCTTTTTCATAGCAATCTCTTATGAAATGGTACCTGATCTCAATATGTTTGGTTTTTGAGAACTGTACCGGATTTTGAATGATGCTAATGGCAGATTTGCTGTCTACAAACAAAGGTGTCTTGGTCTCTTTGATTCCATAATCAAGAAGTTGATATTGGAGCCATTGTATCTGTGATGTACAACTTGCAGCTGCAATGTATTCAGCTTCAGCAGTTGAAGTTGCAACAGATGTTTGCTTCTTTGATTGCCATGACACTAGACAGTTACCCAGGAATTGACAACCACCAGATGTTGACTTTCTTGTCATCTTACACCCTGCATAGTCACTATCTGAAAAAGCTGATAACTTGGTATTGCTTGAAGCAGGATACCAAATTCCAAGTGTTGGAGTTCCTTTCAGATATCTGAAAATTCTTTTGACTGCTATAAGGTGTGATTCCCTTGGTGCTGATTGATATCTAGCACAGACACATGTTGAAAACATAATATCTGGTCTAGAGGCAGTTAGATATAAAAGGGACCCTATCATGCATCTGTACATGGTTTGATCAACCTGTTTTCCTTGATCATCAGGTTCAACTTGTGTGATTGGTGTCATGGGAGTGGAACATGATTTACAGTCTTTTAAAGAAAATTTGTTCAATAATTCTTTAACATATTTTGATTGATGTATAAAAGTTCCATTTGTTTGTTGCTTGATCTGCAGTCCCAGAAAGTACTGCAGTTCTCCCATGGTACTCATCTCAAATTTTGATTGCATGAGTTTCTTAAAATCATCACACAGTTTTGTGTTTGTTGAACCAAAAATGATATCATCAACATAAATTTGAACAAGTAAGACATGATTTCCAACATGTTTAATGAAAAGAGTTTTATCAATGGCACCTCTTGTAAAGTTATTTTTGAGTAAAAAGGTGGAGAGTGTATCATACCAGGCTCTTGGAGCCTGTTTGAGCCCATAAAGAGCTTTGTCCAGTCTGTACACCCACTCAGGATGAGAAGGATCCTCAAACCCAGGTGGCTGACAGACATACACCTCCTCTTTTATTTTTCCATACAAAAATGCACTTTTCACATCCATTTGATAAACTTTAATTTTGATGGAAATGGCATAGGCCAGAAATAACCTGATGGCCTCAAGCCTTGCAACTGGAGCAAAGGTTTCATCATAGTCAATCCCCTCTTCTTGAGAGTACCCTTGAACTACCAGTCCTGCCTTGTTCTTGATTATCATACCAGCTTCATCTTGTTTGTTCCTAAAAACCCATCTTGTGCCAATTGGATGCTTGTTTGGAGGTAAGGGACAGATTTCCCAGACCTGTTGCTTGTTGAACTGAAGCAGTTCATCTTGCATAGCTTGCACCCAATTATTGTCTTTGAGGGCTTCCTGGTACTTCTTTGGTTCCAACTGTGAGATAAAAGCTGAAAATAGGCAAAAGTTGGAGAGCTGGTTTCTGGTAAGAACACCTGAAGCTATATCACCCATGATTTGATCAAGTGGATGATCTCTGTGTTCAATCAGTTGTTGTAAACCACTGACAGGTGTAGGAGGCTCATGTTCTTCAAACAAACTACTGAGGTCTATAATATCTGGTTCAGCAGTTTTAGTGTCTTCAGTAGTTGCAGGTGCTGAAGCAGATGTTTGAGTTTGGCCTTCAGTATTTGTTGGATCAGAAGTTTGTGAAACTTCTGATGGTTTTGAAGTTGACTTAATGACTGTTTGAGGAGTCCATGGTGTAGGATCCTCATCATCAAACCTTTGATCACCATAATAAGTAGGTTTGGAAGAAGTAACAGTCTTTTCAGGTCCAAAGTGGAAGTTGTCAAGGTCAAAAAGTTCAGCAGGATGTGCTGGAATAAGAGTGTGTTTTGACTCATTGAACTTGACATTCAAAGTTTCTTCTACTATCCTGGTGTGAGAATTAAAAACCTTGTAGGCTTTTCTAGTTGAAGAGTAACCAAGAAAGTAACCTGAGTCAACTTTGGCAGCAAATTTTGAAATAGATTCCTTGATGTTCAAGATGAAACATTGACACCCAAAAGCCCTGAAAAAGGAGATAAGGGGCTTCATGCCATGAAGAACTTCATAGGCAGTCTTGGAATGTCTCTTGACCACAAGAACTCTATTCTGAACATAACATGATGTGTTAACTGCTTCTGCCCAAAAGTACAAGGGCAGTCCAGAATCAGCTAACATTGTTCTTGCTCCTTCTATTAATGTTCTATTCTTCCTTTCTACTACACCATTTTGTTCAGGAGTTCTGGGAACACTGTATTGTCTAATAATCCCTTTAGATAAACAGAATTCATCCAGAGTTTTGTTCCTGAACTCTGTCCCATTATCACTTCTAATGGTTTTGACAGATAGAGAATATTGTTTCTCTACTTGTAGAATGAAGAACTTGATGATTTCAGCAGCCTCATCCTTGGAGAATAAGAAGAATACCCATGTGAATCTTGAGTAGTCATCAATGATGACTAAGCAGTACTTCTTCTTACCAAGGCTCATAATCTTGACAGGTCCAAATAAGTCCATATGGAGTAGTTGAAGACATGCAGTTGTTTTTGATTCTTCAATAGACTTATAGGAGGACTTATGCTGTTTTCCCTTTAAACAGGATACACAGTGTTCTTGACACTGGTATACTTTCAAAGGTAGACCTCTGACCAAGCCCATTTTTGTGACTTTATTTATGGTTTTAAAGTTCACATGGCCAAGTCTCCTGTGCCAGAGATCTGTTTCTGAAGTTGATGCCCTTGAGAAGAAACAGGCAGTGTTGTTTAATACTTTGTCTTTCTCAATGTCCACTGCATAGACATTGCCACATCTTTTGGCAATCAGCAAAGTATGATCTTCAATGATCTTCTCTATCAACTTCTGGCCTTCTGGTGAGATGATCTTGCATGCTGTCTTTGTGAAAAAGGAAGAATATCCTTTATCACACATTTGTGACACACTCAGCAAGTTGTATTCAAGGTTTTCCACCAGATTGACCTTGTCAAACTGTATTTTGCCAGAGGAGACATTGCCATGTCCTAGCACATATCCCTTAGCATTGTTCCCAAAGGATACAGATCCTTCTCTTTGGCTGATAAAGTTGTTTATCAGGTATCTGCATCCAGTCATGTGAATAGAGCCTCCACTATCAACATACCATATGTTGTTTAAGCCCCTGGAAACTCTCTGCACATAAAAGCAAATTAGTTAGTTTTAGGAACCCAAGCCTGTTTGGCTTTGGGTTTGCTCTTGAGAACAGTTACAGTTTGTTCTTGACCACGTTGAGAAATCCATGTCTTTTTGGCAATGGATTTTTCATTAAGAACCATGGTGGTATCCTTTTCAGGACCACCATCAACCTTGGTCATCAGTAGTTGTACCATGTTCATTAGATTTTGTATCTCAGCAGTTTGTGAAACTGCTGATGATTCAGGTCTAACTACTGACAAAGAATTTTGAGAAAAAGATTTTGGTTGAGATTTTATCTTTTTCTGAGAAAAGGTGTTTTCAGGTTGTTGTTTCTTGGGTTTAAAGATTCTTTCATAATCATTTCTGATTTGATTTCCCACAACCAGTTGTTTAAATTTTTGATTGAACTGAATTCCTTTTCTGTATCTACAAAATTCAGTTTTGTGGTTGAACAGACCACAAATTTCACACTCTTTTGCCTTTTGTTTTTGATCTAAAGGCAAATTTCTGACATTAGTGTGGAGATTTTGCTTATCTGTAGTTTTCAGGATCTCAACTCCTGATGTAGATGAAACTACTGATGGCTCATTGTCAGATTTTGTTAATACTTCTGAAGTACTTTCTTTGAAAATGCCAGGATTTCTGTTTAGAAAGTTTTCATGGAAAGATGTGCAGTCTTTCCCTTCAGAAGTTTCATTTGAAACAATTTTTCTTCCATCTTCAGTAGTTTTGGGAGAGAAATCTGTTGGTGTTTCAACATGATGGTACCCTATGCCAAACTTAACATTTGAAGCACTTTGTTTGTTTAGCAACAATTGATACCCCTTACAAGATTCCACCCATTTTTCACATGTGATCCTGGTGTCAGCAAGCTCTTGTCTGACATCTCCCAGGTCATTTAGCATGATTTTAATTTGTGCTTAGGTTTCAATAGCCGAGTCAGTTAATTTAGAAACTTCTTTTGTTTTAGCACACAGTTTTCTTTCTAAATCACATTTCATCTGTGTGTATTTTCTTTCTAAATCATTGGCTTTACCTTGTAAGTGCACATTTGTCTCTCTTATGAGAGCAAAAGTTTCTTTGCAAGAATTTGAACAAAGTTTTGTCAAAGATTCTTTTGATACCTGTGACAATGCAGATTTTGAAGTACAGCCTTCAAATGCCATTAAGGCAAAGTTCTTTCTGCCATTGTCTGGTTCTCCCCAGTTGATGTCAAACACCTTGTTGTCTGCATCAGGATTGCACTCTGTGGTGTCAAAAGGGAGACTGCTCCAGTCAACATACCCTGAGGTGAAAAGACTTTGTTGAGAGGGTTGTTGAGGCTGTGGAGGATGTTGAGCAGCTGGAAAGGGAGGGATTGATTGTTGGCTCTGCATGTGTTGAGCAGGCATTTGAACATATTGTACTTGTGGCATGTATTGCTGTTGAGGAGCTTGTGCCTGTACAAAATGAGCAATCCCTTGAGTTCCATTATTCCTATTATAATTGGGGTTATAGTTATTTCCAGATTGTGATTGGTTAAAGCTAGAGCTTCTACACTCTCTAGCAAAGTGTCCCAACTTCTGACACTTGTGACATCTCAGTTTAGATTTGTCAAAACCAATTTTTGTATTACTGGTCAATCCCGGAAATTTCCTTCCTGACCTTTTATAAAACTTGTTAGTTTTAATGCTTAGCATGGCCAGTTGGTGTAAAATGTCCATTTCTTCTAAGTCATCATTGCTAAAGTTTTTCAAATCATCCATGATAAAACATAGATTATCAGCAGTTTGACTTTGGTCATCATTGTCATAACCTGGGAAAGATCTTTCAGATGAGATCCCAGTTGTTATGTCAATGTTGTCATAAGCTCCATAGGAACAAGTTGGTGAGTCTTGTCCCAAAAGTGTTGTACTACCTGGAAGGTAGTCATCAGCAGTTTTACCAGATGATTGCAATTTCTTCTTTTGATCAATTTCTCTCTCAAAAGTAAGTAATCTCCCATGGAGTTTTGTAAGAGTGAGGGAGCTAAAATCTGGTGAGGATCTTAAAACAATGGAGTATGTTTCCCATTTGTCTGGTAAAGACCTTCAAAATCTATGTAGCATAGACACTGTTGTATAGGTCTGACCATTTAACTTTAGCTCAGATATTAATGAGGAGAATCTTTCAAATTGTTGAGTTAAAGTTTCCCCATTAATATGAGCAAATGTCTCATATTGTTGAGCTAAAATCTCTCTGGTGTTGGCAATCACCTCTTCAGTTCCTCCAAACTGTTCTTTAAGACAATCCCAGAGTTCTTTGGCACTTTCACAATGTAAAAGGCCAGAGTATATCTCATTTGGGAGAGCCATTTCCAACATAGAGAATGCTTTTGCATCTAGCTCAAGTTTTAGGAAATCATCATCTGTATATTCTTTTGGGTCCTTAGGGACCTGAACATTAGTTTCAAGATTGACATTTACTGGTTTGTGGGGACCATATATCACAGATCTCCAACAACCTGTGTTGGTTTGTGACAAGGTATGTGCCATTCTCTTTTGCCATATGTTGTATTCGTTTCTTACAAGCATGGCAGGTTTAGTAGCAGAACCAGTATTATGTGGATCCATTTTAAAGAGTATTGATTTGTCAGATGACTCTTTTAAGTGATGGATGCTGATAAAAAGTGAACTTTTGATCTTTTAATTGAGTATCAATAAGAGCTTTGTGTCTGATTCTCAATTTGTTAGATTGATATGTGATCAGATAAACCAATGCTCTGATACCAATTGTTGGATCAGTTTGCTCTTTTGTTCAAGTAAGAACTTGCTATCTTGACACTTAAGTGTTTAGCAAGCTCTTGTATATCAGATTATAAGCACAGCGGTATGTATAAGTTAAAGCAACACTTTTTATACTTAGGAAGAGTTATTACTCCCCCTTGATGATTGAAACTAATAATGACAAGTATTTATTATGAATCTAAGCAGTAAATGAGAATTAGATACTTAGACAGATTCACAATAAATACTGAAATGGAATAGAACAGTGAAAGTGTTTGAAGGATTTTTCTATTAAAATCAATGTCTAAAATAGAAGGTTGAAGCCTCCTATTTATAGACGTTTACATACATGTATCTTGCCCAAAAAGCAAGTACAGAAACATCAGAAACAAGTTGCACAAGTTGCAACATTGAAACTAACAAATACAGCTAAAAGTAATAATAAACA
Organism: Ambrosia trifida; assembly: GCA_028751855.1. Taxonomy (NCBI): domain Eukaryota; kingdom Viridiplantae; phylum Streptophyta; class Magnoliopsida; order Asterales; family Asteraceae; genus Ambrosia; species Ambrosia trifida. The sequence goes on from CM054128.1 coordinate 51,825,044, forward strand.
ATAAAACTACTGATGCAAAAGGCGGTGGAAAATATCTGATGCTAAGTGCTGATGAATGACAAACTACTGATGAGTAGTTTGTCTTCAGTACTTTTGAAGTGAACTTGTCTGGTTTGGACTTCAGAACTTCTGATGAAGTTCTTCTTCAGCACTTCTCATATCTTCTCTTCAGCAGTTTCTTGTTTTCTTTTCAGTACTTCTATACTTAGCCAAAATGACAGAAGTGAATTAGACTAAGGTTTCCAAAAGTGGTTTCACCAATCCTCTTTGTCCTAACATCATCTCTACTAACACTTGATTATCCACCTTTAATAATAGTTACAACAGGTTTTGAGGATGTTGGTTCACCAAGAATGGCTTCAGTAACTTCAAGTTCAGATGGTTGTTCAGTTGTTGAAGGGTCAGTAATAGGTGCTTCAACACATGGTTCTGAACAGGTCGGTGAGGATCTTGGAATATCACCTTGAGGACCCTGACCACCCTGATCATCTCCCCCATCACCACCTTGGGGTTCAATCTGATCTTCATCTTCAGAATCATTATTCTCTTGCCTCCACTGATTATTCTACGGTTCTTAATAATCAACATTTGCAATGTGCCCAATCATCCTTTTGTCTAGGGGATTTGTTTCTCTGCCCTTATGCACTTTCATTTTGTTTAGAGTAGTATCATTCAATTGCTTTAACTTGATCATGTCATTCCGTGCCTCGGGAAGATCAAGTAATGTTACAAATAACCACACTACAGTCATTCTTCTTACACAATAGTATCATTCCTAAACTTCTTTACCATCAGGACTCTGTTCAAGATGTACGTAGATAGCTTTTCAGAATTTTACTAGGAGCTAATTAAAAGATTCGTGTAATCAATGATCGATTAACATTTTTTATTGGGAATTTTTTAGTAGAAAACACCCTTTTAGAATCTTTCACCATGTAAACAGATCATTATGAATGGAAATCTCAACATGCTTTTCTTTGGGCACATGATCATAATAAATGTGATTTTCAAGTCGAATAACAGGTTTTAATCCTAAACCTGGCCTTTGAGATTCCTCATTAGAATCTTCATCATCAATTTCAATCAAACAGTAGTTATCATTCTTCACAATTTCAGGCTTCTTGATCTCAGATGGGTTAAGTGCCAAAGGGGTTGTGACTTCAAATGTGATTAGATCAGTTTCATCTGGTGACTTAGAGTAATTGTCACGCAGAGGAAAGGACTGCCTTATAACCTACACTTGGGCTTGTATTTTGGGTAATTTAGCTACTAATTATATGATCTAAAACATATCATGATTTTGAATAACTTTCAAGTTTCTTTTTGATTGTCTAGTACTCACACTGTGAAGTAGCCATCAATTTCTTCGATTGTTCTAACTAAAAAATGTAGTTGTTTATTGAAACTGTTGATGCACTATTATGTGGACGTCACTGTCGAATAGACTAGGGTTGAGTCTTGTATTGTATTACATGAGATTGTGGTGATCCATAAGGGCATTTTATGGAACTGATGCATTTGTAAATATAGACCATAATCATAAGCTAGATTCGACCTTTCAAAAGGGTCGAATGTGGAAAAGTTCCACATTCGACCTAATCATAAGGGCGAAGGTGGCTTTAGATGTTGGACTATAAATAACAATCTCATGTGTGTTTTTCATTTAGTGATTTGAGTTTGTGCTTTGAATGCTCTCAAAGGGGAGGTCATGCCCGACCTCCCCCGGCACCGAGATAGATGCTTATCCTACTGATGATTGTGTTTGTAACCGTTTCTGAATTAATACGAATCTGTGATGACATTGTTATCGTATGTTTCTGTCTCGTCTCGAATCTCCCGTCTGAAACCGAGTTGTTTTCGTTTATTCGATCCATGAATTCGGTTTTTAACCGGATTCTCAGAAACTTGCTAGTTCACACTGTGACCCCACCAACATTCAGATTCCCATTTACATCTCCCAATTATAAATTCCAGTCAATTCCTTCATCCTCTTGAACTACCAATGCCCTACGTTGATTTTTGATGGCAGGAGCAACCTTGTGTTGGTTGTTGACAAGACCTAGGACTCTTTCTTGATTATATACTTGAGCATAGACTGGTGCATGTTGAGGTCTTGCTGGAAATTTGTTCTCCTGATGAGTTTGTTTTAAACTTTATATTGAACGGATACTAGTTACACTGCTGAATTGGCTTATCGCACATTCTTGAAATGTCCGCGGACTCCACAGTTAAAGCATGTAACTTTGATCTTGTGGAATCCATATTTGGTATCTTTAGTGGTTTGCCAATCAGTTTGCGCTCTCCAATCCGTAAAGTTCTTCGCCCTTCTCACCACACTAGCAAACACCCACTATATGTTCGTTAGCTCCATCTCATCTTTGTCAACCTGATTGTAATCTTCGTTGGTCAGCTTCATATAAACAATATTTCCAGCCACCAAGTCACTATAGGAGGTTACAAAGGCAGTTAGAAGTGCCATGTGTTCCTTGGCGACTTCTATGTTTATTTTATTCAGGTTTGAGGTGTTTAATTGAGTGGTATTGGAGGCTAGATTGGCGGAGTTTGAAGTATCAAGTGAAGTGATTGTGGCTACAGGCTATGGTTGAGGTTGAGGTTGTGACAAATACGTCTATAGATTTTTGGCACTAAGGGATGGATCCATAACTAGTGCGGGAGGTGAGTAAACAGGAAAATAAAACCAATGATTCATGTTTTGTGGCTGAAACAAAGGTTGTCTGAGGTCTAGTGCTCATTGAAGCTTGAGTTGAAGCACTAGTTAATCCAAACAATAATTTTGGATTTGTAAGTAAAGGCAACTTAGCGGCTTTCCTGCTTTCCTTTATATCTTTGTTCTCAAGCCTCAAGAGGGATTCATTGATAGTGATATTCTCATAAGATCCCATATCCTTTAAGACTTCCAGGTATTGACTCTAATGTGCTGGGAGACCATTCACAAAACATTCAATTAGTTCAATAGAAGTATACATAAGACCATGTTTAATAACCTCATTCATTAAGTGATAATATCAGGTAGTCATGTCCTTGAAGGATTTGTTCCCAATATGACAGAATGCTTCAAACTCTTTTCTAGGTACCTCTTGTCTAGTCTTCTTAGCTTGGAATCTACTTCATATCGGGTCTTTAAAGCATTCCAATATTCATGTAATGTGGAACACTACTCAAACTGATGTCAAATATCCTTCGGGAGTACCTGGGTGGGAATAGAATACGCCTTTCTTCACCTAGCTGGGACAGTTCTGTCAGAATGTTTGAATTCTCCTAAAGAGGCCTCACATATGGCTTTCGACTCTAACCCAAATATTTGGGTCAATACCCTCAATATGTCTTTGTTTTCTTCCTTTCCATGAATAATACTCATGAATGAAGTACAACTTTAGGGCTCTGTTACTATTGCCCGTCTCATTGTTGCTAATAAGAATACGTTGAATACTTTATTGTTGTTGCTTCAAGTGCCCAAGGATTGGATGCATTAAAAATTGTTGCTGAATTGCTTGTTGACTTGGAGTTGGAGCATAAATTGCCCATGGATTAGTTTCTTTGACAATTGGTTGTGGATTTTTGGTTGGGTTATTATTTAGTGAAATAGGCCTCCATGGGTTGGCTACGTTCGCCACCTCCTATTCAAAATAGTCCAAAAACTAATCTTAAATGCTTGGTGAACACAAGTCAAACTTTGGTCAACTTGATGTTCAGCAGGTAGAAAAGTTTCACACGTATGAGGTTGTTTCATACTTAAGGGATTCACACGTAGGAGAAGTCACATATAGTAGTGTTTCACACGTATGAAGGTTCGATATGCTTGATGAACGGTATGCGTACGAAAGGCTCGTGTGAGCTTTCCACGTATCAATTACTCATAAGCCCGAAGGGCTGGAGGCATAAGAGACCTAACACACGTATGAGATCTATTCCTCACCATCGTTGCATAGAAATCAAGGTTTTCAATTCTGATGTCTTTTCGATGATCCAGTGATCCGGTTATGTACGGGATTATGATCTAAATACTTTTATGCTCGCAAAAACATCATCAAAACACGAACTATCCAAAATCTAAAAAATCGCCAAGAACAACAAAGTGGGTTTTCAAACAATTTTCTTAGATCTAATTATTTTTGTTGTTGTTTTGGTATAGACGGTGATAAGAACACTTTCTAAAACTATTTTTGGAATCAAAACAAGCATCAAAACACAGAAGTACATCAAAAGTCACAAACACCATGTTTAAAGCTTCAAATAGGGTTTTTCAATAAACAAAAACTTGAACAATATGCATAAAAACTCAAATATGATGCTACCAAAAACACTAATAACACGCGTGCAATTGAGCCATGGGTCTGATATCACTTATAGGAGCAATTTCTAGATTAAGACGTGTGATCGAGCCATAGCTCTGATACCACTTGTAGGACCAATTTCTCGATGAATAAGAATAGATTACACACGTACAACTTGAGTCAAATGTGGAATTCAATGAATGGGTCATTGTTAGCCGTGTGCAAGGAAATGATAAACAATAAGAATAAACAATCACAAGAAACTTTGGCAGCAATTCAACGTGGATAGATCAAAGTGCAAAAGTTACAAATAAAGAGCCTATGTCTCCTAGTTATTGGAGAAGGCTCATATGCCTGAAATCGTCTAGGTGTATGAGCTCCTACACCTGAAGCTACTTGGCGTATGAGACTCTCATACGCCTGAAAAGTTCAAAACTCTAAAATATTCATAAATTACATCCAAATGTTACTGAAACTCTTTGATAACTACCAAAGCATGATACTAGACGTAGGACCTTGCTAGGGAAGTACGCACAAGTACATTTACATATAGTTCATATATCACCCTGTTGTCTTAGTTTTCCCATATCATCTTTGTTAACAAGCATCCTTCTTTCCTCAAGAAAATGCTTGGTGATCCATTTTATGAAAAAAGAACACCCAGTGTCCATCATCCTCGATAATCGCTTGCACGATGAGCTTGAGCTTCATTATGTCTTCTCCGGTAGTCACTACATCTTCCCCGGCATATCGATTTGGCTCGATATAATCGGACTTAGACCGATTAGCGATTTTCTTGTCTCATTATGTGAAATCTAATCTTTAGGTATCTGATTTCCAACTAGTCGCCGATTTTACAGCACTATAAATATATAAACCTGGCCCCTAGGGAAAACGTGCATGCGTTGGGTGTACGGCTTGCCCACTCGTTGGGTTGGGCCTATATAAGAGGATTATCCATATGCGGATAAGAAGTGTATAAAAGTGTATAAAAATGGATCATCTAATTCCTACTAGTCGCCGGTTTTACAACACTATGAGAGTTGTTTTTAAGAAAATAAAAGTGTATATAAAGGGATCACACTAATTGAGACTAATACCTTGTAACCATTGCTGAGAAAGATGAATAACATCATCAAGGAATTTGTCTTACATCCCATAAACTACCTCATAGTACCCAAGTCCTTAAGTGCAAACTGAGATGCAATATCAATGAAGCCACAAGTGACAATGAACTTCACTTATTGATTATATACCACCGAACTATAACCATTTCATTTGTCCTGAAATGGTTCTTTCCCTTTGTTCTTGTGCGCCTCTGATGCGCCTTATGTCTCCTGGACAGAAACTTTCTTTTTCTTCGGACATACAAATGCACAATGGTCGCTTTCATTACAAATCGAACATGTGACTTCTTTGTTCTTGATTTCTGCATATGGATTGTTCGGTTAGGTGATGTGACATACATCCCCATCAAATTCTATTTCAAATCCTTTTTGGGTCAATTTTTCAACACTTAAAACATTCTTTCTAAGGGTTGGAACATAATACACAGACTTTATCTTATGCATTTGTCCACCACTAAAGATCAAAATGAATCCTCTAACCCTAAAATACTCTATAAGATATCCTTCCCGACATCGTTCTATCCCAAACGATTTGTCAAACAACGTAAACAAATCTTTATTACCACAACCATGCTCTTTACGGGTCAAACTTGCATACCATATGTCTTTCCAATCTTGCAAATATGTTCCTTTGACAATATATAATGTTTTTCCGATCCTTTTTGGGCAATCCCTTCTATAGTGAAAGGGTTCTTGACAATAACTACAAAACATCCCTCTAGGATAATCAGAAAAAGCCTTCTGCTTCTCGATTTGCCTATCATATTCTTCTTGTGATGCCTTCCTCTTCTCGTATTGAAATTTTTGAACTTTATGTGTAACAAATCTTCTGTGGCCCTCTAATCGAACTGATCCGCCACGGTTATCCCCTCTTTACTCTCTCAACCATTGAACAACGCTGGAAACATTGGGCAAACATCACATCCGTCTCTTGGTTCTCGGTGATACACATCCACTAAGTCGAAAATACCACAAGTCCTTGATCGATGCTCTGATGCCATGTTGAATTCTGATCTGGTTTGATTGAATGGGTTGTATGCAATTGTGTTGTGATTTTGGAGGGAATAATAGAGAGGAAAACTAATTGTTTTGTAAAAAAGTAATAGTTTCATACATTCAACTATAATAATTGCCACTAACTGCCTGTGACATATGAATGGGTACAAGCCTATTTATACTATGTGAATCAGTTTGTCCCAATAGACACAACCATTCAACTATAATAATTGCCACTAACTGCCTGTGACATATCGGTTCATATTTATCTATTCCAGACTTAGGATATACATTAATATTTACAAATTGTAACATAAGTATAATATCTTTAACATATGACTGATGCAGGGATTTATCCAACACTTAAAAGAAATCTCGATAAACGAGGAACCACGAATACATGGTTTAGTGTAAGAGTATTATAATGTGATAAGAAAAGTAAATAATGATCGAATTGATAAATGCCAAACACCATAATATTTCCAATCATCACTCTTTTTGAACCGTGATTTCATGTCAAATCCTTGACCATATGAATATCCGAGACTTTGTCGTGGCTTCGAAATCGTGAATCTATGTATTAACTAATCGATGTGTATGAAGGAGATTCAGTTTAGTTTATTAGTTATTGATCATATCACCCTCAAAGATTTATCTGATCTTCACCATATTAGCACGTTCACATACGGTAAAACATTTTTTCTATAGCATTAGAAGTCTTCATCAGTAGTTAGTCTTCATCAAGATAAGTTGTCTTTAGCTGACATAGCTTTATTAGTAGTAACTCATTGCCTCACCAACATGTTCTTAATCATTATCATCTTACACATTGTATTATGTTGTTTCATCTCCAACATCATGATCATCCAACATTAAAACCAATTTGTTGGAGCTTTATGACTTCGTTTCTTAGGATCATTTACCCATCAATATTTATAGTAGGTTTGTTCATCAAATATATGCTTTAAAGTCATTCAAGGCAATCATTAATTTTCTTGAGAAGAATGTATTATGAAGATTGAGCCTGAGCTTGATTTGATTCTCACAACTCTAATCACTAGCTATGCAACTAAATATGAAAAAAAAAATATTATTACTAATTTATCTATAAATATAGAATATCTGTATATATGTGTTTGGTTGTTATATATATTATAGATGATGAAAATCATTTCAGCCAAATTTATTTTCTTGACCAGTTGATACAAGATAACATTATTTCTCAGTTACATTACTTCAAAGATGAATATTGGTCAAAATCATGTTACATATAAACATGATAATGTTCTTTAATAATTAGTTTACCCTTCGTATAAATTTCTCGACCTGTCAATGATCATGTATGTTATTTGATTTGACTAAAGCTTTACCAAAACAATATAGTCAATAGGAATATATGATAGTGAGAAAAATGTGAACATATATGTTATATAAAAAAGTGATACAAATTGTTATTAAATTATATGTTCTTCATTATAAAAAGTTAACGAATATGATTGTAAATTAAAGGCTGGAGAAGGTTGAAATAGGTGAAAGTAAAGGAAAAGCAAAGGTTATTGGAACCCTTGTAGGCGTTGCTGGGGCAATGATTCTAACTTTCTACAAAGGTCATCAACTCAACATCAAGTCAACCAATTTCAACTTTTTGCATGGTGGTCAACACATGGACGGACACGTGGCAACGACCAACAACCTTTCTACTCATGATCGTATCTTTGGGTCTATATTGGCATTGGGTTATTCTCTTTCTATTGCCCTTTTTTACATCTTTCTGGTAAGTCTTAATCTTTTGATCACTCATAGAATGATATTCTTCAAAACATGAAACAGATAAAAATGTTATTTAATATATTTTTATGGACAAACTCACACACACTTCACCTTATCCATAGACTTTTAACCCACAATCACTTAGGTATGAATGTATGATGTTTTAGTATAGCATAAAAATGAACAAATGCATTTATCAATTGATCAACTAGTTTCATGAAATAGTTTAAGAACAAACAAGTTAACATTGGTTGTGTTGGGTTCTATACTTGTTTTCTTTTTTATGGAAGATTCAACAATAATTTCATTATGTTCGTGATACATATACTACATTGTATGTTGACTAAAGTTGATGAATTTTATTTTCATTATACAGAGTAAGTTAAGTGTGAATTATCCATGTCAGTACTCAAACACATTATTGTATAGTGCGATCGGGTTCCTACAATCTCTTGTGTGTGTTCTTCCAACCGAGAGATCGTGGACTAAATGGAAGCTCAATTCGAATATGCGACTATTCTCTGCTATTTTCCAGGTAATTACCTACCCTTAAATACCTCATTTAGTACACTTGATTATATAATATTCTACTCGAACAAATTAATATATTATTCAAGTATATGTATTTTAGGGAATATGTGCAGTTCTAGGTCTTTTTCTCACCACGGCAGTTGTGCATCTTCAAGGTCCATTGTTTGCGGCAATCTTTAATCCATTGGTGCTTGTTTTTGTGGCGATAGCTGACTTTCTTATACTTGATGAAAAGTTGTATGTGGGAAGGTAAGTAAAATGAACACAAAACTAAAATATTGATGAATCACTTGAGTTATGGACTTTGTGCACAAGTAAATCTAAAAATTAAAATAAGTAAATCAGTAAAATTAATATTGATGAATCACTTAACATTATTTGCAGTCTGTTAGGATCCATAATAGTTATTATTGGTCTGTACTTGGTGCTATGGGGTAAAGGTAAAGAAACTAAGACAATATCAAAGTCAGTGTCTTCCGTTAACTCAAAAGATGAGAATTTTACCTTAAACACCAAATCCTCGACCACAACTCTCAAGACTACGTATATGCCTCGTACTTCCCGTTGGTTTGATGTTGATGAATGCGATGAGCTGCCTTCCGATTCTTCAAGGGAAAACCCCAAAGCGCAAAAGATTCTTGAGGAAGTTTGATGGCTCACAAGATGTTACAAGTTTGGTAGAGCATAAAAGACTATAAGATAATAAAAAAGTGCCAGTGAGCTTTCTGTCAGATATATATTTGTAACGTTTTACAAATGGTGTTGATAGATATAGACTCGTTAATTAAGCACACTATTCATTTTAACATCTACCTTTGGTTTTATCTATATAGATTTCTTTGATAGGTTGTCTACTGATATGTGCTTTGATAGATTAATCCAAGATAACACAACTCGTCAGAAAACTAACTTTATCTCATCTTGAAATACAAATATTATTATGATAAATAAATAAATTACTTATAAATATTCTTTTATGATTTGTTTTTTTAAAGCTTTAAGTGTTATTAGAATTCACATTGGAATCCTCATGTTATTCATATAATTTAACTAAAATGAACATTAAACTTAAATTGTGTTCACATTTTAAACCTTTTTTACATCTCATTCCTCATATATATCCTTGTTCAACTAAATAGTATTAGTTTTTTATTTCCTCTTTTTTAATTCAACTCACCACCACTCATAAAAAAATGTAGGGAATAAATATATGGAGTGAAAAATAATAATTCCTTATATATATATAGAATCACTACTCAATCCATATGTATTTTCTGTATTTTAGGGAATTGGGTGAAGTGTAAAACATGATGAGAACCATACATTTTCCTTCTTCTAATTTGTATTTAAAATTTGTTGCACTTAAAAATATTTTGGGCCAATATAAATTCAGGTTATACAAATTATTCGAGTTTAAAAATAATGTGTAAAAAGAAAATCAATGTTAGGACAAAAAGGATTGGTGATACCACTTTTGCAAACCTTAGTCTAATTCACTTCTGTCAAATTATTCTAAGTATAGAACTACTGAAGAAAGAAGACTAAACTGCTGAAGAAGGATTCTACAAGTACTGAAGAAGAAATGCATCAGAAGTTCTGAAGTCCAAACTAGACAGTTCACTGAAGAACTACTGAAGACAAACTACTCATCAGTAGTTTGTCATTCATCAGCACTTGTTCAAGAATCTTTCCACCGCCTTATGTTTCAGTAGTTTATTAGTTTAGTATTACTTTAACTTTTTGTACAAGTTCCAAGATTGCAACTTGTTGCAACTTGTCTCTGAACATGCTTTTTGGCAAGGTTCATGTATTTGTAAAGTCTATAAATAGATGGGTTCATCCCTCTGTTTTAGACATTGATTTTTAAATACAGAAATCCTTCAAAGCTTATCATTGTTATTTCCATTTCATTTACTGAGAATCTGTTTAAGTGTTCATTCTCATTCAATGCTTAGATTCTCATTAAATACTTGTCTTTAGTTCTATCAAACATCCAGGGGGAGTAATAACTCCTGTTCATAAGTGTAGCTTTAACTTATATCATTCCGCTGTGCTATTACTAATAAAGAACTTGCTAGACACTTAAGTGTTCACTAGCAAGTTCATACAAAGAGCAATACTGATCCAACAATTGGTATCAGAGCACTGGTTTATCTGATCACATATCAATCTAACACATTGAGAATCAGACACAGGCTCTTATTGATATTCAATAAAGGATTAAAAGTTCACTTTTATCAACATCCATCACTTTAAGAGATATTTGACAAATCAATACTCTTTAAAATGGATCCTCATAATACTGGTTCTGCCAATAAACCTGCTATGCTAGTAAGAAATGAATATAATATCTGGCAAAGGAGAATGGCACATACCTTATCACAGACCAACACAGGTTGCTAGAAGTCTGTGATATATGGTCCTCATAAACCTGTAAATATCAATCTTGAAACTAAAGAAGAAATTCCAAAAGACCCAAAAGACTATACAGATGATGATTTCCAAAAACTTGAGCTTGATGCTAAAGCTTTCTCTATGTTGGCAATGGCACTCCCAAATGAAATCTATTCTGGCCTATTACATTGTGATAGTGCCAAAGAGCTTTGGGACTGCCTCAAAGAACAGTTTGGAGGAACTGAAGAGGTGATTGCTAACACCAGAGAAATCCTGGCTCAACAATATGAAACTTTTGCTCACATTAATGGGGAAACTTTAACACAACAATTTGAAAGATTCTCCTCATTAATATCTGAGCTAAAATTAAATGGTCAGACCTACACAACTGTATCTATGCTTCATAGATTTTTAAGGTCTTTACCTGAAAAATGGGAAACATAATCTATAGTCTTAAGATCTTCACCAGACTTTAGCTCCCTCACTCTTACAAAACTTCATGGGAGATTACTTACTTTTGAAAGAGAAATTGATCAAAAGAAAAAGTTACAAAGTTCTGGTAAAACTGCTGATGACTATCTACCAGGTAGTACAGCACTATTGGGACAAGACTCACCAACTTGTTCAAATAGTTTTGGATCTTTTGACCATATTGACATAACTACTGGGATCTCATCTGAAAGATCATTCCCAGGTTATGACAATAATGATTTTAGTCAAACTGCTGATAACATGTGTTTTATCATGGATGATTTAAAAAATTTCAGCAATGATGACTTGGAAGAAATGGATATTCTACACCAACTGGCCATGTTAAGTTTAAAAATAAACAAATTTTACAAAAGGTCAGGAAGGAAGTTTCCAGGACTCAACAGCTCAACAAAAATTGGTTTTGACAAATCTAAACTTAGATGTCACAAGCGTCAAAAGTTGGGACACTTTGCTAGAGAGTGTAGAAGCTCTAGCTTTAACCAATCTCAGTCTGGAAATAATTTTAACCCCAGTACAATATGTACAGATGCAGAGCCAACAATCAATCCCTCCCTTTCCAGCTGCTCAACCACCTCCACAGACTTAGCAACCCTCACAACAAAGTTTATTTACTTCAGGGTATGTTGACTGGAGCAGTCTTCCTTTTGACACTACTGAGTGTAACCCTGATGCAGACAACAAGATGTTTGACATCAACGGGGGAGAGCCTGACAATGGCAGAAAGAACTTGGCCTTAATGGCATTTGAGGGATGCACCTCAAAATCTGCCTTGTCACAGGTATCAAAGAATCTTTGACAAAACTTTGTTCAACTTCTTGCAAAGAATCTTTTGCTCTCATAAGAGAGACTAATGTGCACTTACAAGGTAAAGCAAACGACTCTGAGAGAAAATTCACTCAGATGAAATATGAGTTAGAAAGAAAACTTTCTGCAAAAACAAAAGAAGTTTCTAAATTAACTAACACTGCTATTGAAACCCAAGCACAAATTAAAATCATGATAAATGACCTAGGAAATGTCAGACAAGAGCTTGCTGACACCAAGGTCACATGTGAAAAATGGGTTGAATCTTGTAAAGGGTACCAACTATTGCTAAACAAACAAAGTGCTTCAAATGTTAGGTTTGGCATAGGGTACAATCACACTGAAACACCAACAGATTTTTCCCCCAAAACAACTGAAGATGGGAGAAAAATTGTTTCAGGTGAAACTTTTGAAGAGAAAGAATGCACATCTTTCCATGAAAACTTTCTGAAAACTCACAAAGAAAGTTCTTCAGAAGTACTGATAAAATCTGACATTAAGCCATCAGTAGTTTCAACTACATCAGGAGTTGAGAACCAGAAAACTACTGATGACCTAAAACCAATCAATACAGTCATAAACTTGTCTTTAAAAGAAAAGACAAAAGAATGTGAAATCTGTGGTCTGTTCAACCACAAGACAGAATTTTGCAGATACAGAAAAGGTATTCAGTACAACAAGAAAATTCAACAACTGGATGTGGGAAAACAAATCAGAAATGATTTTGTAGAAACTTTTTCTCCCAGGAAACAACAAACAGTAAACACCTTTTCTCTGAAAAAGACAAAATCTCAACAAAAATCTTTTTCTCAAAATTCTCTTTCAGTAGTTAGACCTAAATTATCAGCAGTTTCACAAACTGCTGAGATTAAAGATCTCATGAACATGGTACAACTACTGATGACCAAAGTTGATGGTGGTCCTCAAAAGGATACCACCATTGCTCTTAATGAAAAATCCATTGCCAAAAAGATATGGATTCCTCAACTTGGTCAAGAACAAACTGTAAATGTTCTCAAGAGCAAACCCAAAGCCAAACTGGCTTGGGTTCCCAAATCTAACTAATTTTCTATCTTGTGCAGAGACTTTCCAGAGGCTTAAATAGCATTTGGTATGTTGACTGTGGAGGCTCAATGCACATGACAGGATGCAGATACCTGATAAACAATTTTATCAGTCAAAGAGAAAGATCTGTATCCTTTGGGAACAATGCTAAGGGATATGTGCTAGGACATGGCAATGTCTCCTCTGGCAAAATACAGTTTGACAAGGTCAATCTGGTTGAAAACCTTGAGTACAACTTGCTGAGTGTGTCACAAATGTGTGATAAAGGATATTCTTCCTTTTTCACAAAGACAGCATGCAAGATCATATCACCAGAAGGCCAGAAGTTGATAGAGAAGATCATTGAAGATCATACTTTGTTGATAGCCAAAAGATGTGGCAATGTCTATGCAGTGGACATTGAAAAGGACAAAGTACTGAACAACACTGCCTGTTTCTTCTTAAAGGCATCAACTTCAGAGACTGGTCTCTGGCACAAGAGACTTGGCCATGTGAACTTTAAAACCATAAATAAAGTCACAAAAATAGGCTTGGTCAGAGGTCTACCTTTAAAGGTATACCAGTGTCAAGAACACTGTGTATCCTGTTTAAAGGGAAAACAGCATAAGTCCTCCTATAAGTCTATTGAAGAATCAAAAACAACTGCATTTCTTCAACTACTCCATATGGACTTATTTGGGCCTGTAAAAATCATGAGCCTTGGTAAGAAGAAGTACTTCTTGGTCATCATTGATGACTATTCAAGATTTACATGGGTATTCTTCTTATTTTCAAAGGATGAGGCTGCTGAAATCAGCAAGTTCTTCATTCTACAAGTAGAGAAACAATATTCTCTATCTGTCAAAGCCATTAGAAGTGACAATGGGACAGAGTTCAGGAACAAAACTCTGGATGAATTCTGCTTGTCTAAAGGGATTATTAGACAATACAGTGTTCCCAGAACTCCTGAACAAAATGGTGTAGTAGAAAGGAAGAACAGAACCTTAATTGAAGGAGCAAGAACAATGTTAGCTGATTCAGGCCTACCATTGTATTTCTGGGCTGAAGCAGTTAACACTGCATGCTATGTTCAAAATAGAGTTCTTGTCAACAAGAGACACTCCAAGACTGCCTATGAAGTTCTTCATGGCATAAAGCCCCTTATCTCCTTTTTCAGGGCTTTTGGATGTCAATGTTTCATTCTAAACATCAAAGACTCTATTTCAAAGTTTGCTGCCAAAGTTGATTTAAGTTACTTTCTTGGTTACTCTTCCACTAGAAAAGCCTACAAGGTTTTTAACTCAAGAACTAGGATAGTAGAAGAAACACTGAATGTCAAGTTCAATGAGTCAAAACACACTCTTATCCCAGCACATCCTGCTGAACTTTTTGACCTTGACAGCTTCCATTTTGGACCTGAAAAGACTGTTACTTCATCTAAACCTACTTATTATGGTGATCAAAATTTTGATGATTAGGATCCAGCACCATGGACTCCTCAAATAGTCATTAAGTCAACTTCCAAACCATCAGAAGTTTCACAAACTTCTGATTCAAGAACTGCTGATGTACAAACTCAAACATCTGCTTCAGCACCTAAAACTACTGAAGACACTAAAATTGCTGAACTAGACATTATAAACCTCAGTGTTTTGTTTGATGAAGTACAAGAGCCACCTACACCTATCAGTGGTTTACAACAACTGATTGAACACAAAGATCATCCACTTGAACAAATTATGGGTGATATTGCATCAGGTGTTCTTACAAGAAACCAGCTTTCCAACTTTTGCTTCTTCTCAGCATTTATTTCTTAGTTGGAACCTAAAAAGTACCAAGAAGCCCTCAAAGACAACAACTGGGTACAAGCCATGCAAGATGAGTTGCTTCAATTCAAAAAGCAACAGGTTTGGGAAATATGTCCCTTACCACCAAACAAGCAACCAATTGGCACAAGATGGGTTTTTAGGAACAAACAAGATGAGGCTGGTATGATTATAAAGAACAAGGAAAGACTGGTAGTACAAGGTTACTCTCAAGAAGAAGGAATTGATTATGATGAAACCTTTGCTCCAGTTGCAAGGCTTGAAGCCATCAGGTTATTTCTGGCCTATGCCATTTCCAACAAAATCAAAGTTTTTCAAATGGATGTTAAAAGTGCATTTTTGTATGGGAAAATAAAAGAAGATGTGTATGTCTGTCAGCCACCTGGGTTTGAGGATCCTTCTCATCCTGAGTGGGTGTACAAACTAGACAAAGCTCTTTATGGGCTCAAACAGGCTCCAAGGGCCTAGTATGAAACACTTTCTAACTTTCTACTCAAAAATAACTTCACAAGAGGCTCCATTGATAAAACTCTTTTCACAAAACATGTTGGAAATCATATCTTACTTGTTCAAATATATGTTGATGATATCATATTTGGTTCAACAAACACAAAACTGTGTGATGAATTTAAGAAACTCATGCAATCAAAATTTGAGATGAGTACAATGGGAGAACTGCAGTACTTTCTGGGACTGCAGATTAAACAACAAACAAATGGAACTTTTATACATCAATCAAAATATGTTAAAGAATTATTAAACAAATTTTCTTTACAAGACTGTAAATCATGTTCCACTCCCATGACACCAACCACACAAGTTGAACCAGATGATCAAGGAAACTAGGTTGATCAAACCATGCATAGATGTAAGATAGGTTCACTTTTATATCTAATTGCTTCTAGACCAGATATTATGTTTTCAACATGTGTCTGTGCTAGATATCAATCAGCTCCTAGGGAATCACACCTCATTGCAGTCAAAAGAATCTTCAGATATCTGAAAGGAACTCCAACACTTGGAATTTGGTATCCTGCTTCAAGCAATACCAAGTTATCAGCTTTTTCAGATAGTGACTATGCAGGGTGTAAAATGTCAAGAAAATCAACATCTGGTGGTTGTCAATTCTTGGGAAACTATCTCGTGTCCTGGCAATCAAAGAAACAAACATCTGTTGCAACTTCAACTGCTGAAGCTGAATACATTGCAGCTGCAAGTTGTACATCACAGATACAATGGCTCCAGTATCAAAGAGACCAAGACACCATTGCTTGTAGACAACAAATCTTCAATTAGCATCATTCAAAATCCTGTTCAATTTTCAAAAACCAAACATATTGAAATCAGGTATCATTTCATAAGAGATTGCTATGAAAAAGGCAAGATTGAAGTGAAACATGTAGCAACAGCTAATCAAATAGCTGACATATTCACTAAACCCCTTGACACATCAACATTTCAGAAGTTAGTATCCATGCTTGGGATGCTAAATTTGTAAGTGTTTCTTTTTACTTTTCTGCATATATTTTCATTTTTCACTTACATCTGTTTTCAAGTTTGAAAACTTCTGAAAAACAAACAAGAGAGAAACTACTGATGAACAAAACATTAGTATGGGAATATTTTTCTGAAAAATGATTAACTTCTGCTAAAATAAACTTCAGAAGTTATGAATAAAGTATTTATAAAGCATTCTCATCAGTTGTTCAAAACTACTGAAGAGAAAGTGGGAACTACTGATGATATCTGTTCTTCATCAGCAGTTTGGTCAAAAAGGGTAAATCAGACTTTTCCCACATCAGAAGTTTGACCTAGGCGGTTAAAAACTTCTGATAAATACCTTTTCCAACTCTTATCCTTTCAAAAAGCAAAAATTCCCTCCTTCTCTCTCACAAAACACTCTCAAGACCTAAACCTGCAAAAACACTGTTCGATCCACACACACACAAAACACATGGCTCTAGTACTGAAATAGGGACACAATCAAAGAGGCTACTTCGAAAAACAAGAAGCCTGGTCCCAATACGACGAAATCATTGATTTGGTCATCAAATCCCAATACTTCACCGCCCTCACCATCGACCCTCCAATCCACACTGAAACTCTAAATGAGTTTAAGGCAAACGCAGAGACGGTGACGGTGAACAACAAAGTAATCTCCCTCAATTCAACCATCCAAGGGAGAAGAATGGCAATCACACCGGCTATTTTGGCAATTAGGCTGGGTTTGGATGATGTAAATGCCCTAGACCAATTTCCAAACTCTCAGATTCATTTAACCATGACAGAGTGTGGTTACCAAGGTACTCTCTCACATGCTACAATCTTTAAGAAATATTTTGAACCAAAGTATAAACTGCTTTTTCATTATATTATTATGTGTTTGAGTCCAAAAACTGGATCTTATAATCAGATGCCCTCAACTTTTCAACCTATTTTTCATTCCATAGTGAATGAAACAAAATTCAGGGCATCATCACTTTTCTTTAATGAGTTGGTGTTAGATCATCTCAATACTAAAAAGAAGTTTTTGTTGTACCCAAGATTTATTATGCATTGCATAATAAAAGAACTTGGAGAAGAGGTGCTTGTGGGTAAAACTACAATTTTAAACCCTTTGTCCTCACAAGCATACTCAAGGCACAACAAACCGGCTGCCTGGCCAGAAGATGACCAAGGGGAACCAGAAACAGACCCCATGGAACCCTCATCTTCCAAACCTACACCCCCAAAGGCCAAGAAACCCAAGCAACAAAAACAAAAACCCACCAACCCAAAAAGAAAAGCAGTTCAGGAGGTTGAGATGCCTGAACTAGCTAATGTGCAATCTGCACTTGATAAAGATGTGACTGAAACATCCTCTCAGTCTCATCCATCTCAAACCCCACCAAGAGCACCAATCACCATACTTTTCAAAAGAAAAAGACTAAAGAAAACTATTCTTATTGACTCCTCTTTTGAAACTGCTGAACCCATTGCCCAAACTACTGAACCAGCACCCCAAATTTCTGAACCTGATATGGAAATAGCCAAACTTCTCTCTGGGCTAAAAGAGATAGTCCCATCTGAAAATGTCAATCCCCAACAACCACATCAAACAAGGGACATGGCCTCAGATTCTGACATGGATGTGGACACTCACAGCCCTGACCAAAGAGATGAGGATGAACCAGGGTCTCTAAGCCCAAACTTAGAAACTCTTGGTACTTTTGAGGCTGCTACTACTCATTTACCACCCAGTGGTGGATCTGAGGAAAGAAGCAACATAGCTAAGACCTCAACTGTGGCAACTACTGATGAAGGTTTAATGCCTGAGGTAGGAAATCCTCTGATCCAAGACAAAGAGGTACATGAGACAACTGAGTTGAGCTCAGCTCATGCTGTAACTGATACAGTCCTCATTGAGGATCTAATCAGGGATTCAAATGATTCCATTGACTTGGATGATGATTCACAACACAAAACTACTGAATTGACGGCTACAAGTGAAGGTCCTGCACCTGGTGTATCTATGATCAAGAAGCTAGTCACACCAGATCAGGTTAAAGTCCACTTAATCCCTGATTCCCCAAAAATGGCATCTTCTGTACAACAAGAAGATCTACCAAAAACACACCCCTCACTACAAATGCCTACCCAATTCCCTGGGCCATCCAGCATAGACATGAACCAGCTATGCAGCCCAGATGGTCCCTTATATCACATGATGAACACCCTCATCAAAAATCACTTCCAAACCTACACAGCTGACTTGGAGCTGTCCATCAAAAACCAATTTGGAGTGATACAGACTAAGATGAATGATCTGTCCAACAAGATTGACTTCAACTCCAAATAGATTGCTACTCTTACATGTCATTTCTCTGAACCCTCGAAGGAAAAGCTTGATGAATCCAAAAAGGGGGAGAAAACTAAGGAACCTAGGGAGTCATTCGAAGCCAGGATAAGGGCAAGAGTAGCTATCCAAGAAAGAGAACAGAGAAACCAAGCCAGAAGAGAAAAACTGGCCCAACAGTTTGGTATCTCTGTACAAGAAATAGAAGATGCTGAAAAGTCTGATGAATCCCAAGGCCACAATGAAGAAACTTCTGATGGTAAAAGTTCTGATGAAGACTCAGAAAATACTGAAGACAATCCTTCAGTAGTTGTCAACCCATCAGAAGTCAACACTTCCAACACTGAAACTGCTGAACAGCCTTCCAGATCAACTGAACCTACTCAACCAACTCCTATTCCAAAGCCTACTACAACTACAACAATGACTATGCTAAACCCTTCTCCTCTATCAATGTCCAAAGAACTACTTGAGAAGAGTTTAATTGCAGCCGAAAGAAAGGCTAAGGAAGATGAGATCTGGAGTGCTTTGGAAGCAAGGGATGACTTAAGCCTCAATGAAAAGCTACAGGCTTATGAAGCAGAACTTCAAAGGCAAGCTAACCTGGAAAGAATTGCTGAGGAAGACAAAAGACAACAACTGTTGTCTTACATCCCCAAGAACAGCAAGACCAAAGCCTATACATTGAAGGGACTCTCCATGGAAGAGCTAACAAGAAGAGCTCAACTTGTTGCAGACAAACTTGCAACAAGTAAAGATGGAAAAGCCAAGAGAGCCCAGATAATTGAAGAATTGGTAGCAAATGGTTATGGTTCAAAAGCCTCTGTGTCCAAATGGAAAGAAGAAAGAATGGTGGACACTTATAGAAAATACTAGGCTGCAAGGGCTGCAAATCCAGAGAAGTTTGAAACTGCTGAAGTGTCAACTTCAATAGTTAGAACTTCTGGTGTTTCAAGAAAACCTGCTACAAAGAAAAAGACAGAGGAGAATGTGAAGACTGATTTCAGGATGGTACTACTAGAAGGAAGTACAGTAGTCCATTCTGACTTTGACATTGAAGAGAAACCTCTGCTAACCCAATTCAGGGATCCTTCCACCTTTGCCTATCAAATTCAAAAGACCATTAAAGACAAACTGCACACTAAGGTAGTTACTGAGCATCACTTGCCAACCTTTCAACTACCTAATGTGATGCAACAAGAACAAGGAAGAGAATCCCACCTGAGAGTCACTGAAATCGAAGACACCTAACACTCAGGAGCATCCCAGGGTACCAGCATGGTTCCCTATACTTTAAACTTTGACAAGTCTAAAGTGCCTATCATCAGATGGTCATTTACTGATGACAACTCAGTACAAGTGACAAGAAGAGACCTCACAAGCAGAGCCTATAAGTCGATGAATGATCTGCAGAAGCTATTAACTCAAGACCTTCTTACAATCCAGCATCTAGAACCACAAAAAGGATCTCTCACAGATGAACAGCTGAACCAGTTGAAGAATTCCATGTTCAAAGGGATATGGAAGATTGTGAATGACAAAAGAAAACAATAAGGAATTAGAAAGGTTTTGGCTTCATCAATCCAGGGGGAGATTGTTAGGACAAAAAGGATTGGTGAAACCACTTTCGCAAACCTTAGTCTAATTCACTTCTGTCAAATTATTCTAAGTATAGAACTACTGAAGAAAGAAGACTAAACTGCTGAAGAAGGATTCTACAAGTACTGAAGAAGAAATGCATCAGAAGTTCTGAAGTCCAAACCAGACAGTTCACTGAAGAACTACTGAAGACAAACTACTCATCAGTAGTTTGTCATTCATCAGCACTTGTTCAAGAATCTTTCCACCGCCTTATGTTTCAGTAGTTTATTAGTTTAGTATTACTTTAACTTTTTGTACAAGTTCCAAGATTGCAACTTGTCTCTGAACTTGCTTTTTGGCAAGGTTCATGTATTTGTAAAGTCTATAAATAGATGGGTTCATCCCTCTGTTTTAGACATTGATTTTTAAATACAGAAATCCTTCAAAGCTTATCATTGTTATTTCCATTTCATTTACTGAGAATCTGTTTAAGTGTTCATTCTCATTCAATGCTTAGATTTTCATTAAATACTTGTCTTTAGTTCTATCAAACATCCAGGGGGAGTAATAACTCCTGTTGATAAGTGTAGCTTTAACTTATATCATTCCGCTGTGCTATTACTGATAAAGAACTTGCTAGACACTTAAGTGTTCACTAGCAAGTTCATACAAAGAGCAATACTGATCCAACAATCAATCTTCAGGTTTCAGATTTTAAAGCAAATTGAATACTTGGTTGAACTAATTGGAAATCACACAAACATGATGTGTTAATCTACTTGTTTTAATAGATAATTCAAAAGATGGTTTATTTAGTCACAATAATCCACAATTTAAAAACCGAAAGATTGATGCAATTGAATAGTAACCAAAAGAATTACTATGTCTCGGCGTCAAAACAATATCGAATTCAATGATTAAAGGTACAAAACAATGACAACCCAATTGTAGATGCACAAAACCAAATAACTAATGAAAACAAATCAAGTTTATAATCTTACAATTGTTTAATAAAAAAAGCAAACATCCAGACTCAATAAATAAATCTAGATCCAATAGTAAATAACAATCAAATAATTTCCAATAGTGATCCTAAAGATGATCCAAAGTGGTTTAGCCGCTCATGTTCTTCCATAAACCTTCCCCTGATGAATTATTGCATGATAGGAATGAATGATCTAAAGTTTGGGATGGCATAATTCATGTTTAGGAGCTGTGTAATGGCTGGAATGATATTAGGAACGACTTGTTGAGTTTCCATGTGATATCTGACAAAAAACAGGATATTCGGTACCTAGTTAATACATATAATTAACCGTTTAAGGTGCAAATTGATGTCAATTTATTTTAATTGAGTCACACGAGTCTAGCAAAGGTCACATAGAATGTATAGGTTTGCATTTGTTAACAAAAATCGTGAAGTGATTACGTAGGGATAAACTAGTCTTGAAAGAACATTGGTGATTATCCGATAAGCATTAATAACCAAAAACGATTCTAGAAGCCTGGGATATAAAACAAATGGCATGTACAAAAAAATATGGGGTTTATTTGTATTAGGCAATCATAGGTGATCCTTAAATGATTGCCTCACAATCCTCTTTTACTCAATTAGTGCTTAACACTCATTTATTTTCTTTATGTAATTTTTTTAGTTTTGTATTGAGGAGAATTCCTCTCCAATTTTATTACGCCCCTTCATGTATTTATAGTTGTACAATCTTCAATGAAAGACTAAATCTGGATTTACCATATTCTCATGGTATCAGCCTAATCACTCTCTCCTTCTGTTTGATCCTTTTTCTTCTTCTTTGCTGCATTTTTTTCCTCTTCTTCTATCTGATTCCATGTCTGCCTCATCAGAAATCTCGGCTCTTCCCTTTCATTCCCTCAGCTATCTTGTTACCATTAAACTATCCTCAAATAACTTCTTACCCTGGTCTAAACCAATCCTACCACTCCTATCCTATCTTATCTCAACCTTCAACACCACATAGATGACACCACAAACCCTCCATCAGAAGCTATTATTTCTGATGACAAAACCATACCAAATCCTGAATTTGAGATCTGGAAGACCAATGATCAGAAAATTATTTTGCTTCTCAATTCCACCCTTACCGAAGAAGCCATGGCCAAAACTCTCGACCACACCACCACCCTTTAAGTTTGGCAAGCTCTCAACAATGCATATAGCCGTAGTTCTATTGAATGCATCAACACTCTCAAAGACACCCTTCGCCAACTTCAAAAGGGCACCTCCACAGTGTCCGAATTTGGCAGAAAATTCAAGACTTTATTTGATCAATTAGCGGCCATCGGTCACCCAATCAATGTTGAAGATAAACGCCATTGGTTTTCGTGTGGCCTTGGTCCCTCTTACGAAAACATCTCAACCTCCCAACGCACCATTCATCCGGCCCTAACTTTTCATGGGATGTAACTTCGAATGGTTTCAAGCACACAAGTTACGCAAGCATCAAATTCATAATTTAAGAGATATATTAAAAGACGTCATTGTTTAACATATTAATAGAAAACATTGTCTTAAAACCATACGTAAAACGATATTATTTAAATCATTTAACAAAAGATAGGTTCATGATATCCCCAGATGCATGTGCGCGACTCCAAGTTACATGCTCCATGATTTAATTGCTTGAAAAACATGTATGTAAAATATGTCAACAATAAAGTTTGTGAGGTCACGGGTTTTTGAGATGTTTGTAAACCATAGGTGACTGGATCATTGCCTAGCTAAGACAATAATCGCTATGTGACTGACATGAGCCTGTAACCAAATCTTGACGAATGTTATGCCTCACCCATTATACATTAAAGACAATGAAAAGTTATGAAATACAAGCACTCTTTTGATGTCTGTAATCCAGTTAGAGCGACTAACCAAAAAGTGGGGGTGTCAACCCAATAGATATATTTCGATGTTTCATGGTTAAGTCCATAGCTAATGGTTATAGTAAAATGTATTAAACAAGGACATATGAGGACTCTAAACCTTTTTGTCTCATGTTCACATAATAGTCAAAATGTAACTGAACTTGTACGCATGTTTTCCCCAAAAAGTATGAAAACAATAAAAAGGGGCCGTGAGAACCCACCTGATGTCTGACTGCTAAGACAGGACTGAATCTGCTGTGGGAATGTCTGAACAAAAGTGCCCTAGATTCAACAATGACAACTTAAGTCTATGTGTTGCACTATTTACCATGCAATTATTCACCGACTTGTTCGTCTATGGACTATGTGTTTTTGCATAGTTGTCCATTAATGTCTCATACTATATGTGTTAAAAATGCTCGTTCTTGTCATTATTTGTGACAATAATTAATCGTTTGTGGCAAAACCGGTGTCTTGGTTTTCTTATATATTACCACATAATGTGTATGTTAAATATTTACACAAAATATGGCATATCAACATGTGTTTTAGGCCCTTTTGTGAGAAAATGTTATCTACACATGTTTTTACCCTTGTTAACACACGTGCATTGGTTATTAACACATGTTTTCTAAAAGTTTTTGTGTTTAAGCTTGTTTAATGTATGTTTCTAGGTTTTTAACAGATGTTTACAAAAACACCACTTTGTATATGTTTTTTTATTTGAGTCCAAATACGACATGTATGGGTCATATTCAGCCATAATCACACTCGCATACACCCCTAGGTGTGTGAATGAGAGTGTACGTGTGTTTGTTCATGCAAATACGCACGAAATCATATAGGTAGTATTTATGTATATGCGTATATGAACATTAACACCTTGACACATAATGTAAGTGTTTAACCTATTTATGCCTCTTGTTATCAATGTATGTGTGTGTGATCGAGGTTAAAGGATTAGGGTGACCAAGTGTTACCCGAAATAATAGATAAGAGATAAATGGAGTTGATGTGTCATACCACGATTAGAATAGAGAAAAACTAAGAAATTTTGAATTGTTCCAGCCGATTCCTTCCACTCCAAGTCTCCTAGGGCTCGATCAAGCTCAATGAGGGTCGGTTGGGGTGAGGTGTGATTGAAACTAGTCGGGTTTAGGTGGGTTTTGGTTCGGCCAAGAGGTTTTGATCAAGGTGTATGTGTATAGCATTGTTTTGTGAATCTTGATGTTATGTGTCCACTTGGGAACCCTAGGGTCGGTTATATACTTTGGTTCGGCCAAGAGGTTTTGATCAAGGAGTGTAGATGGTCATGGTTAATTGTGGTAAGTCAAAACACATTTATTTTCATGATGAAAATCTGATTTCCCATAGTGTGTAATGAGTTGACTTTGAAACATGTGTAGTTTGTGTTGGGAACATAATGGCCGATTCTAGTTGGTATGTATGGAAGTTTAGGAATCAAACTCCATGGATCCATGAGATAAGAAAAAGCAAGATGCCATGTTATCGAGTTTCCTTGATGTTTGTGATCATGGGTGAAGTTTGGTGTGTTTGTTTGTGTAGGCCGGCTATAGCCGATGGAATGGGGAAGGAATTTGATAGTTTTAGATAGTCCAACATGTGTAGAATTGTTCGTATAAAGGTCTTGATTCTATGTTGGTGAAATACCTAGGTGGTGAGTTGAATTTGGGTGTGTTTGATGGATATGTATACATACACATAGAACCGCACGATGTGCATGGGTAGATATGAGTCGTGTGTATACATGAATGTTCATCGTATAGATTAAACATGTATCCATGCTCAATCCGTATATATAGTCGTGGATGTATACATAGATGTAGATATCTAGGTTGGTTTGTTGTTTTACGTTTAACATATACATAGGTGTGTGTGTGTATATATATATATATGCGTGTGTGTGCGTGTGTGTGTAGTCGCATATGTGCACATAGTGGTATAGTTTTGTATCTTTTAACACATATAACTACATATACATATTGTTTCTTATTTAAAACATATAGGCATACATATGTGTGATGTTTTGGCCGATTGTGTATGTGTATCCATGCATAAATGTTTTAAATGTTTTGGAACTCACTTGTTATTCCTCATAGAGTTAGATTGAATTGTGGTTGTTCGTTAAAACACATGAAATTTTAATAGTCGAAAGTCATTCATGTGGAATTTTTCTTGTGTTAATGTTCCCAACATGTGTTAGACATGAACTTAACTTATGTTACACTTATGTTCTTGGGTCTTTGGATCCATAATTTAAGGGTCCCTATGATCCCATGTGTCAGCTGTTCAGAACTACTATATGGATGTTTAGGAATTGATTGGTTTCCCTTATTAGACAATGTGACATGGTATCAGGTTTTGTTTGTGTCTAAAAATCGGGTGTTGCATGCGTATACGGGAAATTGTAATTAAATCCTGAACTATCCTGGACTTTGCTAGACTCGGGGTGACACATTTGCTGTAATAAAATGTCTAACGCATGACTGAAAATGACATAATCATGTGAGTGTGTACGGATCTTGACCTGAAAATTTGGCAACTATCATGTTTACCATCTATGTTGTTCACCTTATTCGTATGTCTTTAGAATACATGTATATAGTATTATTACGTAACATTGCTTTTTCTTTCAAAAAGATTATTGGTTTAAACTTGCGGTTCTTGTAAATCCTTGTTAAATCCGTTCGTTTACAGTTGTAACAATAACTAATCTCGTCAAAAGCGAGTTCACAATTTATCATATGTTACCATATGATACCTCATGTTAACACATGTCAAGAATTCTCATGTAAAATAGATGTATAACATAGGTTTTAGAACTCTTATGCTAGAAACATAGTTGATATATGCTTAGTTTTTTAACATATGTTCCTAGAAACCACAAATTATATAAGTGCATGTCTGATTTCAAAAACTATTTTTATGTCTCTTGTTCGACTCTATACACGCATACACTCGTTACATGTATTTGAGTATGTATATGTGTATATGCACGTATGCGTGCGTGTATATGTATCAATTATCTATATATATATGTGTGTGTTTATATTGTGTATAGATCCAAGTTTTGTAAGTTTTTATCCTTTATAACTTGTTATATTATTGTCGTAATATACAGTAGAAGGTCAGGTGAACATGATTTCGAAAGAAAATAGTTTAAAGAAAACAAGTTTGGTTAATGTTTGACATACCACAAAATGAATCGAAACAACGAAAATGAGTCAAGTCTTGAGGTTAGCTTCCACTTTATAACTTCTAAACACTTGATTACTCTTGAATATAGATGCCTGTGGTGAGTTGCGATTGGAAAAGGTCTCAGGTGGTGGAGGGGGTTTGGTTTGGTCATGGGTAAAGGCGAAGAGGAAGGAATGTAGTTTGAAGGTGTTAGTATTTTCTTGAGTGTTTATGGTGTGAAAGATTCAATGGCCAATCATCCCTTTATATAGCCGAGAGAGAGGTAGAGTTGTAAGAGTTTGTGGCTTGATAAGGTTGGTCAAGACTCATGGGATGTTGAAGTGAAAAGTAACCTTTCCTTGTTTTTATAAAGGGTTGACTTATGAAGGCATGCTTGCCTTGGGAATAGGGGGCCGATTTTAGGGATGAGGATTAGATAAAGATGGTACTCAACAATGCTTGGGAAGAAGGTTTAGGAGGGTTAAGGTATTGTGTTGGTGAATACATGGATGAATAGGCTTTTGTATGTTAGTGTGTGTGTGTGTGTGTATCTATACATGATTCAAGTTAACTCTCACATGCATATGCATATATGCAATTAGGTTTATATGTATACATATTATTGGTTTGTTAGATAGGGTCAACACATGGGATTAGATGGTGTAAAAAGCTACATGCCACTTTGATGCAAATAGTTGACCTAGAATGTTTAGCTAAAGCATGCTTTCATGGGGAATTATCATAGTCAATTCTACGAGAAAGGGAATGGAACTTTGGGAAGTCAACAAACATGGAAGATCATGTAGGTAAGGTAGCTATGGTTCCATTTTGGTGAAATCTTGGATAAGTGTGTTTTTGGATGGTAATGTATGTCTGCATATGTGTGTATAATATGCATTGTATGTTTTATCCCAATCAACACACATACATATGTCATTCGTATGTATATAATGTATATTTTTAAATCTAATAAGTCTATACCTATATGTAAATCGATCTGTATTTGTTTCTATGTATATATTCTTGTTTTTTGGACATTGATGACTCATGTTTAAAGATAATATGGTCTTGTCTATGTATAGAAATAATATAGTTTGAATGCATAAGATATTATTGAAGTGTTTCTATACACTTACGTATGTTTATAATTTGAAAAGCAAATGAATCCATACATACGTTTGTATTTGTTGATCCCTATGTTATACATTGTATTCGGATAGAGTTATTCCACATGATTATTCAAATATCAACGCGTATCGATACACTTAGTCTAATCACATAATGAAATTAAGAAAAACCAGTTAATTATACGGACTCGACCTGTGAATTTGGCGGGTGTCACATTATCCCACTATTGATAGAATTTCGTCCGTGAAATTCAGGTAGTGTTGTCTATATGGTAGTTATCAAGGGGTATCTGAGCTTTATCTAGTTTTCTATTAATTAGTGGTCTATAATTAGTTATAGGAAGGTCTATGCACATATAAAAATGCAGTCTTGTCATGAACATGAAACGTACCGTTGACAACGTGTTACCCTTGCTTCCATAATGAACGCTCTACCTCAAGAGGGCTGACGTTGACATTGGCATTGGCATTCTGGTACTTCAGTTTGGACATGCCCTCTTCAAGTGCTCAGTACTGCCGCACTAATAACAGTACCTACGAGCTCTATTGGCTGTAAATTTTTGGACATGTGGCCTAGTTTTCTGCACTTGGCGCAAGTAAAACTTTCGCATAATCCATTGTGGTGAAAGCTGTATTTGTCACACTTAGGAAGCGCCCCTTGGTACGGTTTCTTTGTTACTGCCACATACGCATTCACAACTACCTGCTTCTTACTTGAATGGTTTCCTGATTCCTTGTCGTCTAGTTTCTGTTTCTCACCCGTACTCTTCTTGACCAAAGCTCAAGATCGAACAGCCTCGTACGTTAGACTATGTGGCAAAGTCAAAGCACTTTGGCTTGTGGCAGGTCGTGACGACGTCAGCATACTTTGAATTTGAGGTACAAGACCCCAAATGTACCTCTCAATCCTCTTGAAATCGGGTGTAACCATATGTGGGAGAAGCCGAGAGAGCTCGTGAAATCGAGTGGTGTATGCTGATATTTCCGCTCCGTCTATGGCCAAGTTCTAAAACTCGGTCTCAATTTTCTGGAGTTCGTTGCGGGGACAGTACTCTGCAAAGAGCATGGATTTCAGATCATTCCATGAAAGTTGATATGCAACTTCTCTTCCCAGTGTCTGGATTTGTAGATTCCACCATGTTAAGGCCTCATTCAGGAAGGTGCAAGTAGCATAGTTGACCTTGCAGTTTTCAGCACAGTCACTAATGTCTAGTACGGACTCCATCTTCTCGATCCACCGAATAATTCCTACTGCTCCTTCAGTACCATTGAAACTAAGTAGATTGCATGACAAGAACGCCTTGTACTAGCAGCCTTTCGGTATATCCTCAGTCTCTATGCCACTTCCAGCTCTATCACCATCTCCACTTGTACCGCTACCTCTGGCTCCTCTGCCAAATCCTCCACTAGTGCCATTTCGTTATGCCTCATACTGTGCCATAGGAGCTGAAACATGTTGTGACACCAACTGTTCAATGTCTTCAGGGGTCATTGGCTTTCCTTCGCCAGAGTTTTTATGAGTAGATCTCGTTGCTGGTGCCATGTCTTCTTCCATATCCACATGGTAAAAGAAAACGAATAAGACTATGTATCCATAGAAAGTACGAATAGAAATTAAGAAATGCACAAGACTCCTAAAGTATAAATGAGTGGACCTTAGGTTATAGTCTAGGTATCTCTCCATGAGACCTAATTCTCTATAACCAATGGCTCTAATACCAATTTGTCACACCTCACCTAAGGCGGAAACATGAGGTGAGACGAATATGGTGATCTTAAACATTGTTTACATGAGAAATACTAAATATCATTCATTTCACATAGCAAATAATGTCTTGAAGTCGAATAGAGTTAAAGACCATAGCAAATGAGTTCAACAACTACATCAAATAGCAAAAACAAAAGACTTCATCATGCAATCCTAAGCTAGCCATCTTATTGTCCTTACTTGATTTCCTGAAAAACATGCTTAAATGTGTCAACTAAAAATTTGGCGAGTCTGTAGGTTTCAATGACTCGATAAAACAGTTTGTTTTTAACAACGTTCGTCATCTGTGTCCATGCAGAATATAGTTACCATGAGCCCCATAACCAAATCCCGACTTCCATGTACGCCCCAACCAATGCCTTATCACAAAACATTGGAAAACACGGATAATATGCAATCATTTGACACGACGGTCATGGTTAGTGCGACTAACCATGAAAGGGGGTGTCAACCCAAATAGTACTATTCATATGATCTACAGCTTATTGCTAAGTTAATGGTTATAGTTGTTCGGGGACTTTGTGGTGATAATGTTGTGTAACTCATGTAACACAAATTGTTGTCATGTACAAATTTAGGTATAAAGCATGTTTCTCCCACGAAGTTCTAAAACACTAAAACAGTAAAAAGGGGCCACAAAACTCACCTTGTGTTCGTACGAGTAGACTAGCAATTGAAAAGCCCAAATGAACTAGAGTCCGAACTATAGTACCTCAGAATTTAGAAGGACAACTTAAGTCATGATATTTGATTGTTTACCATGCATGTTGTTCCCCTGATTCGTATGTCTTTAGAATACATGTATATAGTATTATTACATAACATTGATTGTTCTTTCAAAAAGATTTCAGGTTTAAACTTGTGGTTCTTGTAAATCTATACTATCTTATAAAGCATTTCACAAGGACCTCTTAATTTTTAAGTAATACAATTATAAACGCTTAAAGTACAACACATATTGCATGTAGTAACTACTTTTTTAGGCTATTTATGTCTTTTCAAACCTAACTTGCACATATACCCCTTATTAGTTACAGTTTGCCCATTGATGTCTTAAAATTCAAGTTTTACATGTATAATTGCTTAGAGTAAAACACACAATACACATGTTAACTACTTATACGATACTTACACATTTGTCTCTTCAACTATACTCAATTCCCTTTATTTAACTAATAATTACACTTTTCACCCTTATTTTAACCAACTACCACACGATTTTTAAATGTCCATAACTTTTTCGCACGTTAATATTTTCTTAATATTATTACACTGTATGAACCAGCATTTTTTTTCTTTTTAATTTTAGTATAATATTGCTATAGTTTTTTTTTAATTTAAAAAGTGATAACCAATCTATACTATCTATATCTATACTATCTTATAAAGCATTTCACAAGTACTGTTGGGTCTGCTGACCTGGAGAAGAACAGATGATTGAAAAGCCAAAATATGCTAACAGTTGATTCCACAAATAAACAATTTTTACAACATATTCTTCCCAAAAGACTGTTGACCCTAACAACTGTTCCATCCAAACAACTGCTGTTACAACTGCTGATACAAAGGACTGCTAGAGAACAACTGATAGAGAACAACTGCTGACCAAAGGTCTGATGAAGAAACAACTGCTGATCAAGTAATGAAGACTAAAGGTCTGTTGGAGTCAACAGCACTTAGACTCCAACAGATGTTGCAAGACCATCAGAGTTTTCCCTTAGCAGTAGTTTACCTTACAGTGTTTTGTAATGTAACAGTAGATTGTATAGGGCATATGTTTTATGTTGTTATTCTGTTAGAGGTCACTATCTTAGGTGACGTCAGCACATGTCACCAGTGGTTTAGGTTTGTCTATAAATAGAACAGTGCTTGTACTGCTCTATGACATCACACACAAACATTCTCTCAGACAAACAATCACTGTGTGATTAGGCTGAGGGGGAGTATTTGTACTGATTGTAATCTTTCAATTAATGAAAGCATTTGATCATTGAAAACATTTATTCCTGTTGTTTTGATTATAGTTTATCTTTCCGCTGCACTTTCCATATATACTTACATCATTCATTTCTCATCTTATTCTAAATATATCAAAACAATCAAACTCAGATCCTAACAATTGGTATCAGAGCTTGGTCAATTAAATTCGATCTAACCAATCGATTTAATATAAATAGATCAACTCACAATTATTGATATCGTTTGTCTGTTGGATTGAAAACAGAGTAATAGTTTAATTTCGATTCAACCGTTTTTAAACAGACTTTGTTTTTTGAAAAATCAGAGAATGGCTTCAATCAATCACGATCCACATAACACTGGCACGAACAACAAGCCACCGATGCTTGTCAGATCTGAATACAATATCTGGCAACGACGGATGAGCCATGTTCTAGCTCAACAGAACACTGGGTGTTGGAAGTCGGTTATCTTCGGACCACATGTTCCGATGGTGCCGAGTACTGAAGATCCCAAGGTTCAAGAGCCAAAGAAACTTGAAAACTACTCCGACCAGGATTTTCAGAAAATTGAGTTAGATGCCAAGGCTTTTAGTATTGTGGCCATGGCTCTACCCAATGATATATATGCTGGGCTGTTACACTGTAACAGTGCAAAGGAGTTGTGGGATGCAGTGAAAGAACAATTTGGTGGGACTGAAGAGGTTATTGAAAACAATCGTGAAATAGTTAATCAACAATATGAAACATTCAGTCATGTCAAGGGAGAGTCATTAACTCAACAATTTGAAAGGTTTAATTGTCTCTTTAGTGAACTAAAACTGCTTGGTCTAACTTACCCTCATTCAACTTTGAACCATAGGTTTTTAAGATCATTACCAGACAAATGGGACACTATTGCTATTGTTATGAGAAACTCAATTGGATTTAAGGACCTATCACTGACCCAGCTTCATGGTAAGCTCTTGACCTATGAGAGAGAGCTTAACCAGAAAAAGAAGCTCCAGGACTCTGGAAAAGTGTCTGATGATTATGTATTTGGGAATACAGCACTTTTGGGTCATGATGAGGTTCCTGGAAATACTAAGGATCAGAGTTATGATCATTTCATTGACATAACTTCAGGTTTTAACTCAGGTTTAACTCTGATTCTTATTCACCAAACTATGCTTTCACAGCAAGTGGTGGTGATATCCAGGCATCTGATAACATATCCTTTGAGTATGATGACCTGAAATACTTTGACCCTGATGATTTGGAGGAAATGGACATTATGCACCAATTGGCCTTTCTCAGTGTAAGAACTAACAATTTTTACAAGAAAATTGGGAGAAGGTTTCCAGGGTTAACTGGCAGATCAAAGGTTGGGTTGGATAAATCAAAGATAAAGTGTTATAAATGTCATAGACTTGGTCATTTTGCTAGGGAATGTAGGAGTCAACATGGTACACCTATAATCACCTATCCAAATCAAAGATCTTAGACCAACACTTATCAAAATTCCTATAATACCCCTGGACCAAATGTGCAAAACACTGCTCATTTTGCACAGTCCTCAAACACTGTTCCTATCCAGTATGTCCAAACCACTGTTCCTCAGATCCACTATGTGCAAACACCTGTTGCTCAAGCACCTGTGCAAACGACTGTTGCTCCATCCTCTGCTCCTGCAGAGACCAGTCAACAAAGCTTCTTTACACAAGGCTTTGTTGATTGGAGCAGTCTACCAGATGAGTTAACAGATGAAAATTTTGCATTAGTTGCCAAAGCTGAAAATGCACCAGAAAATATTTGTTTCATGACTATGGTAGAAGAGGTTGAATCTGAGGAGGTGGTGACTGAATCTAATGTTGTGACTGATGATGTTGTTGATGAAGTTGTTGCAGGTGAAAAACCTGAAGAAGAGGTTGTGAATCTCTCAGATCCCTGGGGTACATCTGATGATTGTGAGTGCAAATGTGATTGTGCATT
This sequence comes from Ambrosia trifida, assembly GCA_028751855.1. NCBI lineage: Eukaryota > Viridiplantae > Streptophyta > Magnoliopsida > Asterales > Asteraceae > Ambrosia > Ambrosia trifida. Next base: position 51,858,659 of record CM054128.1, read on the forward strand.
GATGGCTGCTGCTAAGGTATCTCCTCAAATTCTTAAGGATTTATGTTCTGACATATGTGTGATAGCATTTGCTAACATCAAAGAGGTGAATGAAAACCTTAGAAAGAAAATTTTAGATGATGAGGTTAAATTTGAAAAACATTCAAAAGAATTAAAAACAAGTTTAACTGAAAAGGAATCTGAAATAAGCAGCTTAAAACATGAAGCAACCATAACCAAAGACCAGCTCCAAACTATGATAACAAAATATCAGAGTTGTAAAAGTGAGCTTGAGTCCACCCAAGTTGAATGTCAGAAATGGGTGGAATCATGTAGAGGATTTGAAATGCTACTCAACAAACAAACCAAAAGTCATGTGAAATTTGGTTTTGGTTTTGAAACCACTGCTCCAGCTTTTGAAAACACTGAAAAAAGGGATCAAAAGTCTGTTGAGATAGTACCAACAAACTTGCAGGGTCAAGAGATTAAAATCACTGAACCAAATGGTAAGAAAATTGTTCTAGAAAAACCAGAAGGTTCCTCATCATTCACTGAACTTGAAAAGTATGAATTTAAACCTACTTGGTCTGATGAGTGTGGTACTCTTGAGAATTTTAAACCTGTTGATTTTAAAACACCTGAAGGAAAGACAGCTTCTCAGGCAAAAATCATTCCCTTGAAAAACCTTCCAGCGGATGCTCAAACATCTGCTGAAAAGAAGGCTGAAAAAGGGAAGAAGAAAGAAAAGACTGTCCACTTGTTCTGTGATTTCTGTGAAAAGAAGAATCATGTCACTAAAAACTGTTTTCTTCTAAAAGCATATGACATTAACAAAGGAACAAGTGTATGTGATTCCAAAGCCACATGTTCAATATGTGGGAAAAAGAATCACAAAACCAAAGAGTGCTTGTATCTCAAAAATTTTGATATGAAAATACAAGAGTACAAAGCTAAAACTCTTGCAAATCCTGGGGTAAGTACTTCAAAAGGAAAGCCCAAACAGACCTTCACTCCTGTCCAAACATCTGTTACTAAAAGTCTTGAAACATCTGCTCCTACGGATGTCCAAGTAACAGATGCTCCACCCACAAGCAAGTACCCAAGAGGATATGGACAACCACCATGTCATAGTCTGTCACATGTTTATGAGGAGCCAAAAAGACCCTCTAATCCAAGAGTGAACAGAAATCCCTATGGGTATTATCATCTGTCTGGAAGTGATCAAACAACTGTTGCCCCAAGTGTTGACATTCAAGCACTGGCAAATGGTCAGCAGCAGTTGTTGAACTTGATTCAAAAATTAGTTCAAACCACTGATCATCTTCCAAAGCTTGAGTCTGAAAAGTCTGAGGACCCATCCAAAGCCAACTTGGCTTTAGACACTCACCAAAACTAATCCATTACTGCTGTGCAGGGAGCTTATGCTTGTTTAGATAGTCTTTGGTATGTAGATAGTGGAGGCTCCAGGCACATGACAGGATGTAGAGCCCTTCTTCTGGACTTCTTAGCTCATGGAGGGGGTGATATATCCTTTGGTAATGATTCAAAAGGTAAGGTGTTGGGGTCAGGGACTGTACAAGCTGGGAAACTCAAGTTTGAAAATGTCAATCTTATTGATAATCTCAAGTTTATTCTTCTGAGTGTTTCACAAATGAGTGACAAAGGTTATGGCTCATTCTTCACAAAGAAAACTTGCAAGATTATTGGGCCAGAAGTGGTGAAAAAGATTGATACCATCATTGCTGAGAGCAAAGCACAACTTGTTGCTCATAGAAGTGGCAATGTGTATGTTGTTGATATGTTAAAGGACAATCCTATGGTAAATGTCTGTTTGTTTTCTGCTGCCTCCACAAAGGAGACAGAATTGTGGCGTAGGAGACTGGGTCATACCAACCTTAACACTATCAACACACTCTCTAAACAAAGTCTTGTCAGAGGCTTACCATCAAAAGAATTCAAATGTGATGAGCATTGTGTTTCATGTTTAAAAGGGAAACAACATAAAAGCTCTTACAAATCCATTGATGAGTCCAAAACCAGTCAATGTCTACAATTGTTGCACATGGACTTGTTTGGCCCTGTTAAAATCATGAGTCTAAGAAGAAAAAGATTTTGTCTTGTCATAGTTGATGATTTTTCTAGGTTTACATGGACTTACTTTATACATTCTAAGGATGAGACTGCAGGTATATTGAAGGACTTTGTCACCAAAGTTGAAAAACAATATGACTTTCCAGTAAAAGTCTTCAGGAGTGACAATGGAACAGAGTTTAAAAATAAGGAGTTGGATGATTTCTGTGTGTCGAAAGGGATTGTGAGGCAGTACAGCATCCCAAGAACACTAGAGCAAAATGGGGTGGTTGAAAGGAAAAATAGAACTCTTATAGAAGCTGCAAGAACCATGCTAGCAGATTCTGGTTTGCCATTGTCTTTCTGGGCAGAAGCTGTAAACACTGCTTGCTCTGTTCAAAACAGAGTTTTGATCAACCCTAGACATCAAAAAACTGCTTATGAAATTTTGTTCAAAATCAAACCATTAATTTCATTTTTCAAAATCTTTGGCTGCCCATGTTTCATCTTAAATCTCAAAGATTCCATTTCAAAATTTGCATCCAAAGTAGATTGTGGTTATTTTCTGGGATATTCTTCTACTGCCAAGGCTTATAAAGTGTTTAACACAAAGACCAAGACAATAGAAGAAACTCTGAATGTAAAGTTCAATGAACTTTCATCCCTAAAAATCCCAGCAAATCCTGCTGAACTATTTGATTTAGATAAATTCAAATTTGAAGATATCACTGTTAAAACTAACAATGCAGGTATTCCACAGTCTCCACAACAAGATTACAGAACAGATGTTGTGATCCCCAGTCACTATAAAATCTATTCTGCATCAGAGGAAGCAGCTGTTCAAAACAATTGTCAAAACTCTGTCACAGCTGAGTCAACCACTGTTGGCCAGTCTTACCCTCAAACCACTGCTTCACCTCTCACAACCACTGAACAATCATCTGTTGACAAAAGTCAAACATCTGTTGACAAAAGTCAGTCCATTTTTACACCACTTGGACCCATTCCCCCACTTCCATTCCAAACATCTGATGGCACTACAGAAGTGCAAACAGATGTTACATCTACAGAGTCACCAAACCTCTGTCCCTTACCTCAAAATGCCATCATACCATATCAGGGAGATCTTATCTACCTAAGAGCTCATCCACCAGACCAGATCATTGGCAACATCAGTGAGGGTGTGCTCACAAGAAGCCAATCCTCCAATATCTGTCTTTTTGCAGGGTTCCTATCTCTCACACAACCTGTCAAGTACCAAGAGGCACTGAAAGACAACAGTTGGGTAGAAGCTATGCAAGACGAGCTCCTTCAGTTCAAAAGACAACAAGTATGGGAACTTGTACCACTGCCTAAAGATGTTTGTCCAATTGGCACAAAGTGGGTCTTCAAAAACAAAACTGATGAAAGGGGTATTGTTGTCAAGAATAAAGCCAGGCTTGTGGTTCAAGGCTTCAGACAAGAAGAAGGAATAGACTATGATGAAACCTTTGCTCCTGTAGCAAGGTTAGTAGCCATCAGACTCTTTCTAGCCTTTGCTGTCAACCACAACATCAAGGTGTATCAGATGGATATCAAATGTGCCTTCCTTTATGGCAAAATTCAGGAGGAAGTCTATGTATGACAACCACCTGGTTTTGAAGACACATTCCATCCTGATCATGTCTACAAGCTTAATAAAGCTTTGTATGGACTCAAACAAGCACCAAGGGCCTGGTATGAAACTCTTTCCACTTTTCTCTTATCCATTGGCTTCACAAGAGGTAAAATTGATAAAACCTTATTTTTGAAATGGAAAGGGAAAGACTTAATGATTGTTCAAATATATGTGGATGACATCATCTTTGGATCCACATGTAACAAAATGTGTGAAGAGTTCAGAAAACTCATGACAGCAGAGTTTGAAATGAGTGCCATGGGTGAACTTCAGTGTTTCCTTGGTCTCCAAGTAAAACAACTGCAAAATGGCACATTCATCTATCAAAATAAATATGTAAAGAATTTGCTAACTAGATTTGAGATGAATGACTGTAAGCCATGTAGTACACCCATGAGTACAGTCAAGCTACTCACTATTGATGACAAGGATGAACTGGTTGATCAAACACATTATAGATGCATGATTGGGTCTTTATTGTACTTAACTACATCTAGGCCAAACATTATGTTTGCCACTTGTGTCTGTGCAAGATCCCAGGCTTCACCTAGAAAATCAAACCTTATTGCTGTGAAAAGGATATTCAGATACCTCAAAGGTGCTCCCACACTTGGTATCTGGTACCCTGCTAATGGAAACATTGAGCTTTCAGGTTATTCAGATAGTGATTTTGCTGGCTGTCACACCACAAGAAAATCCACATCAGGAGGGTGCCAATTTCTAGGGAATGCCTTAGTCTCTTGGCAAAGCAAAAAGCAAGCAACTGTTTCCACCTCAACAGTTGAGGCTGAATACATTGCTACTGCAAGCTGTACAGCCCAACTCATGTGGCTTCAAAATCAATTGCTGGATTTTGGGATAACTGCACTACAGACTCCACTCATGTTGGATAGTCAAGCTGCTGAAAATATCATCAAAAATCCATTATCTCACTCCACTACCAAACACATTGACATCAGACATCATTTTGTCAGGGATAGCTATGAAAAAGGTTTGATTTCTCTGCACCATGTTCCAACAGAGGATCAGTTGGCAGATGTGTTGACAAAAGCTTTAGACACATCTACCTTTACAAATCTGATTTCTAGAATTGGTATGCTAAACATGGATTAACAACACAAAGGTTTTTAATAAAAACATTAAAATGTTTCAGAAAATCAAAATCCATCCTTAAAAATAGCTTTTTTGTTGAAAAATCTGTTTCAAACCTCTGATCAGATAAAACAACCACTGTTTCATTCATTTTATCCACTGTTGGTTGAAAAATCTGTTTCAAAACCTCTGATCAGATAAAACAACTGTTTTTATCCATATATATATATATATATATATTTACATATATCTATATAAAAAAAACAAAAAAAATGGCATCAGTTGTTTGCATCAGCTGTTTACCAAAACAACTGTTCTCCACCAGATGTTTTAACCATCAGATGTTTGCCACGTCTGCTCTTACAAGCAGAGTTTTGGCCACATCAGCGGTTTCACCAGAGCCTATAAAAACCCTGTTTTATCACAGCAGTCGTTACATTGTCTCATTGTATTCAAAATACTGAAACCGCCTTCTTCATTCTCAAACCCTCAATCAAATTTCATTCATTCTCAACCTCGGAATCCATTACAATGGATCTTCAAGCTAAAGCCACCCATAATTATCTTCCATATCTGGTTAAAACAGATGAAAACACTCCATTTCATTCCACCATCGACATCATCCTAAAATCCAAATACCTGACAATCCTAACCGCTGACGCCCCTATCTATCTTGATACTCTCCAAGAATTCTGGTTGAATGCTGAGTTCTTGCTTCAAGACAAAAAGCCTACTTCCATTATCTCAAAAATTGGTGAAACAAGTATCGTCATTACACCTCAACTGATATCCACAACCTTCTCACTTAATGACCTGTCAGGTAAAGACTCTTTCCCTAAAACAGAGCTTCACACAGAGTTTCCGGAAAGGGGGTATGATGCTCAGATGACTGGGTCAACACTTTTCAAAAAAATTTTCCCACCTGTCATGAAATTTTTCTTCCATACCCTCCTTCTCTGTGTCTCCGCTAAGTCCACCTCCTTTAATGAAATCCCATTGAGGATTCAGTACTTGGGTTATGCTATATTGTCAGATTCTGATTTCAACCTATCCCAGGGACTGTTTATGGATTTAGTGTCAAATGTGAAAGCCATAAAGTCTGGGTCAAACAATGCTTTTGTAATTTACCCAAGAATCTTAAGTGTAATTCTACAAAAGGTTTTACCAGAAAAAGTTTTCAAAAAGGGTGAGTCTTTGCAAATGAAGAGTCTAACTAACGAAACTTTCACAAGAATGCTGGGTGCAAACACCCAAGAAAAAGTATTAAAAGTGTCAAAGGTTTCGAAAACACAAACAAAGAGGACTAAGACAACAACTGTTGTCCAAACCTCTGTTATTGAGCCCACTGCTCCTGGTGATCATGGCACTACATCCAGTGCTGTGAAACCCACACCAGCCATTTCCAAAAGGAAACGTCCATCCACAAAAACCACCACTCTACCTCAAAAGAGACTTCTGGAAGCTGAGATACCAGAAGATAACTCTGTTGCAACACAAAAGCAACTAGAAACCACTGTTGTTACTTCCTCACAACAGTTGGAAATATCTCAACCTGACCAAACTCCTCATGCATCCTCACAAAAGGATCATGTTGTAAGCCAAGGGGAACCACATCATGATACATTTGAGTCACTTGGCCAAATGTTCACAAGCCCTTATCCAGGGCTAATTCTCTTTTCACTCCTCCACCTTCACCATCACATGTTCCACAAACCATGCCACCTCTGTTTGAGGCTATTGACAAAACTCAGGAAAATCCCAGTTCCTCTCTTTCACCTGTCAATGAGAGTATACCTCCACAAGTGACTGGGACTGAGGAAATTCAATCAGCCATCCCACAAACAGATGAGGAGGTTACACCCCTAGAGTTCAATGCAACTCTAGGTGAGTTTTCAAGTGGAGCAGCCACTACTGATGTAGAGACCATTGTCTCACACCAGCACAGTGGTTACATAACTAAGACTCCCTTGAAGGCAACAACTGATGAGGCAATGACGTGCTTGTCGTGGTACACGTGAAATTTCCCAATTACAACTAACGTATAGTGGCAAGAAGGTATCGAACACAGGGAGTTTGTGGAATGTGTGTAAACTAACAATTTTGCGAATTAACTAAAATTAATCTACTAAATAAAAATAAAGATCAAGAGTTGTTGATTGTTTTAGATTTGAACTAAATTATAAATTAATTACTTAACCAAAGTGAGTTTGTTTCTTAAGATTATAAAAGCAATGACCATTCTAGGATCCGTTTTCCCTAAACACTTATGCAAAAGTTCCAACTAGAAAGAGTTACATAGACATAACTCGTGCATAAACAATTGTTGTGATAAAAGGGAACAAAGTACTCGGATTATATTAATGCGAGGTTGTTTCCCGATGACCAATTAATCAATTAACCAACCCAAATCCTACCCGCAATATCTCGATTGTTAGCAACACCAAGAACACACGATTAAGACTGAATATTGGTAAAGTAATTAACAACTACAAACAATTGTTCAAACACCACAATAATCAAGCAAACATACTAGATTATCATTCTAGAAATTCATAGGAAAATACATAAGAGTTCAAGAAAAACTTCACCAAGGAATGATCACCAATTGTTTAGCCTAGCATAGCTTGGTGAATCATCATCATCTTCAAGCAATTGTTCATAAGGATTACAAACATCAAAAACAATGATTAGAAAATGTTCTCCAATGATTAGTTCAGCCAAAAATCGCCCCCAAGAGTCTTAGAAACGTTCACCATGAAAAAGATACCCAAAAGACACCATAACTTCGCCTTAAATGGTGGGAGTTACAAGATTGTGCAGGGCCTACCGTACCTTACGGTAGCACCGTAAGGTACGGTAGGGTGTATAAAACCAACGGTGGATTTCCTCTGTGGAACGGTGAGAAAATGTACACAGAAGCCATCATAAGCTACGGTGGAGGCCTTCAAAAAACGATTTTTTTCTTCTTTCATATCTTCCTCGCTCCGATCCGTTCCGGCCCGTTCCAACGCTCGTATTTCTTCATTTTTAGCTCCTTTTCACACCTGCAACCAAAATACTCGTAGTTACCTAATTCCAAGCAATATCATAATCAAATGTGGTTAATATAAGCGTTTTAATCACTATAAAGGGTTGTTCCTTGAATCACCCATCACATCCCCACACTTAACCATTGCTTGTCCCAAGCAATCCACCAAAAATCTATTTCCCACAAAAACAGTCATTTTAAAATCAAGCATCAACATGTAATCCTTGTATTAACCCATCCTCAACACTCAAATCAACACACCCCTCACAATGTCTCTCCTCTCGGTTACAAGTAAGCTCTAGCATGGATGAGCTAGACACACAAAAGGCAAACGGGCGGTTGCACAACCATAGGCTTGTACCTAAATCAATCTTCCTCTTATTAATGTTAAACATGAATGCAAATCAAAGGGACTTTCAAGGTTGTAACTTGGCTAAGTGTAAAGGTAGGGAATGGAATATATATGAGTAGCGCAAACTTTACCCGGTCTTTTATTACACAATGACACACACGCACATGGCTAACACACGCAACATACATACATACAAACACGAACATAATAAATATCACACATAAACTTCTTTTTTTTTCTTTTTCTTTTCTTTTCTTTTTTTTTCATATATATTTCTCCTTTTTTTTCTTCTTTCTTTTTTTTTTCTTTCTTCTTTTTCGAACCAAATAAACTATATAAACAAACAAAACGCACACAACTAAACTTCAAACTTATACTAGAATAACATACTAACACTCTATTTAGACACACGAGACCGGGTCAAGTTGGGTATTAATTTAGGGAGCTAGTTTAAGGGTTAACAATTGATAGGCTTTTAAGGCACAAAATGGGCAACTAATGCCCTTATCCTTTTCACACTCATGCCCAACTAATAGTCTCAAATTGCATTCGAGCACAAGTTCTAGTGCACCCCCCACCCGTTGCCACTCTCTCAAAGAAATGTATTATTTATGTACAAGTGTGGCTTAAACTCTCACCAAGAATAAAAGTGGGTGTTAAGGGTTGCCGGTGTGTCTATTGGGGTTAATTCAAGGTGTTCCAATTTTCACAATGTTTACGCTTGATTACAAAAATTTTTAAAAACTAAAAAATTTCCACCATCCCCACACTTGGGAAACATTGTCCCCAATGTGCGGTTTTTGGAAGGAAAAGCTCCAATACTCAAACCACAAACTTCTTTTTGGTATTTTCATTTTATATATATTTTTTTAGATTTTTAATTTTTAAACAACACACCTCCTACTACCACAACCCGAACCAATCATCATTAATCATAACACCACCCAACCACCCGATCCCAAAAAAAAAAACATAAAGGAAAGACAAACAGAAAATAAAGCTATGTACAAAAGAGCACGACCTGGTCAGTAGTAGCGAGGCTGAGGCGGCCCGAACACTGAGGTGAACAAGTCATTCCACTCGCCAAAACCAAACACTCCTTCACCGCTTCCTCCTTGCTCCGAGGCTTGCTGTTGTTGCTGTTGTGGATCGACCCATTGAGAATGATGGAGTGGTGGGGTTGGATATGAGACGCTTCCATCAAATGGCGGTAGAGACCCGTAATCCACCGGTTGTGGATTTGCCACTATGGGTCTCCCCGCATGCTAGTCATCGTTCATTCGCCTATTTTGATCATCAATATATCTATGATTGATCTCCACCTGTTGAGCATAAGCATGTCCCCTGTTCCACATCTCCTGACGATCAAAGCCCTGCTTCATCGTTCTCTCCATGCTGGCACTCATCATTGTCTGATGATCAAATAGAGTGCGTTCTGACCCCGACCACGTGTCTAATACCGAATCTGGGGGGCGTTGGTTTTCAATCACCTGTTGCATACTCCCCCCAAAAGCCCAACCATCATCATAAGCCTTCTCGGTAAAGTCATAGAAACCTCCACCGTGTGTCCCACTAGAACTCCCCTGTCCTATATCCATATGCATACCCCTCGGCTCCTCCACATAATCCTCCTCCTCGCTCGGTGGCTCATTCTCACTTTCAGGTTCATCTTGCTCTCCCGGTAAAAGCCTTTTAGCATCAACCTTCAATGCTCTCCATCTTTGCCCCTCAGATTTCAACTTGTGGTACCTTTCTGAATCCGTGTACTTCCATCCAAGTCCCAATGATTTCAATTCAAACGGTTTATACCTCTTATGTTTTCCCACATCATCAGCCGAAATAGCTTTTTGTTGCATCAAAAGGGCAGTAATGAGCCTACAGTATGGAATAATCCGCCTCCCAACTGAATTCCGACACATCCATACATGATTTAGAATTAAATACCGGAGTGGAAATTTTGGGGACCCATGCATCAAGGAATAAAGGATTGGAATTTCTGGAAACCGCACCTCTTGCTTATCTGCTCTCATTGGTATCACATTATTAATGATGATAACTAACAACAATTTTGCCTCGATCTTCATGTTCCTCCTATACAAAGTTGAATGATATGTCCCTGGAAGGAATAAAGCGTCTAACATCTCGGTCCACCTCGGGTGCTTGTCGGGCTTAGACAACAAATCATCTAAACTCGGGAACATGTACTCCTTAACCGGCAGACTGTCAAACTTGGCCAACTTTTTTAATGTCTCAAAAGACATCTCCACATTTACCCCATTCACTTCGCCGATTAACTTCATCTTGGATGGTGAATCATATCGAGGACATCTCAACGTTGCCATCCACTCCTCGATCTCATCCATACACAAGTACTTATTATTTCCATCATAACAATGCAATGCGGCTTCCCAACCCAAAGCTCGAAACCGATCAACCACTTTAAATGGTGCGAATTGCACTTCCTTAACATCCTTCTCACAAATGAAGGCACCCGGCTTATCTTTCAAATTCTTCATCTGATCATGAAAAAGTATAGCCTGCCATTCCCTTGGTTTTTCATTCAGAGGACCCGATTCCCACTTAGGTTTATCATGTATGTTTAGTGGCTCCTCTGGCGTTTCCTCCTCAGAATCTTCATCTATACCCACATACTTCCTTCTTTTATACAGTTTTGCCACTTGCTTGCCCTTTGCCTTGGCGGCGGATGAACTTGATCCTGCTGCTTCACCAGTTCGTGCCATTTTCCTACAACCAAACACAACAAAATCAGTTCCATATGTTTAACACCTCCCCACACTTGCTTGTTAACATGGTAGTAAGTATTTGTGAACGAAAATATCATTTTTTGGTTTGACGAAATTTGGGCATGACGCCTCTACAATCTTAATATTACCAAAATTTCACAATTTCCAACTCAATATTTCATCTACTACCACATTATTACCAAAACAACAATATATACATACTATATCAACTAACAAGCAAGTGGGTATGAACTAGGAAGAACAAAACCTCTATTTTTCACAATGTACATCAAGATTAGGACAAATAGGACACATACCTTTATGTAGAAGATGCTACAACACAAGAAAACAAGAAAACTTGAAAAACCCCAATTTATGCGATTTTAGGGTTCGAGATTCGGCCCCAAAAACGTGTTTTTCTTTCAATCTACTCCCCAAAATCAGAAACTAGATGAAATTCTAGCCCAAATAGACCCAAGAATCGTGAGATTTGGTTATGGATTGAAGGTTTTATGGAGATGTAGAGGGTGAAGAAGAAGAATGTTCTTGAAGGGTTTGTGAAGAAGAAGAAAAAGAATAGATAGTTAGGTGGGAAGAAAAGCTATGGACCGGTTCTATAGTCATGTGCAAATGATTTTTTTTTTATGTAACGTAGAAAAACGTATCAGGACCCAGCCCCTACTGTAAGGAACGGTAGGACCGTTACCAACGGTAGGCTTTTTGATCATTTTGTCTGCCGTAAGGCAGTGTGTTTCCACCGTTGCCCTTTTTTCCATCCCAGGTCCACCGTAAGTTACGGTGAGACCGTTCCTTACGGTGGCCACTGGGCATTTTTTTTTTAAGAAAAACTGTAATTTTTAAAACACTAAAATTACCCTACCCCCTCGAAAATCCCGTGCTGTCCTCAACACAATGCTAGAACCGTTTCGCGACCCGAGCGTCCCCACACTTGTTTCAAACACGGGTTTCGATGAAAAACAAAATTAGGCAATAAAACAAAATAAAATAAAATAAAAATCTAACTATTTACACTACCAAACTTGGGCCTCTCATTGTTGCACTTCTTCCACCGGGCGTAAAAGATATCCCGCTTGATCCATCTCCAACGTGTTGATGTCGTTGCCATCCAAGTATGGCTTCAAGCGATGTCCATTCACCGTTTGTTTCTTGTTGGTGTTTTCATCCAATATTTCAACCTCACCAAACTTACCAACCCTGCAAACGATGTACGGACCCATCCATTTACTCTTCAACTTGCCCGCGAACATCTTCAATCCCGAATTGTACAACCAAACCCTTTGACCCACTTCAAAGGTTTTCTTTCTCAATTTGGCATCATGAACCTTCTTTAATTTGTCTTTATAAGCCGATTCACATTCATATGCCTCATCTCTAATCTCCTCCAACTCACTTAGTTGCAACTTCCTTGTTCTACCCGCCTCATCGTAATCCGCATTTACCGTCGTGATCGCCCAATGTGCTCGATGTGCTAACTCCATTGGCAAGTGACAACCCTTTCCATACACCATCCGATAAGGAGTTTTGTAGGCCGTACGGTATGCCCACAAAGCATCATCTAATTTGTTTGACCAATCTTTTCTATCTACGCGAACCGTCTTCATGAGAATTTCTTTGATTTGACGGTTGGACACTTCAACTTGTCCACTCGTTTGGGGATGGTACGGTGTGGCAACCTGGTGATTCACACTATATCTCTTCAATAGCTTCCCAAAATTAAAATTTTTGAAGTGTGACCCACCATCACTTATGATTACTCTTGGAATTCCAAACCGGGCGAAAATGTTAGATTAAACAAATTTACAAACAACCGAATGGTCATTTGTTCTTGTAGCAATTGCTTCAATCCACTTCGAACCATAGTCCACCGCCACTAAAATATACAAAAACCCGTTTGAATTAGGAAACGGACCCATAAAGTCGATGCCCCAAACATCAAATATCTCCATAACCAAGATCGGTTGCATTGGCATCTCATCCCTTTTGGATATGCTCCCCAACCTTTGACAATTTAAACAATTCCGGGCAAACTCGCAAGCATCTTTAAAAATTGTAGGCCAATAAAACCCACATGAAAGCACCCGGTAGCCGGTTTTATGTCCACTAAAGTGCCCACCACATGCGGAAGAATGAGCATGTGTCAAAATTTCTTTAACTTTCGACTCGGGAATACATCTTCGGATCACTTGATCGGGTCCAATCTTGAAGAGATCCGGTTCATCCCAAATATATTGCTTCACTTGGACCATGAATTGTTGTCATCGTTTCTTGGTCCAATGATCCGGAATAGCACCCGTGGCCAAATAATTAACATAGTGGGCATACCACGGTGCGGCTTGAGTAGACACGGCTAAAAGTTGCTCATCCGGGAATCTTTCATTTATTTCAATCAAGTCATCACCCCCTTCTACCGGAATTCGAGACAAGTGATCCGCTACAACATTTTCACTCCCTTTTTTATCCCGAATTTCCAAATCAAACTCTTGGAGTAACAAAACCCATCGAATCAATCGTGGCTTGGCATCTTTCTTCTCCATCAAATATCGAACCGCACTATGGTCCGAATATACCACCACCTTGCTCCCCCAAATATACGAATGAAACTTGTCCAAAGCATACACCACCGCTAATAATTCTTTTTCGGTTGTGGTGTAATTCAGTTGCGCTTCGGACAAAGTTTTGCTCGCATAGTAGATTACCACCGGCTTCTTGTCAACTCATTGGCCCAAAACAGCTCCAATTGTAGTGTCACTTGCATCACACATTATTTCGAAAGGCTTCGACCAATCCGGTGGTTGCAAAATAGGAGCCTTGACCAAATGTTCCTTCAACACATTGAAAGCTTGCAAACATTCATTAGTAAAATCAAAAGGAACATCTTTCAATAACAAATTACAAAAAGGCTTGGTAATGACACTAAAACCTTTAATAAAACGTCTATAAAAGCCCACATGTCCCAAGAATGATCTTACCCCCTTCACATTTTTCGGTGGTGGCAATGATGATATTACCCGAATTTTTGCCTTGTCCACCTCCATACCCCGCTCAGAAATTACGTGGCCTAACACAATTCCCTCTTGCACCATAAAATGGCTTTTTTCCCAACTAAGCACTAAATTTTTCTCAACACATCTTTTTAAAACTTTTTGCAATTCGTTGAGACAAGATTCAAAACTAGTACCAAATATTGAGAAATCGTCCATAAACACTTCCAACGATTCTCCAACCATGTCCGAGAAAATACTCATCATACATCGTTGAAAAGTCGCCGGAGCGTTACACAATCCAAATGGCATCCGCCTAAAGGCAAAAGTACCATATGGACACGTGAAGGTGGTCTTGTGTTGGTCATCCGGGTGTATTGCTATTTGGTTATACCCCGAATACCCATCTAGAAAGCAATAGTATTTTTTACCCGAAAGTTTTTCAATAATTTGATCAATAAATGGAAGTGGGAAATGGTCCTTAGAAGTGGCGGCATTCAACTTTCGGTAATCAATGCACACCCACCACCCGGTGACGGGTCCAGTAGCAATTTGTTCACCATTGTCATCTTTAATTACTTGAATACCGGACTTCTTAGGGACCACTTGAGTAGGACTTACCCAAGCACTATCCGAGATGGGATAGATAATTCCTGCATCCAACCACTTAATTACCTCTTTCTTTACCACTTCCCTAAGGTTCGGGTTCAACCTTCTTTGCGCTTCTCTCGTGGGTTTTGCATCCTCGGTTGTGATAATATTGTGCATGACAATGGATGGACTAATTCCTTTAAGATCGGCAATCGTCCATCCAATAGCTTCTTTATTCTCCTTCAAGACTTCCATCAACGCTAGCTCTTGAGCCATCTCCAAATTAGAGGCAATAATGACCGGTAATGTGTCATTATCCCCTAAAAACACATACTTCAAGTGGCTTGGCAAATCTTTGAGCTCCAACTTTGGTGCCACTTCTAATGAGGGCTTGGTGCCCGAATCAATTTCCACCGGTAAACTATCAAAATGGTGGGACCATGGTGGTCGACCCTCCAACGCTAACACATCTTGCTTTCCTTCTTCAATCTCCAAATCAAAAGCATGTACCTGTTCAGAAAAATTACAAGCACACAATTCCATTCCATCTTTCTCATACTCACATGGATTGCATCCCTCAATGATATATGTCATAAAACATTCTTCAACACCGGAATCATTAGTATTGTTAGTAAAAACATTTAAACGCATTTTCCGGTTTCCGAATGTCATATCGACCGTGCCAAATCTACAATCAATTACCGCATGTGCGGTGTACAAAAATGGCCGACCCAATATAACATTTTGTTGCTGTTTTGAGTCTGCAGATGAGTAATCCAGTACCAAAAAGTCAACCGGGTAATAAAATTCATCAATTTTAACAATGACATTTTGAACCATTCCCCGGGGTAACTTATGAGACAAATCGGCTAAAACAACCGTTGTCTCCACCCTAGCTAATGGACCAAAGTCATATTGATCATACAACCCACCCGGTAAAATACTCACCCCGGCTCCAAGATCTAGCAACGCCTTTGCCATTTGAAAATTACCAACTTGAATATTTATTAATGGCGTGCCCGGATCTTGGAGCTTAGGAGGAAGCTCCCCATTTAAAACTGCACTCACTTGACCGGTAACATTTACCCGCTTAGGCATTTTTTTCTTTTGTTGCCTCTTTTGCGTACACAATTCTTTCAAAAATTTAGCATATGCGGGTACTTGTTTTATTGCATCAAGTAAAGGAAGATTTATTTTTACTTGTTTAAACATGTCCCACATTTCTTCTTTTTGGGGACCTCTTGATGCAATAAAATTTTTCTTACCCGGGTCAAGTAGAGCCGATTGAAATGGAACTTGATTCAACTCATTTTCAGTTTTTTCATTCTCACTCGCTTTCGGTTTTTTAACATTTAATTCTTTTTGTAAAACCAGTGTAACTTCATCATTTTCACTTTTTCACCCGTAACATCCTCAACTATCCCCTCGACAAAACCCGGTGACAAATCAGCTTTAAATTCTTTACCACTCCTTAAAACACTCACTTAATTAACATTAACATTGTTACCTCGTGAAGAGCCATGTGACGGATTTACCTGAGTATCGCTAGGAAGCTTTCCTTTACCTTTCTTCAATTCCGCCACATCAGTTGCTAATTGCCCCATTTGAGTTGTCAATTCTTGAATGCTTTTATCACGAACTTCATCCTTTTGTATCCAAGCTTCATCAAGTTGGTTTCGCTTTTGCGTGTCTTGTTGCATAGCTCTAAGCATCTCCATGACTTCATTTCCGCTTGATGAATCTTGACCCGAATTTCTTTGACCAGTTTGAGCTTTCCCTTGGTAGCCACTATTGTATCCGCCTCTATAATTTCCTTGATTGTATTGTTGGCGAGGCACATAATTACCTTGAGCAGCTTGAAAATTCGGGTTGGCTTGATTTGATGCATTTCCATACCGAAAGTTTGGATGATTTCGTAACCCGGGGTGATAAGAGTTAGAATTCATGTCATAATTTCTACCACCCCCTTGAATAGCATTCACTTCCTCCGTTTGTCCTTCATTTACCACCACTTGACAAACCTCCGCCGTGTGGCCTATTTCTTGACAATTGTTACAAACATTGTACAATTGATTTGAATTTTGTACATTACCACTTTCTACCCCATGCACTTGAGGTCTTTGAATTACATGCCTTGCTCGTCTAGATGATTGAGCCTTTCTTTTGGAAGTCACCGCCATTTGCTCTAAAAATGCCCAATCATCTTGCTCATAATTTGTACCAAAAGTACCATTTGTAATAGACATTAAATCACGAGCATCCTCCGAACTCAAGCCTTCATGAAAAGCATTCAATAATTCCCAAAGTTGAATCCCATGGTGAGGACAATTTCTTAGAATCATATTGAACCTCTCGAACGCTTCATGGAACATCTCTCCCGATTGTTGTTGAAAGCTTCTCAACCCTCTCCTTGCATCATTGGTCTTTTGAGAACTATAGAATTCATCCAAAAATATTTGTTGCATATCGGCCCATGTAAAAATAGATGCGGATGGTAAAGTGTGAAACCATCTTTTTGACTTGTCTTCCAATGAAAATTGGAAGAGAACCAACTTCACATCATCTGCAGAAAAACCTTGTCCCCCAATAGTGTTGCAAATAGAATCATATGTCTCCAAATGAAAATAAGGCTCTTCCGTTGCTAGCCCCTTGAACTTTGGTAGACTTTGGAGTGCGGTTGTTCTAACTTCAAAAGTTCTTCCATTTGCATTTTGCGGAATCACTATTGGTGATGGGTTATTAGTGATAATTGGCCGAAAATGCGCCTCAATTCCCGGTACAACATCACGGTGGAGTCTTCTAGGTGCTCCCAATGGCGCTCTTGGTTGACCCATTTGTCCTTGCATTGCACCTTGTGGTGCAAATTGTTGATGATGTTGATTTTGATGCATAGGTGGTTGTTGTTGGTGAATTGGCCTTTGATGTTGAGCTTGCATGTTTGTAGGCCGCATTTGATAAAGTGGTGTGGGACGTTGCAAGTGCAATCCTTGCGGTCTAACATGTTGCACACCAACCGGTAATCTTCCCGGGTCTTGAAATGGTAAAAGTGGTTGACTTACTTGACCCGTTTAAGCTTGAGAGCCCACAAATACACCTTCACCTCCATAATAATACCCCTCTTCATTATACCCACTAAATTCTTCATCATCATACCCATCATCATACACATCTCTTTGAAGTCTAGAATTTTGGCCACCTTGAAAAGATGAGTAGTAAAAACCCAATTGATTAGGTGGTTGGTAAGTAGATGTGGTGTGGACAATTGTGGAACCTTGTCCTTGTGGTTGTGGGATAGTAGACGATGATTGACCCGTAGTTGGGAAAAAATGGGAAAATGGTGGTATAGTGTTTGATGGATTAAAGGTGAGGTTTGGATCACTTTGAGTGAAACTCGGTTGGGTGGTATGGATTGGTGTTTCAGAACTAGTGGAAAGGTTAGGTAATGTGGTGTTGGGTGAAAGTTGTGAAGAAGTAGGCATGAATGATGAGGTCGTTTGACCCGTTGTTGGTATGTGAGAGTCTTGCATTATGTTTCTTTGTGTGAACGGTGAAGTAGGTGAATCAATGACTCTGTTTCTTCTGATCAAAACTCGGTTCTTTCTCAATGTTCTTTCAATCTCCGGATCAAACAAAAGTGGTGATGACGCGTGAGGGCCTCTAGTATGCATACACTTGAAGTACCTGCACACTAAACACAACCCGTGTAAACCCGAAAATAACAAAACAAAACTAAAAGATTAACACACGTTGTGCACTACTCCCCGGCAACGGCGCCAAAATTTGACGTGCTTGTCGTGGTACACGTAAAATTTCCCAATTACAACTAACGTATAGTGGCAAGAAGGTATCGAACACAGGGAGTTTGTGGAATGTGTGTAAACTAACAATTTTGCGAATTAACTAAAATTAATCTACTAAATAAAAATAAAGATCAAGAGTTGTTGATTGTTTTAGATTTGAACTAAATTATAAATTAATTACTTAACCAAAGTGAGTTTGTTTCTTAAGATTATAAAAGCAATGACCATTCCAGGATCCGTTTTCCCTAAACACTTATGCAAAAGTTCCAACTAGAAAGAGTTACATAGACATAACTCGTGCATAAATAATTGTTGTGATAAAAGGGAACAAAGTACTCGGATTATATTAATGCGAGGTTGTTTCCCGATGACCAATTAATCAATTAACCAACCCAAATCCTACCCGCAATATCTCGATTGTTAGCAACACCAAGAACGTACGATTAAGACTGAATATTGGTAAAGTAATTAACAACTACAAACAATTGTTCAAACACCACAATAATCAAGCAAACATACTAGATTATCATTCTAGAAATTCATAGGAAAATACATAAGAGTTCAAGAAAAACTTCACCAAGGAATGATCACCAATTGTTTAGCCTAGCATAGCTTGGTGAATCATCATCATCTTCAAGCAATTGTTCATAAGGATTACAAACATCAAAAACAATGATTAGAAAATGTTCTCCAATGATTAGTTCAGCCAAAAATCGCCCCCAAGAGTCTTAGAAACGTTCACCATGAAAAAGATACCCAAAAGACACCATAACTTCGCCTTAAATGGTGGGAGTTACAAGATTGTGCAGGGCCTACCGTACCTTACGGTAGCACCGTAAGGTACGGTAGGGTGTATAAAACCAACGGTGGATTTCCTCTGTGGAACGGTGAGAAAATGTACACAGAAGCCACCGTAAGCTACGGTGGCTACCGTAGCTTACGGTGGAGGCCTTCAAAAAACGATTTTTTTCTTCTTTCATATCTTCCTCGCTCCGATCCGTTCCGGCCCGTTCCAACGCTCGTATTTCTTCATTTTTAGCTCCTTTTCACACCTTCAACCAAAATACTCGTAGTTACCTAATTCCAAGCAATATCATAATCAAATGTGGTTAATATAAGCGTTTTAATCACTATAAAGGGTTGTTCCTTGAACCACCCATTAGGCCACTATAGTGTCCCCAAAATCAGTTGGAAGTCCTTAGAACCAAGACAAAGGGCCATCTGGTTCTCATCCTTTGGATTCACCTCCTAGGACTGAATCAATTAAAACTACCACTGGTAGGAATTCAGATGATCCTATTAACTTAGGTGATGGATTAAAATACCAAGAATTGACGGCTAGAGTTCAAACCATTGAAACCTCTGTTGCTGACATCAAATCTGATGTCAAGTTAATATTGGAATCCTTGGCTACTCTTTCCAAGAGTTAACCATCCACAACTGATATTGCTAGTGAGCTATGGAAATCTGTTTCCCCCATCATCATAGCTCATAGAAAACTAGTAGATCAGAATCATGCAACCTACATGGCTGAGATTAGAAACATGGTAGATGCAAGGTACAAAGATACTCATGCAGACATTCAAGCCATCAAAGACCATCTGCTGAAGACCACTGGCTCTGCCCCTACCACCATTCTCAGGGATGAAGATGATGATGCATTCACAGCTGATGATGCCAAAAAGGGGGAGAGTGGCAGAGATAGGTTGCCAAAGCTAGATCCCTTTGGTTGTACACCTTCACAAAAAGGTAAATCAAAGTCTGCCAACATACCAGGGTCTACTCAAACAGCACCACAACAGCAACAACAAACTCAAACATCACCACAACAGCAACAACAAACTCAAACTGCACCACAACAACAACAAACCAACAAAGATAAAGCAGTAGACAACTCTACAAATAAAGAAGCTGAAAAAGCTGCTGAAGACAAACAAAAGAGGGCTGACACCTTGGAAGCCAAAGCAGAGTTGTTGGTACAACTAAAAAGGGAACAACATCAGGAAGTTGAAGATGTGGGATCCTCAAAAAGGAAGAAGATGCCTGCTAAACATGTCAGACAACCACCATCTAAACTGAAAACCACTGCTGCTAAAACCTCTGTTGAAAAAGCCACTGCTGACAAAACCACTGCTGCCACCCAAACCACTGATAAAACCACAACACATGAACCTACAACAACATCTGAACCTACAACCACCAAACCTACATCTGAACCTACAATCACATCACCACCCAAATCCCAAACATCTGCTGGTCCTACTAAGGTGCCAACAGATGTTAACACAACCACTGATTCCACACCACCATCACCAAAAATCTTGTACAAAAGGAAGAGGAAATCAACCTTTATTGTACAGGATGAAAACATACATACATCACCACACACCACCTCAACCACACAATCCACACCTATATCAGCCATTCCACTCTCATCATTTTCACCACACACATCACAATTCAGATCCCATAGACCACCACCAACTATTACACCATTGGCTGTTCAGTATCCCCTTGAACTTGATCTACTCAAGGGGGAAATGCAATCCTTCTATAATACTGAACAACCATCTGATAGATCTTTCCCTTCTCTTCCACATTTCCCTGTTCCCTTAAACATTGACACATATCTTAAATACAAGGCTGAACAAGTAGATGTTATCATAAAAGAGAAATGCAAAGGGAAGGATGACAGGACTGCTCAGGGCATCCATTCAGCAGAACTTAGCAAATTGAGAAGGATTGAAGATTTTGCTAAGACCCTGAGCAATTCCATGTCTGCCATGCCTCTCAGTAGTGACATGGAAAAGGAGGTTAGGGAATCCCTTCTTTAACAGATCTTGGCAACCATGCCTTACAAAGAAAACAAGAAACAGTTTGCAGGCTGGACCACTCATGCACTGAGGGAAGAACTCTTAAGAATAGAAGAGTTGGCCAAAAATCCCCAAACTAAAGTCTCTGCCCCTGATTTTGGTAAAGGCAGAGATCCAGCCAGAGCCTTGAAGTTTAAGAGGATGAGACAAGAAATAGTGGCTGCTGATTATGGGGAGATGAGGTCTGTTGCAAGATGGTCTAAGCTGAGGCTGGTTGAAACATACAAGAGACTTGAAGAAAATAGGAAGAAAGATCCCAGCCTACCTAGAAAACCTGTCTACACTGATGAACCACTGATGAAGAGACCTCAACAGGCTTTTACTCTTGACAGCTTACTTAACACTTCTGATCTATCAGTTGCTGCTAGAAGACAGTTCAAGAAACAGAAAGAAATGTCTGAAGAAGATCAGAAGAAGTTTGCTGATACCTACATAAAAGAGGGCCTTTTCAATCAAGTGCACTTTTTCTCAGATCCCACTACTGACAAGCTCAGAGAACTCATTGGGAGACCTCCATCACCAAACTCATCAAGAATAAAAGTGCATCTCAGCAAATCCACTGACTCAAAAATTCTAAAATGGAAAGTCAATAAAGACAACCATGAATTGATTCTGCTCAGGTCAGATGGAAAAGTTCAAAAGATAAGCATGGATGATGCATATAGCCTGTGTGCAAATGATCTCCAAACACTGCTGAACCTTGAGCTTGAAAGAGATGTAGAAGACCTATTTGCCTTGGACTTTGAACTTCAATTCAAAGGACAAATCAGAGAAAGTCTGATGAGAAATAAAGATCAAGAACAAAGCTTAGTTTTGGCATCATCTGTTCTAGGGGGAGATTGTTGGGTCTGCTGACCTGGAGAAGAACAGATGATTGAAAAGCCAAAATATGCTAACAGTTGATTCCACAAATAAACAGTCTTTACAACATATTCTTCCCAAAAGACTGCTGACCCTAACAACTGTTCCATCCAAACAACTGCTGTTACAACTGCTGATACAAAGGACTGCTAGAGAACAACTGATAGAGAACAACTGCTGACCAAAGGTCTGATGAAGAAACAACTGCTGATCAAGTAATGAAAACTAAATCTGTTGGAGTCAACAGCACTTAGACTCCAACAGATGTTGCAAGACCATCAGAGTTTTCCCTTAGCAGTAGTTTACCTTACAGTGTTTTGTAATGTAACAGTAGATTGTATAGGGCAGATGTTTTATGTTGTTATTCTGTTAGAGGTCACTATCTTAGGTGACGTCAACACATGTCACCAGTGGTTTAGGTTTGTCTATAAATAGAACAGTGCTTGTACTGACTGCTCTATGACATCACACACAAACATTGTCTCAGACAAACAATCACTGTGTGATCAGGCTGCGGGGGAGTATTTGTACTGATTGTAATCTTTCAATTAATGAACTCATTTGATCATTGAAAACATTTATTCCTGTTGTTTTGATTATAGTTTATCTTTCCGCTGCACTTTCCATATATACTTACATCATTCATTTCTCATCTTATTCTAAATATATCAAAACAATCAAACTCAGATCCTAACAAGTACCTCTTAATTTTTAAGTAATACAATTATAAATCCTTAAAGTACAACACATAATGCATGTAGTAACTACTTTTTAAAGGTATTTATGTCTTTTCAAACCTAACTTGCACATATACCCCTTATTAGTTACAGTTTGCCCCCTTTATCTATCTATACTATATTATAATTTTATACAATACTTACATATTTGTCCTATCAATTTTACTCCCTAAATAATAATTACACTTTTGCATCTTTATTTTAACCAACTACCCCCATGATTTTTAAACGTTCATAACTTTTTCGAACGATTATATTTTCTTAATATTATTACACCGTATAAAAGAGCATTATATTCTCTTTAATTTGAGTATAGTATTGATATAGTTTTTTTAATTTTTAAAAAAATATATTTTAGGGTTAAGCAATTATCGAAACAAAAACAAAAGAAAAAAATGAAAATGAACCTAAATCATCTAAACTTTATTTTAATACATTTCCCATTGATATCTTAAAATTCAAGTTGTACATGTATAATTGCTTAGAGTAAAATACACAATAGATAATTTATTTACTTACACAGTTACACGATACTTACACATTTGTCTCCTCAACTATACTCAATTCCTTTTATTTAACTAATAATTACACTTTTCACCCTTATTTTAACCAACTACCACACGATTTTTAAATGTCCATAACTTTTTCACACGTTAATATTTTCTTAATATTATTACACTGTATAAACGAGCATTTTTTTTCTTATTAATTTGAGTATAGTATTGCTATAGTTTTTTTTTTTAATTTAAAAAATGATATGTTGGGTTTAAGTAATAACCAATCTATACTATCTATACCTATCTATACTATCTTATAATGCATGAGGGAGGAGTAGTTTAACATACCCAAAAGTTAAGAACTTTATTTTCATTAACAACCTTAAAATAGGGGTAAAATAGTCATTAAAAAACTTTTACACTTTAATACCTCATTTTTTAGTTTCCTCATTTTTAGTTATTACTTACATTTTTCTCCTATCCCCTACAAAATTATAATTCTTATATTTAATCTTATCATAACTTTTAAACTATTATGTTTTATAAACATTCAAAAATATCATGACGACCTGCTCATTTTTGTCGACGTTTCGATGTTTGTCTTTGTCAATATCGACGTGTAGATTGGCACTTCTATTTATAAAGTGAACCATCCGACCCAATGAGGAAAGTTCATATTAAAAATCATACTTTAAATGTATATCGAATATGCCCATCTATCATTAGACTATCCAATTTGTATATTACCTAAACTTGAGTTCTTATTATCGATATGATCACTTAAAGTAATTGCGCCAAGAACGGCGATTTGACCATCCTTTATTATCAAAAACTCGTTTATGTTATTTAACCATTTATGACCACCTATATGGACTTGTGTTTACGAGTAGCCACCCATACCAACATTTTAGTTGGGTAAGTATTTATCTTAATCGTACTACCATTGTGGCGATGCTTTCATGTCTATGGCCCCGTGTCACACCCTCAAATTTCCACCTGCGGAATTCTACCGCGAGTCGTGTGACACACCAGGATCCAAGTCAACGGTCACAATAAACGACGTCTAAATGTAAAAACATACGTAAACAAGAACCATGCATAAGTTTAAAACCAACATTCAACAGTGCGGAAGCATTTAAAGTTTACAAAAGTCATGCAGAAATAAACATAAGTTCAAAAGTTCATAAATCCAAAACGTGCAAATGAGACCCTAGACGCGAGACGACTCCAGTGCGACCTCGTGCGCCTATCCGACAGCTGCTACCTTAGCGACCAGAGAAAACATGCTAAAAGAGTCAACATATAATGCTGGTGAGTTCACAGGTTTTAATTAAACGTTTAAAGTGATCCTTCGAAAACCGTTACCATCACAGTTACTACTATGCTTGTGAGAACGCTAGCTAGGCGCAGAATCAGATACTCATACGGGTGAAACCATTGCTGACTAAGCCGTGTAGTGACCCTTAGTTTCCTATGGGCTACCGTCATCACCGGTAGACCTTGTTTTGTTAGAGACAATATGCACCCGCCCGGTCCAACCGTCGAGTGGGGTTTGTCAGTTCCCAGTAGCGCTATCCATATTTCCCCGCCATATACCCATGTTAGTGGTTTCTAAGGGACTTTTTGATGAACTGTATAGTACGATAAGTAAGCCATAGTATAACGTGATAAAGAGTCATGAGCCATAAGAGTTTAACAAGTCATAAGTCATAAAAGAGTTTTAAGCATGTTTCTCCCCCAAAAACATAAACCGTAAAATGTGGGGCCGTGAACTCACCTTAGGTTGCGTATTCCGTTTAAGAGTAAACCGTATGCGTGATATGAGTAAACCGTCTGTAAGATATGATAGCCCCAACTATTGGCGACCTATCATAAGATATGTGTCAAGTTAGACTAATAACCCGTCGGGTTCATTAGTCCCTAAGTCCAGTCCATGACCATTATGTGCCCGAAAAGTGTGTTTGACCGACAACCAGACTACGTAAGACAAGACTCGACATCCCATTGGTGACCCGACATTCCACGTGTTCATCTCATATACAAACATACACAAAACATGCAACTTAGTACTTAACATGCGTTAAAGTTCAATGATTCTATCACATAGGTCAAATAACGTACAAACAAGTCCAAACACGTGTTACTATGTTACTAGGCATGTCACGGGGTTCCTATCATGTTCCTAGGTGTCAAATCGGGTTTCGGGATGTCAAAATACACTTATAACAGCATTACACGCGATTAGGAATCAAATTAGCATTTAGGATTGTAATCACTAGTAAAAGTAGCATTTAGGAATCAAACTAGCATTTAGGATTGTAAATGCCTAAGCTTCAGGCGATTAGGAATGTAAATGCTTAAGCTTCAGGCGATTAGGAGTGTAAATGCTTAAGCTTCAGGCGATTAGGAGTGTAAATGCTTAAACTTCAGGCGATTAGGAGTGTAAATGCTTAAGCTTCAGGTGATTAGGAGTCCTATTCGCATGAAGCTTCATGCGAGTAGGATCCTACTCGCCTCTGCATGTCTGTAGCGCACTTTCGCGCGTCAAACTCTCCAAATCAGATCCGAAACATGTAAAAACACCCAATAATCATCCTAACACATTAACAAACATATTTCAAGCAAAACCCCTAAGTTTTCATCGTTCTAACAGTTCCGAATGCGAGCGTTTTCCCAAAATAGCAACTTAACATGTAAACATCACATCAACATGCAAGAACTTGCCCTAAATAGCAATTACTCAGATTAAATCACATAACCACGTTGTCCGATAGCATCCTACTGTTCTAGCATCATCCTAGAGCAAACCCTAACATCAAACAATCAACAACACACCTCATATCATCCTTAATCATCCAAAATCCTTCAAATGGGTCAAAACATCAAGTATCAACAATACACAACCAAAACCATTCAAACTCCTAGGACATCATCATACTAACTTGTAACAGCCATAAATATCATAATAACACAAAAACAACCATGATTCAATCCTAAAAATTCTATCTTTAATCACATATAACACATATAACACATGTAAAGGTGTGGATTTGTTTAAAAACGGTTTTAAATGGATTTTCAAAGACAAAAACATTTATAAGTCAGGTCTGGACTTTTAGGGAGTAAAACATAATCATTTAAAGGTTTGGGTTTGAAGAACACACCGTGTATTCAAGAGGAGATGATGGAATAAGCTTGGAAATGGTTGTTTTGATGTAAAAATAGGTTCCAGAGGGTGTTTGTAGGTTGAGATAGGTTATGGGACGGCTAGGGTAGCATAAATGATGTTTTGGAGGTCAAGGGTGGTATTTATAGGCGTTTTTAATCGTTCGGAGCAGTTCAGGCGAGTACGCAGCAGCTTAGGCGATTAGGGCTGCTACTCGCATGAAGCTTCATGCGAATAGCCCCTTATTCGCCCCAGGCTCCTCCCTACTCGCCTATCATACTGGCGATTAGGCTATCACACATAGCCTAATCGCCTATAGCCTATGTGTCTGGGTTTTTGGCGCGTTAAACCCTATTTTAACATATGTAAACACGTTTCCACATACCGACAAGTCACATAATGATTACCAACATATAATGCATGATAAATAACACGTTCCCGCCCGATCACCAATTCCCGGGACCCGAGACTTGCGTATGTTAAAACCCTAATGATGTGCGACTCGACTCGACCGACCTTGTTATGTGAAACGTATGCGCGACTCGCTAAGGTAGACTTACTAAGTTTTCAAAAGTTAGTTACCGGAAGTTGCCGGATGTCACATCATCCCCCTGTTGAAAGAATTTTCGTCCCGAAAGTTTCCCGAAGTCGAGGAGAGAAAGCAAATAAGAAGAAAAATTTTCCGGGTCGTCATATCATCCCCCTGTTGAAAGGAATCTCGTCCCGAGATTCTTTCGGCTTCAACAGTGATGAGCGTCGACCTCTGTGCCCAAGTAACGTTTCCCCAAAATACAACAAGTGAAGGTCATGAACCAAACGTGACAGTAACAACCGGGAAACCACTTTCCCAAATGTGAGTATGAGATAAGAGACCCCCGATCGAAGGCCTACTGGAGACTACTATGATCGGTATAACTAACCCACCGGTACCGTCCAAGTAGCATCCCCAAAGGACCCTCATCGACCCAAAGAATGAGGAACAGAGACCAAACCACAAAGAAAACACCCGAAAACACGAACGCACAACAATGCGGATAAAAGTAAAACCAAAGCGTAACAAGAGATAAGAGAGAATACGTACGGGTAACAGTGTCTGGGTCCACCTGGTTCTCCCTAGCACCGATCACATAAGCATGAGCACGAGTAAACCGGCCACCACCTTCATTGTCTCCATCCTTCCCTACAGTCCCTGTGCCCCCTTGATTCAACTTCGGACAGCTTCGCTTGAAGTGCCCCGCTTCTCCACAATGAAAGCAACCCTGGTTCCCCTGTGGAGCAGGGGTAGTAATAGCAGTAGTCTGAGTCGTCCTGGAAAGGTTGACCCTACAATCCTTGGCAAGATGCCCCGTCTTCTGACAACGCTCACAACGAAAACTCTCACAAGTACCATAGTGATGAAACCCACAACGCCCACACTTAGGGCTTTTCCCAGCATAGCCCCCTTGTTTCTGGTCCGATGCTGACCCTGAAGCTTCAGCCTTCTTCGCTGCCGGTTGTCGCTGAACCCCTGATGAACTCTTATCCACGCTTTCCCACTTCCTCTTGCTCTCTGCCGGCGCCTTCACAGAAGAGCCCCTAGGAGGCAAGACACCCTCAGAAATCTTCAAGTTGGTCATCTTAGTAGCCGACCGCACAGCCTCTGATATAGTAGCAGGATCCCTAGCAGACACCAATCCCGCAATCTCTGGCACCAAACCCGCAAGATACTGCTCTATCCTCCTATACTCTGGTGTAGACAAACCTGGACACATCACTGCTAGCTCGTTGTGCCTGATCGTGTACTCCTCCACCTCAGAACCAACCATCTTAAGATTCCCATATTCCTGTTCTAACCTCTTGATCTCCTCACGCAGGCAGTACTCATCCTTCAACCTACGCACAAAATCCGCCCAAGGCATGGCGTTGGCCTCCCCGAGACCAAGTGTCTGTGTGACGCAGTTCCACCACGTCAAGGCGGCTCCTACAAAAGTCCCCGAAGCAAACTTCACCCAATCCACTGCTGGAGTCCCACATAAAGCAAACACCGACTCAGTCTTCTCCAACCACCGAAGCAACTCCACAGCTCCCTCCGTACCCTGGAAGCTGAGAGGCTGACAATCCTTAAACCGCTTGTAGGCAACACCTGCCTGAACCGGAGGAGCAGTAGCACCCATAAAAGTCTGCTGGGCAGCCTGAAAAGCAGCTAATGCAACGCCCAACTGTTGCTGCATCATCTCATTGAGCTCATCATACGTCAAGGTGATGTTACCACCACCTCTACCCCCACCAGTGCGGCCTCCACGTCGTCCCCCAGTGCGTCCTCCAGCGCGTCCTGACATCTTCTGAGAAGGAACAAGAAACAAATACTCAGACCCATCACCAACGCTAAACCAAGAGAATATGAAAAGCCTAGGATTGGGTTCGAACGTGACCATTAATCCCAACACGAGATTCACCAAGTCTTCCATGCATTTCAACTTATGATTTCATGTGCACCCGAAATGATAAATTGCTCTACATGGTCCCCAAGGCGTGCCCCGAGCTCGAACCTCAAGTCACCCGGTTCCCGCATCTTAGAAAGATACAACCAACTCAAAAGATCAACAAACATGTTCCCTCGACTGCAAACCCGAAGAAGAAGATAAATAAAGCTAGGAATAACCAAGTATGAGATAGGTAATGTGACACTGTGTGGTAAGGATACCGACACCCCGACAAGGTTAGTATGTTTACCAGAAGACATGACTCAAATGTATGTGACCGTCTAGTGTGTGAGACTCGGCTATAGTCTAGACTCTACATGCAGTCCTAGTTCACTATAACCATTGGCTCTGATACCAATCTGTCACACCCTCAAATTTCCACCTGCGGAATTCTACTGCGAGTCGTGTGACACACCAGGATCCAAGTCAACGGTCACAATAAACGACGTCTAAATGTAAAAACATACGTAAACAAGAACCATGCATAAGTTTAAAACCAACATTCAACAGTGCGGAAGCATTTAAAGTTTACAAAAGTCATGCAGAAATAAAACATAAGTTCAAAAGTTCATAAATCCAAAACGTGCAAATGAGACCCTAGACGCGAGACGACTCCAGTGCGACCTCGTGCGCCTATCCGACAACTGCTACCTTAGCGACCTAAGAAAACATGCTAAAAGAGTCAACATATAATGCTGGTGGGTTCACAGGTTTTAATTAAACGTTTAAAGTGATCCTTCGAAAACCGTTACCATCACAGTTACTACTATGCTTGTGAGAACGCTAGCTAGGCGCAGAATCAGATACTCATACGGGTGAAACCATTGCTGACTAAGCCGTGTAGTGACCCTTAGTTTCCTATGGGCTACCGTCATCACCGGTAGACCTTGTTTTGTTAGAGACAATATGCACCCGCCCGGTCCAACCGTCGAGTGGGGTTTGTCAGTTCCCAGTAGCGCTATCCATATTTCCCCGCCATATACCCATGTTAGTGGTTTCTAAGGGACTTTTTGATGAACCGTATAGTACGATAAGTAAGCCATAGTATAACGTGATAAAGAGTCATGAGCCATAAGAGTTTAACAAGTCATAAGTCATAAAAGAGTTTTAAGCATGTTTCTCCCCCAAAAACATAAACCGTAAAATGTGGGGCCGTGAACTCACCTTAGGTTGCGTATTCCGTTTAAGAGTAAACCGTATGCGTGATATGAGTAAACCGTCTGTAAGATATGATAGCCCCAACTATTGGCGACCTATCATAAGATATGTGTCAAGTTAGACTAATAACCCGTCGGGTTCATTAGTCCCTAAGTCCAGTCCATGACCATTATGTGCCCGAAAAGTGTGTTTGACCGACAACCAGACTACGTAAGACAAGACTCGACATCCCATTGGTGACCCGACATTCCACGTGTTCATCTCATATACAAACATACACAAAACATGCAACTTAGTACTTAACATGCGTTAAAGTTCAATGATTCTATCACATAGGTCAAATAAAGTACAAACAAGTCCAAACACGTGTTACTATGTTACTAGGCATGTCACGGGGTTCCTATCATGTTCCTAGGTGTCAAATCGGGTTTCGGGATGTCAAAATACACTTATAACAGCATTACACGCGATTAGGAATCAAACTAGCATTTAGGATTGTAATCACTAGTAAAAGTAGCATTTAGGAATCAAACTA
Source organism: Ambrosia trifida (assembly GCA_028751855.1). Lineage (NCBI taxonomy): Eukaryota > Viridiplantae > Streptophyta > Magnoliopsida > Asterales > Asteraceae > Ambrosia > Ambrosia trifida. Next base: position 51,889,263 of record CM054128.1, read on the forward strand.
GCATTTAGGATTGTAAATGCCTAAGCTTCAGGCGATTAGGAGTGTAAATGCTTAAGCTTCAGGCGATTAGGAGTGTAAATGCTTAAGCTTCAGGTGATTAGGAGTCCTATTCGCATGAAGCTTCATGCGAGTAGGATCCTACTCGCCTCTGCATGTCTGTAGCGCACTTTCGCGCGTCAAACTCTCCAAATCAGATCCGAAACATGTAAAAACACCCAATAATCATCCTAACACATTAACAAACATATTTCAAGCAAAACCCCTAAGTTTTCATCGTTCTAACAGTTCCGAATGCGAGCGTTTTCCCAAAATAGCAACTTAACATGTAAACATCACATCAACATGCAAGAACTTGCCCTAAATAGCAATTACTCAGATTAAATCACATAACCACGTTGTCCGATAGCATCCTACTGTTCTAGCATCATCCTAGAGCAAACCCTAACATTAAACAATCAACAACACACCTCATATCATCCTTAATCATCCAAAATCCTTCAAATGGGTCAAAACATCAAGTATCAACAATACACAACCAAAACCATTCAAACTCCTAGGACATCATCATACTAACTTGTAACAGCCATAAATATCATAATAACACAAAAACAACCATGATTCGATCCTAAAAATTCTATCTTTAATCACATATAACACATATAACACATGTAAAGGTGTGGGTTTGTTTAAAAACGGTTTTAAATGGATTTTCAAAGACAAAAACATTTATAAGTCAGGTCTGGACTTTTAGGGAGTAAAACATAATCATTTAAAGGTTTGGGTTTGAAGAACACACCTTGTATTCAAGAGGAGATGATGGAATAAGCTTGGAAATGGTTGTTTTGATGTAAAAATAGGTTCCAGAGGGTGTTTGTAGGTTGAGATAGGTTATGGGACGGCTAGGGTAGCATAAATGATGTTTTGGAGGTAAAGGGTGGTATTTATAGGCGTTTTTAATCGTTCGGAGCAGTTCAGGCGAGTACGCAGCAGCTTAGGCGATTAGGGCTGCTATTCGCATGAAGCTTCATGCGAATAGCCCCCTATTCGCCCCAGGCTCCTCCCTACTCACCTATCATACTGGCGATTAGGCTATCACACATAGCCTAATCGCCTATAGCCTATGCGTCTGGGTTTTTGGCGCGTTAAACCCTATTTTAACATATGTAAACACGTTTCCACATACCGACAAGTCACATAATGATAACCAACATATAATGCATGATAAATAACACGTTCCCGCCCGATCACCAATTCCCGGGACCCGAGACTTGCGTATGTTAAAACCCTAATGATGTGCGACTCGACTCGACCGACCTTGTTATGTGTAACGTATGCGCGACTCGCTAAGGTAGACTTACTAAGTTTTCAAAAGTTAGTTACCGGAAGTTGCCGGGTGTCACACCCCGTGAGCCATTTACTTAGTCTTACTCGTCCAGCCCGTATGACTCAAGATATGTTGGGTACTTCTAGATTTCAAGCTACCATGGGGATCACAATGGTTCCTTTCTTCCAAACACAACAAATACTCAACATAACATCAATAAAATTTGGAAGTCATGAATGTGACTTACCTTACTCGTGTCCCTTTTGTTTCAAGTCCTTGCGTGGCTCCCCGAATCCTCAAGCCTTGCACCTATGTTAAGTAATACACATACACGTTTAGGTACTTACACTTAGGCGCGATTTCATATAATCATGCAAGTTATAAAATATCAATGCTATATCTATGCCCATATGAAATCAAGTTTCATTGAGGCGTTTTATCAAACACTTGGTAGGCGCGATTTATCCAATGTTATTTATAGGACGTAAAGACCCCATGTATCCATTCCTATCTCAATTTCAATACTACTAGCATGTCAATAATCATTCTAATCATACTTTCTCATTCATTTACATGACAAAACTAGTCTATCATAGAATAAAGGTGATTCCTACCAAGCTACCAAAAAACCTAATTCTTCTCATAACATGGTTTGTTATAAAGCAATTCATCACACAAGAATTTTGCTTAACACATAAAAACTAACATATATTTATCTCCCCCAAAGCTAGTGCAACCTTTACCGACCCTTAATTCCACGTTTTTAACACAACCCTATTTCTCACCCATCTCATGAATGCATAATAACATCCTATCAAGCATAATAAAAGTTTTTTTGATCGGCGAACAACTGTGTGGCAACCACCCTTGCGGGGAGCCGTGCCCAAGAATCGACTACTCGACCTCCAGCAGCCCCCGCCTTCTCCCGATGCGCGGAAACCCGAGCCACACCCGCCCGAAAGCACGACAGTGTTATAGAACTCGGTAAAACCTCGCCGTCTGTCAGATTCGAACCGGCGCCACCCGTATTCGATCTTCACCCGGATACCAAACCATAAATGATGGAAGTGGGAATTGAACCTTTGATCACATAGGTGAAACAAAAGCCACTCCACCACTCCACCACTATGAATGGATAAGCATAATAAAAGTTACGTATTTGTTTGTTATGCCTTGGTGATACATTTTAGACCAAATACATGAAAAACCCCTTTGATTGGGCTTGATTGAGCTTGATTCTGTGGTTGTGGTTAAGCGTGTGTGTGTGTGTGTGTGTGTGTTGGAAGTCACTCTCCTGGATATGGAGATAGCTTCCTCTTTTTTTTATTATTCAACTATGTCAGTTTTATTATTCAACTTTGTTAGTTTTGGTCCCTCTAGTTTACACAAGCAATAGTTTTTATCTAAACCACTAACCCAAATTAGTTATCAGGCAATGGTCTTAACGTAGCTATTTTATATAAATTAAAATTTCATATTAACGTAAGCCATGTTTGATATACACACACTTGCTAGAAAATAATAACAAAAACTTAAATAAGATAAAATATCATCCACAAGAATTAGTATATTTATCTAATGGGAAGATAAATATATGGTAAATTGAGTCGGATCCAGAGATAAAAGTGGAAATAATAATTCAATTTAATACATACTTCCATACATACGTGTATATATATATATAGAGTCAAGATCCTGTACAAAGTGTTTTTTTTTTTTTTTTTTGGTGAGAAGTGTGAGAAGGTGTTTTGGTCATTGGATCATCTTAATCTATGGTGTTGATTAATTTGATGGCATTTTTGTAATTAATGTTATAATTTTATTAATTGATTATACTATTAAAGGTAGGATAGTAAAATACACACTCTAATTAAATTCCTCATTAAAACCTCATCTCTCACCTCTCTCCTCCTATTAATTATAATTAATTAATTCTTTCTCTCACCTCTCTCCTCATCTCTCACCTCTCTCCTCCTATTATAATTTTTTTTCTCTCTCTCTCTGACTATATGTGAAGGTGACCATTGATGGGTGCATGACTATGGTGCAAAATAAGAAGAATCCACGAGACATACACTCAAATACTCATTGAATGGTCAACGTTGTGTTATTTCATGAACCCATCATTATAAGATGCGCTAATACATGGTTCCATTCTGTTTATTGTATTGTTGAATTTGTTGTTCTACAAATCGAAAAACACGCCAGCCGATTATGTTTTATGTTCAAAGGAGAGCGGGACAAATCTGAGATTTTATATACCGGTGATGTTCAAAGGATTATTGTTGTGTTTTATGTTCAAAGGATTTTTTGTGGTTTAGTGTTTTTTGAATTTAAAACACATTTTAAATGTATGTATAGTTGTGTTTAAAAGTACATTCTAGTGTGTTTTTTGAATGTGTTACTAATTGTGTATGATGAAGATAAAACACACTGGATTATGGAGAAAATGATGATAAAACACACGGGACTGTTAAAACACAAAGTTGAGAATATGGTGGTAAAACACACGGGTATGAACGTAAAACACCTTCTGGATGAAGCAACACATAATATGACAAATGAATAAACACATTCATTTAAAACACCCTAGTATGAACCTGAAACACCACAGCGTGATATTTGAATAATTGATGTAAATGAGTGTGAATTAGAATTTGTGAATACTGATTCTATACAAAATCTTCAGAAAAAATTGTTTTAATCAAACAAAAATCCCTATTATTGCTCATAATTAAGTATGTAATTAATTAGATAATTATCTACTATAAATAAGATTATCAATAGAAATTACAATGATGCCCTTTTTATTAAAAAATAGGTTGCCACATATCACTCTATGATAGGTTCTCACACTTCTCACATAAAATGGGTTTTGTACAAGATCCTAAACCTATATATATATATATATATATATATATATATATATATATATATATATATAGGGTCGAGATCGTGTACAAAGTGGTTTTTTTGTGAGAAGTGTGAGAAGGATTAAAAATTGATACTTAGGCATCATTTTTTGAACATAGTCGTGATGTTTTGGATTGTTTTGCCTATAAAAACACCAAACATAACAATTAAAACCCGAAAACAATGTATTTTAGGCTTAAAACTTAAAACACCATGCTAAGAACATTAGCAGTGTGTTTTAAGTGTTAAGTAGTGTGTTTTAGCTTTTTTTTTAAATTTAATGACTATAATACATTGTATTGTGTTTTAGATTGTTGTGTTTGGTGTTTTTCAAGTTAAAACAACCTAAAAAATCATTCCTAAATCCAAAAACATGATGTCTACATGTCAATTCTTAGTCCTTCTCACACTTCTCACAAAAAATGTACTTTGTACAGGATCCTAAACCTATATATATATATATATATATATATATATATATATATATATATATATATATATATATATATATATATAGGGGAGGGATAATTTGAAAACCCTCCGTGGTTATAAAAACCCATGAAACCCCATCCTAACTATTCATCCTAAGTGATATACGATGCTGATTGTTTCTTACTTTTGATCAAAAATAAAGATGCACATTTAGTAACAAAAGGGTAGTATGGTCTAACAAAAAATTACTTTCCTCTCACCTCTCACCTCTCACCTCCCACCTCTCTCTGTGTTATTTCAAAGAAGCCTCATGGTAACAAATGTATTTTTAAAAGCCATATAATAAATTATAACCCAACAACAAAAACATATGTTTTCACCTACTTATCTCACAAAAAAACATATAAAATTATAACCCAACAACAAAAACATATGTTTCACATACTTATCTCACAAAAAAAACATATAATAAATTAAAACAGAATAATAAAAACATATGTTTTTAGCTACTTATCTCACAAAAAACATATAAAATTACAACCCAAATCTCTCCTCTGTTCACATAATCTATCTACAAAAATACTCATAAGAAATAAAAAACAACACAAATATTCTACAATTTTCTTGAGATGTAACACCCCAAAATTTATCGTCTACAACATTTTGGCGCTTGAATATGTATGAAATTATGAATAAGCTTAATGTCTACTCAAAGTTGAGAACTAAAAAAAATGAAACCCCTATGGTTTTACTGTGGAAACTATTTGTTTAGTAAAAGAACTCGGCTAAAGCTTACTGTACTTGCGACGAATGTTGGAAGACGTTTTGGATTAGTTAAAGTAATAAAGAATACTAGAGGGGGCTGAGTAAAGTTATAGTGACGTGAAACCTTTGACAACAAGAATGGGTATTAAAGAGGCCTTTGTGCGATTTGCTGATGATCACTTATCTCAAAACAAAACAAAAACCCTATGCCGCCAACCTCCCTTAAACCTGCCCCTTACTCAACAATAACCAAGAGGATTCGTAAACTCTCATCTAGCCTAAGGTATTATCAAACCTAATCTTTGTTCTCGGATCCTAATCCCTCGCCGAGTTCAAAACCCAAATGTTGGAGATCATTGGCTTAGAGTGTTCGGTTCCTGTCTCGGATTAGAACCTTTCAACTAAGCGAACCAACTTCTATAATTATTACGGCCGATGGTCTTATACCGAGATTGCGGAATTCGCTACATGAGTTCCAGGTATCTTATTTACTTATCTTCGCTCGGTTTGGATTGGGTCTCAGGTTCGGAATTGGATGGTTGAACGACATCGCTTAAGCATGTCTAGGTAGGTCACAGTTTGGGTGTGGAATGGAGTATGGCCGATTGTTCATCATGATATGATTCTTTGTGTTTGGATTGTTTTGGATTATAGTTTGGATGTGTAATCGGCTATTAGTTCTAAGGGATGTTCGGCATGTTCTTTGTCATGTTTCGAATTCATAATTGTGTTTGGGTTTGGGAATCCATAGCCGCAATGGCAATAGATCGAACTCCATGCATAGTCACGTCTCCGGCTATGTTATGGTTAACCAACATAAAGAGTTCGTTCATGGATATTAATCGTTTTTTTTTTCTGAACTACTGTGGATGGACAATTATGGGTTGACGAAGGAGATCAACTGTTCTTCATGATGTGCTTGAGTTTTTCTTAAGAATTGATAATATTATGGTCCTTCATATTTGTTTTGGTTAATGTTTGTGCTCATGGATGGATCTTTATGAGTGTTCTATTGGTTAACAATATCATTGTTTAAAACATGGGAAATGCCGCATGGTATGAACAAAATTAGTACGGGTTTAAGTTGCATGAGCTGCATGTCATGTCATGCACATGAATGTTGCCATTTTCACTTGGATAATGATGTCCAAGCAAGGTCCTGAATTAAGTGTATTACACTAAGATCACTAAGCTTTTTGGAAGTGAACATTACATGAAGGTTCGGCTTCGAGCACGGAGGATGTGTAGCAACTAGGGATTGTGATCTTCGCAACCAGTGAGTTCTTGTGCCTACTCTTCTCATTATTATTTTTATAAATATTTTTGGGCTGACGTGCATGCTAAACAAGCAAGATTATTTTTATGAAGTCACAAAATATTTTTACGAAGTTATAAATATTTTTGTGTACGAATGAAATCCATATTAACTCATACATATTATTTTGGTATGAAACGTGAGTAGGCGGAATGCGCCTAATGTGTTATTATATGTTTTGAGTTATATGTGTTATTATATATGAATAGACTGTTGTCTTTGATTAAAATGTGGCTTAAGTTTTTATTTAATAAGCGGAATGCGCTTGATGTCTTGGCCATATATTTGAAACCTTACTTGGTAGATCAAGTTTTGTCTTGATTGTTACTTGTTTAGGTTATATGGGTTATTATATGTAAATATATAAATTGTGTATGTCAGTTATCGGGAATATAAACTGAGCTATAATAGTATGTGATATGCCTGCTATGAGTTATAGTGGGTTTGAGTCGAGTAGGCGGAATGCGCTTATGCAGACTTGGTATTCTTGTGCTAAATAGGCGGGATGCGCTTATTATGGATTGTAACTAAAGTCTTGGGTTGAATAGGCGGATTGCGCTTATATTCATAGACTTTAAATATAGCTTAGGGAACGATTAGGCGGATTGCGCGTATTGTTGACTCTAAGGTCATAGTATTTTGTTATTGTTTATTTTAACAACTTACTTGTTGAAAACTTATAAAACTTGAACTCACTCAGCGTAGCTGACTTTTACATACACGTAAGATTGATTTCAGGTTGTTGATGAATAAAGGACACCTTGGCATGCAGTGGAGCTACTCAGTTGCGGTTGACATTTCAATTAAGAAGACGTCTACGAGATTGCTCGAACGTTATTTACATTATTTTTTTCCAAATTTTACTTGTTATTAAATATTCTTTTGACCCGTCTCGGGAAAACCATGTTTGGAAATTTAATAACTTCTTTTGACATTCCGCTGCGTATTTTTTGAAATAAAGTAAGATTCTTTTGAATGGTTACTAAGGTTTTAGTCTTGGAATGCCAACTGTTTGACCTGTCGGTTTTGAGGGTCTTACAAGTTGGTATCAGAGCAATGGTTCGAGGGATTCGGGCATTTTGTGCTCGAACTCGAATCTGGTATGGGACCAAACTGTTACTAAGAAATGTCAACTGCTGGGTAGCTGCACGCCAAGAGGTAATCCTTATTTTTGACGTATGTCTATATATATATATATATGTATACATATATATACACTTCTTTGGATGCTTAATAGTATGAAGTCATAAACGGGCGGTTAGTGCCTTTACATTTTGATGTAGTATGGGAAGTTTATTATGTAGCGCGTAATGCACGACACATAGTTTGGGATGCTCCTCGTTGAGCACTTAGATACATAAAGTGTCAGAAGGAAACCTAATAACTATATTTGTTTCAAGTATGTTATGATGGCTCTTATTGAGTGCTTAATTGTAATAATTCATAAGGGGTGTATGCTCTTGTGTTTTGAGGTAGGGTAGAATTCCCTTCTTCGTTTGTTAATTGCAAACCTTTAAGGTTTAATAGCTAAATACCATGTGTATTTGTGTTAATGTGTAGGCAGAATTGTTAATGTGGTTATAACTTGTTGTGTTTAGGGTGACTAAAGTAAAGTAAACAACTAATCACACTTGATCAACGTTATTAGAAGTTTACCCTTACTTTACACATCCTGAATATGTCTTGTGACGGATCATGTGACGGTTTTGTCGTGAATGTTTTGTATGGGTTGTGTCTATGACTTTTTGTACTGGGTTAGATAAGATCCCAAGGATGCTAGATATTTAATCGAGGACAAGGTTGCAGTAGGAAATTCACTCCTTGTGACCAGGGCTGTAGATAATTGTCAGATCGAGTTACCTGGCCATAGTCATCCTATTCTCTTGTACTTAATGTCATTGGGTTGCTTTGATATTATTCTTGGGATGGACTGGCTGGCTACCATAGATGCTCACTTTGTGTGCGGGCGGAGACTCGTGCGACTTCAGCTCCTGATGGGAATCGTATTACTGTTCATGGGCACGATGGTTGCTCATTACCTTGGGTTATTTCTATGCTTAAGGCGGGGAAGATGCTTCAGCATTGGTGTAAGGTGTACCTGGCGCAGGTCTTGGATGTGGGGGCTGGTATCCCTAAGCTAGGGGATGTCCCCGTAGTGCGGGATTCCTCGGGTGTATTTCCTGAGGATTTGACGGAATCGCCATCAGACCGCGACGTTGAGTTCCAAATAGACCCCTCGCCGGAAGCTAAACTTGTAGCCAGAGACCTTACCTCCTAGCCCATGCGTAAATGAAATAACTCTCATCTCCGTTGGAGGATTTTCTCGAGAAAGGATTCCTTAAACCGAGTATCCCACCATGAGGTGCACCAATTTTAATTGTAAAAAGAAAGATGATAGCATGCGAAGGTGTATCACTTACAAGGAACTAAACAACTTGACGGTGAAGAATATATATCCTTTACCGAGAATCGACGATTTATTTGGATCAGCATCAAGAAGTAGTTGGCTCTCGAGGATTGATCTTAGATTGGGCTATCATCAGCTGAAAATGCGAGAGCAGGACATTTTCTGTACTCATTATGGACATGATGAGTTTTGTTGGTGTCTTTTGGCCCGACTAACGTGTCGCGACATTCATGGATTTCATGAACTGGGTACGTAGGCCGATGCTCAACGATTTTGTTATTGTTTTCATTTATGACATGCTCAAAGGTGCTTTCTGATTTCGTGAGGTTCAGTAGTCTGGCCCATGTCATCAATTCCGTTGGTACCGTGGTAGATCCCACGAAGGTGGAGGCAGTGATGAACTGGGTGACACCAAAATCATCGTCTAAGATTCGTAGCTTCTTGGGTTGGCAGGTTATTATCGGAGGTTTGTACAGGATTTCTCCAAGATAGCTCACTGACTAAACTGACCAAGAGTGGGGTGAGTTTTGCTTGGGACATGGACCGGGAGGACGCGTTTCTTAAAACTAAAGGAAAGTTTGACACCGTAATTTCGGGTCTTACAACTTTGACACATGCACCGATCCTAATCTTATCAGATCGGATGGAAGATCGTGTGGTTTATTCGGACGCGTCACTTGGGGGTCTCAGGTGTGTACTTGTACAACGCGGTGAGGTGATGGCTTATGCCTCACGACAGCTGATGGCCACGAGATTAATTACCCGACTCAAGATTTGGTGTTAGCAGTCGATGTTTATGTGCTTAAACTTTGGAGACATTACTTGTATGGGGATCCTTATACCATCTATACCGACCTTAAGATTTTGAGATATTTCTTTAAGCGGAAGGACCTTAACATGAGGCAGCACAGGTGGTTGGAATTAATCAAGGACTAGGATGTGGAGATTTCGTATCACCCAGGAAAGGCTAACGTGGTGGCAGACGCGTTGAGCCAAAAGGATAGGCCTAGACCCACTCGGGTGAAGTCTTGTCAGCTTATTTTAAAACTGGATATGGTGGGTTTAGGGATAAAATCATGGAGGAGGCACACAAAATCCGCTATTCTAATCATTCGGAAGATCTTAAAAAGAACTATTGGTGGCCGACAATGAAGTATGAGGTAGCAATTTATGTGAGTAGGTGTTTGACTTGTTTACAGGTTAAAGCAGAATATCGGAAACCGTTTGGAAAAATTCAACCTTTAGAGGTACCGGAATAGAAGTGGGAGCATCTTACTATGTATTTCATCACTAAGCTACCCCGTACGCCAAAGGTGTTTGACACTACTTAGGTGGTGGTGGATTGGTTGACAAAGATTACTCACTTCTTGCCGATACGGGGGACCTTTAACTCCGAAAGGTTGGTGGAATTGTTCCTTCGAGAGATTGTATCTAGGCACAATGTGCCAGTGTTATTGTTTCCGACAGAGACACTCGTTCTACGTGAATGGGTACTGGGTTACACATCCGCACCGCGTATCACCCGCAGACGGATGGTCAGTCGGAAAGAACCATCCAAACTCTCGAAGATATGCTTCGGGTATGCATTATTGATTTCGGCGGTAGCTGGGAGTATCAACTACCCTTGGCGGAGTTTTCATATAACATAGCTATCACGCCACTATTTGGATGCCACCGTATGAGAATTTGTTGTCCTTCGCGACTACCTGACCTTATAAACTAGGCTATGATGGAAGTGGGATATGCCTGCTCTGATCTATAGTATTGGTTATGTGTCACGATTGTTACTTTTCTGTTCCGAATTGTAACCTAAAATGATCATATGAATGTTCTATCTTTGGGAAGGTTCCTAATTAGGGGTAGGACTTGTATCAACATAATGGAGCCTTACTTTAGGGATATCTAACCCACTGTCTAGTAACATTATGGAATCCCTATTAGACAAAAAGTACTTTACGCCACATGATTCGAGGACGAATCCTATTATAAGGAAGGGAGACTTGTAACACCCCAAAATTTATCGTCTACAACATTTTGGCGCTTGAATATGTATGAAATTATGAATAAGCTTAATGTCTACTCAAAGTTGAGAACTAAAAAAAATGAAACCCCTATGGTTTTACTGTGGAAACTATTTGTTTAGTAAAAGAACTCGGCTAAAGCTTACTGTACTTGCGACGAATGTTGGAAGACGTTTTGGATTAGTTAAAGTAATAAAGAATACTAGAGGGGGCTGAGTAAAGTTATAGTGACGTGAAACCTTTGACAACAAGAATGGGTATTAAAGAGGCCTTTGTGCGATTTGCTGATGATCACTTATCTCAAAACAAAACAAAAACCCTATGCCGCCAACCTCCCTTAAACCTGCCCCTTACTCAACAATAACCAAGAGGATTCGTAAACTCTCATCTAGCCTAAGGTATTATCAAACCTAATCTTTGTTCTCGGATCCTAATCCCTCGCCGAGTTCAAAACCCAAATGTTGGAGATCGTTGGCTTAGAGTGTTCGGTTCCTGTCTCGGATTAGAACCTTTCAACTAAGCGAACCAACTTCTATAATTATTACGGCCGATGGTCTTATACCGAGATTGCGGAATTCGCTACATGCGTTCCAGGTATCTTATTTACTTATCTTCGCTCGGTTTGGATTGGGTCTCAGGTTCGGAATTGGATGGTTGAACGACATCGCTTAAGCATGTCTAGGTAGGTCACAGTTTGGGTGTGGAATGGAGTATGGCCGATTGTTCATCATGATATGATTCTTTGTGTTTGGATTGTTTTGGATTATAGTTTGGATGTGTAATCGGCTATTAGTTCTAAGGGATGTTCGGCATGTTCTTTGTCATGTTTCGAATTCATAATTGTGTTTGGGTTTGGGAATCCATAGCCGCAATGGCAATAGATCGAACTCCATGCATAGTCACGTCTCCGGCTATGTTATGGTTAACCAACATAAAGAGTTCGTTCATGGATATTAATCGTTTTTTTTTTCTGAACTACTGTGGATGGACAATTATGGGTTGACGAAGGAGATCAACTGTTCTTCATGATGTGCTTGAGTTTTTCTTAAGAATTGATAATATTATGGTCCTTCATATTTGTTTTGGTTAATGTTTGTGCTCATGGATGGATCTTTATGAGTGTTCTATTGGTTAACAATATCATTGTTTAAAACATGGGAAATGCCGCATGGTATGAACAAAATTAGTACGGGTTTAAGTTGCATGAGCTGCATGTCATGTCATGCACATGAATGTTGCCATTTTCACTTGGATAATGATGTCCAAGCAAGGTCCTGAATTAAGTGTATTACACTAAGATCACTAAGCTTTTTGGAAGTGAACATTACATGAAGGTTCGGCTTCGAGCACGGAGGATGTGTAGCAACTAGGGATTGTGATCTTCGCAACCAGTGAGTTCTTGTGCCTACTCTTCTCATTATTATTTTTATAAATATTTTTGGGCTGACGTGCATGCTAAACAAGCAAGATTATTTTTATGAAGTCACAAAATATTTTTACGAAGTTATAAATATTTTTGTGTACGAATGAAATCCATATTAACTCATACATATTATTTTGGTATGAAACGTGAGTAGGCGGAATGCGCCTAATGTGTTATTATATGTTTTGAGTTATATGTGTTATTATATATGAATAGACTGTTGTCTTTGATTAAAATGTGGCTTAAGTTTTTATTTAATAAGCGGAATGCGCTTGATGTCTTGGCCATATATTTGAAACCTTACTTGGTAGATCAAGTTTTGTCTTGATTGTTACTTGTTTAGGTTATATGGGTTATTATATGTAAATATATAAATTGTGTATGTCAGTTATCGGGAATATAAACTGAGCTATAATAGTATGTGATATGCCTGCTATGAGTTATAGTGGGTTTGAGTCGAGTAGGCGGAATGCGCTTATGCAGACTTGGTATTCTTGTGCTAAATAGGCGGGATGCGCTTATTATGGATTGTAACTAAAGTCTTGGGTTGAATAGGCGGATTGCGCTTATATTCATAGACTTTAAATATAGCTTAGGGAACGATTAGGCGGATTGCGCGTATTGTTGACTCTAAGGTCATAGTATTTTGTTATTGTTTATTTTAACAACTTACTTGTTGAAAACTTATAAAACTTGAACTCACTCAGCGTAGCTGACTTTTACATACACGTAAGATTGATTTCAGGTTGTTGATGAATAAAGGACACCTTGGCATGCAGTGGAGCTACTCAGTTGCGGTTGACATTTCAATTAAGAAGACGTCTACGAGATTGCTCGAACGTTATTTACATTATTTTTTTCCAAATTTTACTTGTTATTAAATATTCTTTTGACCCGTCTCGGGAAAACCATGTTTGGAAATTTAATAACTTCTTTTGACATTCCGCTGCGTATTTTTTGAAATAAAGTAAGATTCTTTTGAATGGTTACTAAGGTTTTAGTCTTGGAATGCCAACTGTTTGACCTGTCGGTTTTGAGGGTCTTACAAGTTGGTATCAGAGCAATGGTTCGAGGGATTCGGGCATTTTGTGCTCGAACTCGAATCTGGTATGGGACCAAACTGTTACTAAGAAATGTCAACTGCTGGGTAGCTGCACGCCAAGAGGTAATCCTTATTTTTGACGTATGTCTATATATATATATATATATGTATACATATATATACACTTCTTTGGATGCTTAATAGTATGAAGTCATAAACGGGCGGTTAGTGCCTTTACATTTTGATGTAGTATGGGAAGTTTATTATGTAGCGCGTAATGCACGACACATAGTTTGGGATGCTCCTCGTTGAGCACTTAGATACATAAAGTGTCAGAAGGAAACCTAATAACTATATTTGTTTCAAGTATGTTATGATGGCTCTTATTGAGTGCTTAATTGTAATAATTCATAAGGGGTGTATGCTCTTGTGTTTTGAGGTAGGGTAGAATTCCCTTCTTCGTTTGTTAATTGCAAACCTTTAAGGTTTAATAGCTAAATACCATGTGTAGTTGTGTTAATGTGTAGGCAGAATTGTTAATGTGGTTATAACTTGTTGTGTTTAGGGTGACTAAAGTAAAGTAAACAACTAATCACACTTGATCAACGTTATTAGAAGTTTACCCTTACTTTACACATCCTGAATATGTCTTGTGACGGATCATGTGACGGTTTTGTCGTGAATGTTTTGTATGGGTTGTGTCTATGACTTTTTGTACTGGGTTAGATAAGATCCCAAGGATGCTAGATATTTAATCGAGGACAAGGTTGCAGTAGGAAATTCACTCCTTGTGACCAGGGCTGTAGATAATTGTCAGATCGAGTTACCTGGCCATAGTCATCCTTTTCTCTTGTACTTAATGTCATTGGGTTGCTTTGATATTATTCTTGGGATGGACTGGCTGGCTACCATAGATGCTCACTTTGTGTGCGGGCGGAGACTCGTGCGACTTCAGCTCCTGATGGGAATCGTATTACTGTTCATGGGCACGATGGTTGCTCATTACCTTGGGTTATTTCTATGCTTAAGGCGGGGAAGATGCTTCAGCATTGGTGTAAGGTGTACCTGGCGCAGGTCTTGGATGTGGGGGCTGGTATCCCTAAGCTAGGGGATGTCCCCGTAGTGCGGGATTCCTCGGGTGTATTTCCTGAGGATTTGACGGAATCGCCATCAGACCGCGACGTTGAGTTCCAAATAGACCCCTCGCCGGAAGCTAAACTTGTAGCCAGAGACCTTACCTCCTAGCCCATGCGTAAATGAAATAACTCTCATCTCCGTTGGAGGATTTTCTCGAGAAAGGATTCCTTAAACCGAGTATCCCACCATGAGGTGCACCAATTTTAATTGTAAAAAGAAAGATGATAGCATGCGAAGGTGTATCACTTACAAGGAACTAAACAACTTGACGGTGAAGAATATATATCCTTTACCGAGAATCGACGATTTATTTGGATCAGCATCAAGAAGTAGTTGGCTCTCGAGGATTGATCTTAGATTGGGCTATCATCAGCTGAAAATGCGAGAGCAGGACATTTTCTGTACTCATTATGGACATGATGAGTTTTGTTGGTGTCTTTTGGCCCGACTAACGTGTCGCGACATTCATGGATTTCATGAACTGGGTACGTAGGCCGATGCTCAACGATTTTGTTATTGTTTTCATTTATGACATGCTCAAAGGTGCTTTCTGATTTCGTGAGGTTCAGTAGTCTGGCCCATGTCATCAATTCCGTTGGTACCGTGGTAGATCCCACGAAGGTGGAGGCAGTGATGAACTGGGTGACACCAAAATCATCGTCTAAGATTCGTAGCTTCTTGGGTTGGCAGGTTATTATCGGAGGTTTGTACAGGATTTCTCCAAGATAGCTCACTGACTAAACTGACCAAGAGTGGGGTGAGTTTTGCTTGGTACATGGACCGGGAGGACGCGTTTCTTAAAACTAAAGGAAAGTTTGACACCGTAATTGCGGGTCTTACAACTTTGACACATGCACCGATCCTAATCTTATCAGATCGGATGGAAGATCGTGTGGTTTATTCGGACGCGTCACTTGGGGGTCTCAGGTGTGTACTTGTACAACGCGGTGAGGTGATGGCTTATGCCTCACGACAGCTGATGGCCACGAGATTAATTACCCGACTCAAGATTTGGTGTTAGCAGTCGATGTTTATGTGCTTAAACTTTGGAGACATTACTTGTATGGGGATCCTTATACCATCTATACCGACCTTAAGATTTTGAGATATTTCTTTAAGCGGAAGGACCTTAACATGAGGCAGCACAGGTGGTTGGAATTAATCAAGGACTAGGATGTGGAGATTTCGTATCACCCAGGAAAGGCTAACGTGGTGGCAGACGCGTTGAGCCAAAAGGATAGGCCTAGACCCACTCGGGTGAAGTCTTGTCAGCTTATTTTAAAACTGGATATGGTGGGTTTAGGGATAAAATCATGGAGGAGGCACACAAAATCCGCTATTCTAATCATTCGGAAGATCTTAAAAAGAACTATTGGTGGCCGACAATGAAGTATGAGGTAGCAATTTATGTGAGTAGGTGTTTGACTTGTTTACAGGTTAAAGCAGAATATCGGAAACCGTTTGGAAAAATTCAACCTTTAGAGGTACCGGAATAGAAGTGGGAGCATCTTACTATGTATTTCATCACTAAGCTACCCCGTACGCCAAAGGTGTTTGACACTACTTAGGTGGTGGTGGATTGGTTGACAAAGATTACTCACTTCTTGCCGATACGGGGGACCTTTAACTCCGAAAGGTTGGTGGAATTGTTCCTTCGAGAGATTGTATCTAGGCACAATGTGCCAGTGTTATTGTTTCCGACAGAGACACTCGTTCTACGTGAATGGGTACTGGGTTACACATCCGCACCGCGTATCACCCGCAGACGGATGGTCAGTCGGAAAGAACCATCCAAACTCTCGAAGATATGCTTCGGGTATGCATTATTGATTTCGGCGGTAGCTGGGAGTATCAACTACCCTTGGCGGAGTTTTCATATAACATAGCTATCACGCCACTATTTGGATGCCACCGTATGAGAATTTGTTGTCCTTCGCGACTACCTGACCTTATAAACTAGGCTATGATGGAAGTGGGATATGCCTGCTCTGATCTATAGTATTGGTTATGTGTCACGATTGTTACTTTTCTGTTCCGAATTGTAACCTAAAATGATCATATGAATGTTCTATCTTTGGGAAGGTTCCTAATTAGGGGTAGGACTTGTATCAACATAATGGAGCCTTACTTTAGGGATATCTAACCCACTGTCTAGTAACATTATGGAATCCCTATTAGACAAAAAGTACTTTACGCCACATGATTCGAGGACGAATCCTATTATAAGGAAGGGAGACTTGTAACACCCCAAAATTTATCGTCTACAACATTTTGGCGCTTGAATATGTATGAAATTATGAATAAGCTTAATGTCTACTCAAAGTTGAGAACTAAAAAAAATGAAACCCCTATGGTTTTACTGTGGAAACTATTTGTTTAGTAAAAGAACTCGGCTAAAGCTTACTGTACTTGCGACGAATGTTGGAAGACGTTTTGGATTAGTTAAAGTAATAAAGAATACTAGAGGGGGCTGAGTAAAGTTATAGTGACGTGAAACCTTTGACAACAAGAATGGGTATTAAAGAGGCCTTTGTGCGATTTGCTGATGATCACTTATCTCAAAACAAAACAAAAACCCTATGCCGCCAACCTCCCTTAAACCTGCCCCTTACTCAACAATAACCAAGAGGATTCGTAAACTCTCATCTAGCCTAAGGTATTATCAAACCTAATCTTTGTTCTCGGATCCTAATCCCTCGCCGAGTTCAAAACCCAAATGTTGGAGATCGTTGGCTTAGAGTGTTCGGTTCCTGTCTCGGATTAGAACCTTTCAACTAAGCGAACCAACTTCTATAATTATTACGGCCGATGGTCTTATACCGAGATTGCGGAATTCGCTACATGCGTTCCAGGTATCTTATTTACTTATCTTCGCTCGGTTTGGATTGGGTCTCAGGTTCGGAATTGGATGGTTGAACGACATCGCTTAAGCATGTCTAGGTAGGTCACAGTTTGGGTGTGGAATGGAGTATGGCCGATTGTTCATCATGATATGATTCTTTGTGTTTGGATTGTTTTGGATTATAGTTTGGATGTGTAATCGGCTATTAGTTCTAAGGGATGTTCGGCATGTTCTTTGTCATGTTTCGAATTCATAATTGTGTTTGGGTTTGGGAATCCATAGCCGCAATGGCAATAGATCGAACTCCATGCATAGTCACGTCTCCGGCTATGTTATGGTTAACCAACATAAAGAGTTCGTTCATGGATATTAATCGTTTTTTTTTCTGAACTACTGTGGATGGACAATTATGGGTTGACGAAGGAGATCAACTGTTCTTCATGATGTGCTTGAGTTTTTCTTAAGAATTGATAATATTATGGTCCTTCATATTTGTTTTGGTTAATGTTTGTGCTCATGGATGGATCTTTATGAGTGTTCTATTGGTTAACAGTATCATTGTTTAAAACATGGGAAATGCCGCATGGTATGAACAAAATTAGTACGGGTTTAAGTTGCATGAGCTGCATGTCATGTCATGCACATGAATGTTGCCATTTTCACTTGGATAATGATGTCCAAGCAAGGTCCTGAATTAAGTGTATTACACTAAGATCACTAAGCTTTTTGGAAGTGAACATTACATGAAGGTTCGGCTTCGAGCACGGAGGATGTGTAGCAACTAGGGATTGTGATCTTCGCAACCAGTGAGTTCTTGTGCCTACTCTTCTCATTATTATTTTTATAAATATTTTTGGGCTGACGTGCATGCTAAACAAGCAAGATTATTTTTATGAAGTCACAAAATATTTTTACGAAGTTATAAATATTTTTGTGTACGAATGAAATCCATATTAACTCATACATATTATTTTGGTATGAAACGTGAGTAGGCGGAATGCGCCTAATGTGTTATTATATGTTTTGAGTTATATGTGTTATTATATATGAATAGACTGTTGTCTTTGATTAAAATGTGGCTTAAGTTTTTATTTAATAAGCGGAATGCGCTTGATGTCTTGGCCATATATTTGAAACCTTACTTGGTAGATCAAGTTTTGTCTTGATTGTTACTTGTTTAGGTTATATGGGTTATTATATGTAAATATATAAATTGTGTATGTCAGTTATCGGGAATATAAACTGAGCTATAATAGTATGTGATATGCCTGCTATGAGTTATAGTGGGTTTGAGTCGAGTAGGCGGAATGCGCTTATGCAGACTTGGTATTCTTGTGCTAAATAGGCGGGATGCGCTTATTATGGATTGTAACTAAAGTCTTGGGTTGAATAGGCGGATTGCGCTTATATTCATAGACTTTAAATATAGCTTAGGGAACGATTAGGCGGATTGCGCGTATTGTTGACTCTAAGGTCATAGTATTTTGTTATTGTTTATTTTAACAACTTACTTGTTGAAAACTTATAAAACTTGAACTCACTCAGCGTAGCTGACTTTTACATACACGTAAGATTGATTTCAGGTTGTTGATGAATAAAGGACACCTTGGCATGCAGTGGAGCTACTCAGTTGCGGTTGACATTTCAATTAAGAAGACGTCTACGAGATTGCTCGAACGTTATTTACATTATTTTTTTCCAAATTTTACTTGTTATTAAATATTCTTTTGACCCGTCTCGGGAAAACCATGTTTGGAAATTTAATAACTTCTTTTGACATTCCGCTGCGTATTTTTTGAAATAAAGTAAGATTCTTTTGAATGGTTACTAAGGTTTTAGTCTTGGAATGCCAACTGTTTGACCTGTCGGTTTTGAGGGTCTTACATGAGATGAGTTCAATACACTCATCTCATATTTCTTTTACAGTTCAAAAAGTTTAAAAGTAATCAAAACTGCAATCAACCAAAACCTAGCTGCAAAACAGAGTTTTATACATCGTTAATCTCTACTCGGTTTTTTTTTTTTTTGAAATTATGCTAAAAATAAACCCATATGAATTTGATTAAAAAAACTACTATAAAAACAATAAATATAAACAACTAACCCAAATAAAAATCATAAATCTAAATAAATAACCAAGATCTGTCATCACCTTTTGTAGATCTCTTTCATATTTGTCACCACCATGGCAGAGCTCGCTCATATTTGTAATCGTTGTCTCCGTTTAGATCGTCATCTTCATTTTCGTTTAGATCCATATGATGGTGGTTATAAGTAGTTGTAGGTTAGACAGTGAGTGAAACAACAAAACTTGAAGTTCTTCATTTTCTATTCTATTTTACGGTCTTATTTACACCACTCTTTTCATCATTCCTTCATATTCCATATAGATGAAAAAGGGTTTGGTGATGAGAGTGAGAAAGTGAACAATGAATGTGCTCTTCAAACTTCAAAGACAAAAATGAGAGAGAACAGATTTAAAAATAACAAAAAGGAGATTCCTGGATGTGTTAGGAACATAGCAGGAATAGAGAGGTGTATGAGTTAATTGACAATCATGCCCTTTATCAAGAAAGTGTGAGATGTGATGTGGCCTTATCTAGAATAACTGGATTGGGTTTACTAAGGGCATGTTTGGCTCTCCATTTTTTCCCCAACTTTTGACTTATAACTTATTGAAGAAGTTAAAAGTAAAAAAAAAAAAGTGTTTGGGTAATTGTTTGGAAAAGGAGCTTTTGGAAGATTTTGGCATTTGAAAAGGAGAAATGAAGGGATAGGTCATAAGTCACAATTTGTGACTTGTGGGGAAAAGGAGCTTTTGATGGAAAATAAGTCATAAGGAGAATTATAAGCGATTCACAATTTGTTTCGAGCGAAAATTATTCTTCAATTTTGAGCAGGAGGTTTTAAATGAAGATAGGGATTAAATAAACTTTATCTTCGTGAAAGATTCTTTAATTAAGCATCTTCGTCAAAACAAAACAATTTCGTTTGTGTGTTGATTACACATCTTCGTTATATTAAAAATTATACATCTTCGTTTGTCAACTGTTCTTTTAAAAAAAAGTCAATAAAATAGCAGTCATCTTCGTTGGGACAGTCAAACCATTGTTGAAGTGATTATATTCGTTTGTCAACGAAGATTTAAGAGAATCATCTACATTAAAGAAAGAAACAACCCACCATTGATGACCGCTCAAACGAAGGATCATCTGTATTTCTGTTGCTATTATACATCTTCGTTTTATTGGTTCCTCATCGTTATTTGTGTTATTCGCTAATATGTCCATCTTCATTTATGGTTTAATTTAGTTTAAGTGATTATATTCGTTACATAAAGTTCAACTTCGTTATACCTTATCTTCGTTAGCCATCAACTTCGCTACTGCATATCTTCGTTCAATGACCATAATAGCATCTTCGTCAAGGAAAATTTCGTTAAACTGCATCTTCGTTTGAAACTATTAGCATATTCGGATATATAAACGTTTTGGACCGTTGAGATCAAACGGATTTGAACTGGACAATTTGGACTGGACCTTTGAAATCGTGTAACTTTGAAGGAAAAAAAAGTCTAGAAACATTAAAAAAAAATTCATGAAATTTTTTCTAGGGATTAATGATTTGAAAATTATACTCGAAAAAAAATTTGGTGATAATATTTTTGTTGAAATTTTTCAAGCGATTTTTTGAACCGTACGTTAATATTGAACGAACAGAGGGACTTTAGATTTTGACTTAGGTATACCAAAATCTATTTGAAACATTCTACTGTGTGCTTTAAAGGAGTTAAAATGAACTTTAGACTTGCAATTCAAACTACTCCCAAACTGGTGAATACTGAGGATTTTGAGGACTGGCGAACCAAATTCGAATCATTTATCAAATCTGAGGATGACAGGATGTGGTACTGTATGATCTACGGGTATGTCAAACCTGCCTATGAAGGAATTGACGGCATCAAACGAGTACCAACGTACTCTAAAATGAACGAGTCTGATAAACAAATGTATGATGCTGACGACAAAGCTCTCGCAACAATTTACATGTATTTGCCAAATGCGATTCATCATACGCTTAGGAGTTATTATGATTCACAAGATCTATGGAGGGCTGTGAAAAGACGTTTTACAGTGAACAGGCACACTCATCAGAGTTCTTCAGGACAAAGCTTAAGTTGTCATTCTTCAGAAAGCAGTGAGAGCCCAAAGGTGTTCATGCCAGATCAACAAGATAAATCAAATGAGGGAACCAGTGATCAAGCATTTATTGGAGAAAGTGTTGAGGATAAGAAGGGGGAAGCAATGGAAGTTGTTGATGCTGAGGAGGTAAATCATGAGAGTGTAGTTATGCCTGACATCATTGATCTCAAGGTAGCAGAAAGGGATTTCTACCAACGAGTTCATCGCATACATATCTGAAATGGACTCCATCGACACAAAGGTACACATTTCTCTCTCCTATGTTGTTAATGCATGTAAAAAATGTGTGGATTATGCTAAGAGAATTGCCTTATTGGTTACTGAAAATGATAAAGTAGCTAAACATAACACTGAGTTAGTTGTGCTGCTAGATCAGGAAATAGAGTTTAATTTGGGCAATAGGATTACAGAGGACAACCTTAAGACGAAGCTTAAAGCTGTAGAAAAGGACCTTAAGGCATTAGACCTTGTAGTTAAGGAAAATATTTGTTATATGGATCTAACTCATCTAGCCATAGCTGACAAACAAAAGGTCATTGCTGAGAAAAACAAGGAGATAGATGAGCAAAGGATTAAGATAGCCGAACTTAACAGGCAGGTTGAACAGTGTCATAGTACCAAGTACCTTCATAACATCATCATAGATTCCCAAAAGGATAAGAATGAGTTAGCAGGGTTAGGATACAAAGATGTCCCTCCTCCCTTTAATGGGAACTATTCATTCTTGCCTATTAAGGAAGAGTTCATTGATGCGGTAAATGGTAAACAACCTGTAGTCGAATCTCAGAATATCGACTTGCCTAAGAGTCCTAGTTCTGCAGAAAGGAATCTGATGGATCTAACAACAGTCAAGAAAAGATGAGTGAGGTTGTAGAAGTTAAGAAAAGTGTAAACCTGGATAATGGTAGGAAATCAAATCAAAAAAACCGTTGTTAAGAAGTTGTATAAACTTAAGGGTAATGATAAGATATTTTCTGATAGTGAATTCCAAACAGGGACAAATTGAAACTATTTTTACTGAAGTAGTTTCCAATGTGGTTCATGACTCTAGACCCTCCTCTTCATAGTCTACTCCTCAATCTAAGCTTAAGAAAATATCTTGCTTTAACTGTCAAATTAGAGGGCATGTATCTAGTTGTTGCCCGTTCAAAATAATTGAAAAATCTGGTGAGAGTAAGTTGTATAAGAAGTCTGTTCAAATGTAACAACAGGGAGTTGCTAAGGATGGGAATCAGGTTGATAAGTGTAAAAATGAAGTACCATGCTCTAAACAAAATCAATCAAAATTTCATCCTGAGACTTCATGCTTGGGACAATTTGATGGACCAAGAAATCAGTCACCAAGATACAATAATTACAATGGTCAATCAAATAGGTTCCAACATCAAAATCGATGCCAGAATGATGGTTATCAAAATTTTCTCAAAAGAAATTATCAAAAACAACATGTAAACTCTCTAAGAGATGATTATAGTAGATCAACAGTTGGATTGGCACACGGAAAAATAAACGTGAATGTGCTAAATGTGATAACAGCTCCATCATATGATGTA
This sequence comes from Ambrosia trifida, assembly GCA_028751855.1. Classification (NCBI taxonomy): domain Eukaryota; kingdom Viridiplantae; phylum Streptophyta; class Magnoliopsida; order Asterales; family Asteraceae; genus Ambrosia; species Ambrosia trifida. Next base: position 51,912,639 of record CM054128.1, read on the forward strand.
GAGGTAGGCAAGAGACATGAATAAATCAGCTTGCTGAGTGATATAAACATAACCAACTGTGTAACATGTGGGTAACATATCATTGGCATATGATTTTATAGTCTTAAATCTAGAATTAATAGATTGCCAAATTCTGAGGTTTCGGGTCTTTAAATTGTTGAAACATCTGGGGATAACCTGGCTGCCCTTCTGCTGCATCCAGAAAACATGCTGACCTAGGCACAGCTAGGATATCTTAAAAGAGCAAAAAGAAAAAGGAAAATGCCAAAACCCTTATATGCTGATGGCAAACTCAAAAATGCCTCAAGCTAATATGCGTACAAAACTAAAATGGTATTTGTCCAAACCCTGGTTAAGTTCACATTGGTCACTTTGCTGCATCTAGATATATGTTGACTTGTACACCAATGTGACTTGTACCTTGTATATTATACGGATGGAAACAATATACTCACCCGTTACGAAGAAGCTTTGTGCATACCTTGATCGTGGGGATATGTCATGTTGTGGGACATACTGGTATAACGGTATAAATCAATTAATCATATCATAAGGTAAAAGCTGAAAGTGTGAAATAGTTTAACAAAGCTGATATGATCTTCTTGCACGTGGTTCTCACAAAAAGATGCATTGTAAATATTTTTAGTTTGTTTTATTATATTCTAAAACCAAAATACCAAAACTATTTTCTTTTTAAGGTCTTCCATTTTGAACTGATAAATTGTGTTTTTGCATATGCATTGGTATATTGAGATAAAATATTGGTTTATCTTTAATGTGAATTAGACAAATGTGTCTTTGAGGTATTGTTTGTGATAGTGCACAGATTGATGCTGATATCAAAGTGAAGTGCAGAAGTCAAGATGCATAGATTGATGTTGTTATCAAAGTGAAGTGCCGAAGTCAAGATTTCATGTTGAGATCCTCCATCTCCATCTACATTAATGCTCACTCATATAAGTCAGGATTTGCTCACTAGATGAGGAATATGAAGATCATGATGATCAGATGACTCAAAGTGGTTAAGAAACTCAAAGATTGGATTCATCAGCTTAGGGGGAGTTTGTTAGTACATTGAAGCTGAAGCAATCCAAAGACTTAGAGTCGTCAAGTTGCATAAAGATGAAGGCATCTAGAAGCTATTGTCAAGGGGGAGTTTGTTGGTGCATTTCTATGTGACAACAGCTTACTAGATAGAATAGCTAGTAGATATTCATTTTGTATAACGTGTAATCGTATTTATTGTACCCTAGCAAACAAAGAAGATAGGAAACAAGGAAGTTAGCAAACAAAGAAATTAGCAAACAAAGAAGATAGTCATCTTCTTTGTTATGGGCTATACATCTTCTTTGTTTGCAAGCCCGCCCATGTAAGTATAAATACCTTGCATAGGGTGTAGGCTAGGGTTGATGGTTTTAGAGATTGTTCAGGAAATTGTCAGTGTGTCTCAAACCACTTGTTCATGAGTGTTGTCTTGAATTGATTGTAATCTGTTTATAATCAATTGAAGACGTTTTTATAATATTCTCGTGTTCTTAATCATTGGAATCGATTCATCGTTTGCATAAACATCTATCAACGGATTCTGCACCTTGATAGATCTAATTTGGCTTGTATCGAACCATCACAAGGACCTACAGATGGTGATGGTGGTAGGTGATGAAGATGGTGATGGTGGTCGGTGTGGATCCAGATCCAAACCTGTAAGAACACCGGGGATGTTTTGATGTTGTACCACAGATCTGTAAGAACACAGATTAGGTGGGGGTGCTGATGATGGTTCTCGGAGGTTGAGGTTAGGGTTGCAGTGGTTATAATGGTTCTCAGAGATGGTAATAGCAATAGGTGACAGTGCTGAACAGAGGATGAGTTGGAAATGATGAAAGTAACCGAAACCAGTGACTGTCCATTTATCGAGACAGATAGAAAAAGGTTACCGTACACAGATGAAGTAGACGTTTGGAGAGTGGTTTGTTGATAAAAATGAGGACTATGGGTATGAGAAACACAAGTGGAGGATAGGTTTTATGGACTGGTGGCCATCCGGTGAGTGCCCTCGATAACACATAGTAGGTGTGTGTTGTGCGTGGGTGTTTGCAGAGGAAGAAGGAAAACACTCCATTTAGAGGGTTTTTGGTAACAGTAGGTGAGATGCCCTCGATAACACACAGGTGGTGAAATGGAGGCTTTGGTTGAAAACACTTCATTTAGAGGGTATTTGATAATAGGTATTTGGTGTACATTAGTGTAGTGGTCCCTTTTTTAGTGAATTCTTGTTGTTTTCATTGGTTCAAAAATTTAACCCCTTTGAATTTTTGATATGGTCGTTGTTTAAATTGATGATTTTGGTGTAACTTTGATGTTTACACTGGTGTAATACGATGTTGCTGATTATTTTACATTGGTGTACAACAAAAATACGATTATTATAGCTATAACTAGATATCTACAATGGTGTAATACGAATTTTTATAGATTTTGTTGGAGTTTTATACAATTATTTTATACAATTTTGCTGATGATGCTGATGGTGTCATTATAATTTTTATACCATATTTTCATGGGTATAAATTAGATTTTACATCGGGGTTTTGCATTGATGTAAGAGTATAATTTCTTTTACTCTAGTTATTGTTTACATTAATGTTAATGTTTCCCGACGCAAATTATTGTTTTACACTGATGTAAATTGGTGTAAACGATGTTGCCGATGGATGTTTTACACTAATGTAAAAGAAATGGTCTGTTTTGTTGTAAAAGAAATAAATTAAAAAATAAAAAAAACTAAAAATAAACGCATGTCTTTATTTATCTATACTATATTATAATGTATGAGGGGGGTATGTTAAGATACCCAAAAGTTAAGAACTAATTGTCCATTAACATCCCTAAAATGAGGGTAAAAAAGTCATTCATACATTATTTACACTTTAATACACTATCTTATTTACTCTTTAATTCCCTAATTTTTAGTTAGTAATTACATTTTTCTCCCCTCCCCTACAACATTATAAATTCTTTTATTTAATTATATCATAAATTTAAAACTATTATATTTTAAAAACATTCGAATATACCATGACGACCGGCTCATTTTTGTCGACGTGTCGGTGTTTGTCGTAGTCAATACCGATGTGTGGATTGAAATGTACAACAAACAATGCCTTATGTACAAGTGATTATTGCATTTTATGTTTTAAATACTAAGTAGATGAAATATAATATGGATTTATTGTTAATATGGATGTTGAATCATAACACCATTTCATGATCAAGTAAAACTCAAAATTGTAAAATTGAATTTGGTGTTAAATATTGTTCTGCCCAATAATGAAAAATTCACATAAATCAAATGCAACGATTTAAAAAACAAACAGGGCACTCGAAATCTACATATCAGCTTTGGTGATTCTTAAAATATGATAACGTTGTTAAACATTATGGTTCATCCTTACTTTGACAGATAAATAATTTGTCACACGGTAACAAAACTGCAACACAAGACTGGGCTCTAAGAATGCTTTATCGCGTTTGTTACTGATAGCTTCAATTGTAGTACCCTATTTAAATAATCAACATTAGCAATATGTGCATATGTATATGGGTATGCATGCATATATTAATAGGTATACACATAAATATAACTAACTAAAAGAAATCTCATTAAACTTTTAAATTACATAATTAGCTAAATATATAAAACTTTAAAATAATTAAGTTTAGAAAAAATATAAAAATGCATTGTAGATATTAATTGTAGGTAAATTTCTTTTAAAAACCTCAGTTGCATCACTTTGGTAGAAAACACATGGTGCGTATTATATATCCATGTGATATGAACATCTTTGTTAATAACAACAAAACTCCCTAATTTGAAGGGGTTCTTTTTAACAAAGTTTGTAAAAAAAGATAAATGCACTGAATTCGGTATTCAAATAAAACACAATATTTTTTTACACTTTAGTCAAAGATAAACAAAATTTCCTAATTTAAAGGGGTGGGAAAATCATCAATTTCAAAATTTAAACCATGTGCCAACCTACTAAAGTTTAACGAAATTTCATAATTTAAAGGGGTAGAAAAATCATGAATTTGAAAATTAAACCATCTGTTAACCTACTAAAGTTTATTCTATATATACATACTAATGCACACCTATTTCACTTGCTAAAATACGTAGGCATGAATACTGAATTCAAAAGTTGAAGCTTCTAATGTTGGTTATTTGTTAGTGTATGGTTTTCATTCGTCTCGTTTTACTAATTATACCTTTTTATACATATCTTAATCATTTTGCAGATTCATTTAGATGAAAAACATACGGAGATGAACAAACCAATAGCCATACAGGCGTCTAAAGTAGCGTTAAAGGTTGTATTTATTGATGTTTAATTTTTTTAATATTAACATTGTTGTTATTTTATGTGGTATATTGTATATGTTTTATTGCAGGATAATGGTGATAATAGTGTTGAGATTATTTGCTATCGTACAATGTTTAGTCCCTACAAATCTGATCTTCAACATGAATTTAGTGAGTAGGTAATATCAACATTTATTCCATCCTCTATTAACTTGTGTATTAAATATTTTTAATTTATTTTAAGGATTGGATGCATGAAATTAATAGGAAGAGATCCAAGAGGCTCTCTTAATGGAAATGGAGTCAAGTTATTGTCTAGATAGTTCTGATGAAAATGACAAAGAAGACATATTTGATGACACTTTAGATAGAGAAAATGGAGGAAACTCATCCTCACCAAAAGATGTAATAATCAAACATGGAGATATACAAGAAATTTCAGTGATCGTTCTTGATGATGAATCGTGGTCAGACAATATAGATGAGATCATGCAGATTTGGAACCTGTATGACTAAATTGATCTCATGATTCAAGTAGTTCACTAGCTTTTATTTTTCTCAACTATTATGTTTATTAATACTTATTTTTCCTTTCGTATGTTACTTTATTTTATCAGATTTTTCTTAAAAGTACTTTACAATTTAAATGTTAAATCTTTTTAGTTACTATACATGTGTAACGCTTATGACGTATATCCACCGCAATGATGCTACAACAAATACTATACGAATTTGAAATAAGTACCAAAATAAAAAGTGTCACTCCCGCCGTATCGCGCGGGTTTCCTACTAGTTCTTTAAAAAAAGGAATTATAACAACAACAACAACCATACCCAGTAAATCCTACAAATAGCACGCTACAAGTAGGGTCTGGGGAGGGTGGGATGTAGGCAAACAATACCTCTATCCTGAGAATAGAGAGGCTGCTTCCATAAGGACCCCCCACTCACAAAAAAAAAAGACGTGACTAATAATCAATGACAATAGGGAGAGTTCTCTATACTAAAAACAACGTTGAACATCAAACATCATAATCTATGCGCACAAACACGAAGGAAGTCACCTATAGAGTCCCTCTAAAGTGTAAGCAAGGCTAAGTCCCTGGGACACGACTAAAGCTCTATTGTACCCTCCCTAGTGATCCCTGACCTTAATCCTACATCTCCATGAAGCCCTATCTTAGACCATGTCCACAAAGAGGTGCAAATCTAATAAATCATGCCTAATTCGCTCATCCCACGTCAATTTGGGCCTCCCTCTACCTCTCCTCCCCTCGACGGTAAGGGTTTCAACTGCCCTTACCGGTGCTGATGACCCCCTCCGCTTCACATGCCCATACCATCTCAATCTACCTTCCTGGATCTTATTTGATATACTAGTCACTCCTAACCTTTCCCCGAAGACCTCATTTCTTATCCGATCTACTATTGTGTGCCCACACATCCACCTCAACATTCTCAACTCTACCACCTCTATTTTGCACGCTTGTGTCTTTTTGATGGCCCAACATTCTGATCCATACAGCATATCGGGTCTAACTACTACCCCATAAAATTTCCCCTTTAGTTTAATTGTGAATAACCTGTCACACAGTACTCCACTGGCCGCTCTCTACTTAACCCAGCAACTTTGAATGCGGTGGGCTACGTCAATATCAATCTCACCATCACTGTACATAGGATCCCAAATACTTGAACTTAGTCACTTGTGGGACCACTTGACCCTCAATTGTAATTTGGGTATCATCGCCGCCTAAACCACTGAAATTACAACATAGATACTCAGTTTTGGAGCGACTAATTCTAAGCCCTTTGCTCTCTAACGCTTCTCGTCAGTCTTCTACCCTCTCATTAAAGCACTGTTTAGTCTCTGCAACTAGCACAATACTGTCCGCAAAAATCATGCACCACGGAATCATCTCCTGAATCAACTTAGATAACTCATCTAAAACAACCGCAAAAAGAAACAGACTTAACGCAGACCATTGGTGAAGTCCTACCTTATGACAACCGGCAAATTCTGTACAACGATTAACGTGATTCTAATCATGTTTTCGAAATAATTAACATGGCTTAAGTTTAATTACATTTAATTTAGTCGTTATAAGTCCTATGATGTCCTTCCCAAAGTTCGTAGAAGCCTCAATGCCTTTAAAGAAAGGCTTCGCGTATTTAACGTTAACGAACTAACATCAGTAAGAATCCATCAAAATGGACTAACATAAGGTTATTCTATTTAAATATGACATGTATTTGCTATTGACGTGATCATAAGTGAAATCGGTGGGAAAAACGGTAAAAAACGCAGTGTTTTAGAGAACGCGGAGAGGAACTAACGTGGGTATCAGACGTCTGAACGCGTGGTTTTAATAGTAGTCTTACTTTCGGAATAATTATTTATTATAAATAATGTCATTTGTTTAATTTTGAAAGTAAACGGATCGTTATAACGAAGGAAAACGCGACCGAAGTACCAAACGTGATTTTGACGCGTGTTCTGAAAGAACATGTCGGATGTTGAAAGTAACCTTATATTTGCTCGATTTACTTGTATTTTAATTTCGAACCAAACCGACTAATCTTGGTAACTAATTATTGGCTCTAAAATAAAACCGAAGCTCGAGACGTTTAAAACGGGTTCGATACGCGGTAATAGCCTACCTAACCCTAACCCTAGGTATAAAAAGGTAAAGTTCTCCTCCACCTTCCTTTAGTTGCACCCGCTAACCCCCATCTCTCTCTCTCTCTCTATACTCTCTCTCTCTCTCTCTAACCTCTCCCTCTCTCCCACTCGCACCTTCTCTCCTACCATGTTGTTCTAGAGCCGGCCGACCACCACCATGCTTGGTGGTGGCGGCGTGAAGATTCTAGACCAGTGAACGGGTTGTGTGGGTGGCAAACACAATGAGTTTTAGCACAAAATGGGCATAAACGTCGGTGGTGGCCTGTTATGATAGGTGAGGCTCGATTTGGTTGTGATTCAGGTAAGTAGGGGTGTTGAGCGATGGTGGAGATGGTGGTTCAGGTTGTGGGTATCGGCTGTGGTGGTGGTTGGGTGGTTGTTTTGAAAGAGAAGATGGCAGAGGTGGTTATGGTTGGTCCGATGGTGCTCGATGGTGGCTTTAGTGGTGCTCTGGCCGGTCGTGGTTAGCTTATGGTTGGGGTCTTGGGCTCAAGGTATGTTTCCTAAAAATAATTACGCAAGACAATTACATTTATCCGATTCACGAGACGAGCTATGACTCGGGATGAGTTATACGTTACGTAGTAGTATTCGAACATAGTTTACACACGAATAGTAACAGGTGCGCAACTTAGGTGCTATGTCGTGTGTTAAACAAAATCAATGTAAGTCACGATCGGTTCGGCGAGTTAAACACTTAAGACTCGGGTTAGTACACACGAGTCTAGATAGTTAAGAAAACTATCTTTTAACCGAAAAATAAGCTAGGCTTATATATAATAGACTTTTATGGTGTCAATTGTTTGTCATTAGGACACGAGGAAGTCGGTTAAAGCTACGGGCTTTGTTTGCTAGCTAAGCAAGGAAATCGAGGTGAGTCTCACGACCCCTTTTTACTTTTTTGTTTGGGGAAAGATATGTTTAGTCAAATGTTTTTACATGTCAAATGTTTTATAGGTCAAATGTTTTACATGACAAAATGTTTTCAAAAGTTAAAACGTGATGAGTGGCATGATGAGTACTTGGGTTTTGTTGTTTATACACCTCTTGGGGTGAGTCCGCGCTACTGTAACCATTTACTCGTGTGTTGTGTGTGTTGAAATCTAGAACCGAAGGAATATTTGGATAGTGCTATTGGTGCCTGACAAGGCCCACCCCTAATCGATAGCGTCGATTATGCAACTGTGTATGCCAGGGGTGCCTGTATTCTGAACTAAGTTGTTATTTTCCGAGAAACAACTACTGCTCGCGGGGAAATATTAGTCTTGGTTTGGTTATGGGCTTAATGGATTGCTCGTCATAGTCTGTAGGAGTTAGCTACTTTTACAAAGGTCATTGCTTGTGTTTGTTCTGCGCATGTCTTTGTTGATAAAATGTTGTTAAATGTTGTGGTTATGGAACTAAAACCTGTGAACTCACCAATATTTTATATATTGACTTTTTTTTTAAACATATCTTTCAGGTAACTAAGTGTTGAACAGGTATGCGGCTAGTATGGTGGAATTTGGGACGTCAGACACTGGTTGGGAGTTCGATCTATGGTTACCATCGGGTTGGGACATAAACGGAAACACCCCATGTTGGAACTTAATGATTGTTGTTATATGTAATGTTTGAGACAAGGTATTTCTTTTTGACATCTTAATGAATTGATCTTTTCTAATTAAATATAGTTTGTGTTAATCTTGACTTTGATATGCTTTCGAGCGTTGCGCCACGTGTTTCCGCCATTGGCGTGGTTTGACAGAAGTGGTATCAGAGCCAAGGTTATAGCGAACTAGTATTTTTGAAAAAACTAGACTATAACCGGTTTCGGCTCGAAAACAAAGTTTTCAAAACTAAAAGACAACAAAATATTTTTAGAAAAGAAAGAAAATTGTACAGGGGTTGTACAAGGGGAAATTCCGACTGACTAGCCATGTGTGTCAATATATAAAATGTTCGTAAATAAGGATAGAAATATTTATGTTGTGTCGAGATCCGATTTTCTAAGTAGGGCTAGTTAATGCATATAAGTAGTACATATATTGGCACGTGAGAAAGTCGTGTCACACTTCACCTTAGTCTGCACTCTTGCGCCGATCACTTATACCAACAAGTGGGAAGGACGTTGTGGACTATGATGAACTCACCCGCTTACCCGTGGACAGGATGATCGGAAGGACTAACCTCTATCGCGCTAATGGACGATATCGTGTTGTTGATGTTGTAACGCGAAGCTAGTCTAGGTCTTTTGTTGTATGGATTCTTTGTTTTTGGATCAGGAAGCTCGGAACTAGCGGGCACCGAAGTTACCTAGCAACACAGATTATCATTACGGGTGCACACGTAATAATAACTTGTAGTGCACGGTAACCTTGGTGGGCTCTAGGGCTGGGGTTGGTGATCACTTCTTGTCTTGTTTGTTCTTGTTCCTTAGATTCAGTCTTGATTTTTGATTAGCCAACGCGTTAAAAGGGAGCTCTCGTCGACGTCCCTTGATTTCGATCCTAGCTAACCCAATAGGTTTTCTTCAAAATTACCTCTAAGGTACGAACACGGAAGAGATCGAACGTCTATTCATATGAGTAATCTGACGCAAACCCTCGCTCCAGATAGGAATGGGAGACGAAAACTTCCTTATATAGGAGTTGAATGCCTCCACCACAAAGTTCTTCCAAAGAAGCGGACGTACGAGGATGCACTGCCCACCGAGGAGATGAATGTCTGGTACGATGCGTGTAATGCTAAACCTGGAAACCAGTGAAGACCTAGGGTGCATCCCAGAAAAACCAGTGCGTTTTGAGCACGGGACCCTATGTGGATCAGTTATGAGACGCCTGGCCCATGTGCTGCTGTTTTGTTATTTTGAGTAAGTCATTCTCGATCTAACTCATGCCCGAGTTTTCTTCAAGGACCGGGTGTTCCTTCTCTAATTGGATGACATAATCGACCTTGCAGAGTTAAGAGGCTTGATCATTCTTATCTAGAAGTCTCGATTGCCCTCGTCTGAATAGACAGTGTTGGACATTCCTATGTATTTGTGGACTGATTGCGAAATCAGCCAACAGTATCACATATCTACGAGTTTTAGGGTTTTGCTAATTTTCGATGATGTCGAAAATTTCAGTCACTGATCGCGACCGAGGTAGCGTTTTCCACTGTTATGACGACGGCGTGTAGTGGAAAAGCAAGCCCCAGCCGGCGTTTGGCCATGGACTCACTCAGAAGTGCATACGATTAACCAATGGGAAGTCATTGCTCGATGTATTGGGTGTTCACGTGTGGTTCAACACCCCTTCCAACGGCGCTGGATCGTATTCCGAAGGATATTTTGGGGTAGACCTATCAGTGATACTTATGTCTTGCTAGCTTCTTGAGGTGCAAAAGTCATCATAAGACTCCTCTACCTCTCTCCTATTTGTTTTCAAGGATTGTTGGTAGTCTCGCTTCAGTCGATGAACGCCCGAGTAGGTTCGATACCTGTGCTGTACCTGAATCCGTCATAAATCCTGGGGAGTGGAACCACACTTTGGGAGTCGTAATCGCAAAACGTGTGTTCCGTAATTTTCAAATGTCACAAGACGCCTTCTGCAGACATTGAAATCCCCTCAAATCTCTAATGAGTGACTACTGGGAGCGGTCAGGTTATTCGGTTAAATTCAATTATCCATTGAATGACTATTCCATTGCTCCTGTTGCAATGTTGAATGTTATCCACCGTCATCACGACAATAAGAGTAGTTATCTATTTGGGCGACAATTTATGCGAAATGTTTTCCATCAATCCCCACAGATATCGAGATGTTGCGTCCCCTCATCTCGGTAGTTTGTAAACTAAGGTTGCGAGATCCATTTGTTATGGACAATGAGACCCATCTAATCTCTTATGGTATTTCGATACTCTCACTGCGTGGCCTATAAGGAAGAAAGTTCATCAGCCTCGTTTAGAGAACGGAAAAGGCACTTAATTAGATGACTGCCAATGCTTGTGCCAAGAGAACATGGAAGAGGACCCCAATGAGAAGGACGACTAGGCTGATTCGCCAGAGTCTGTACCATTTCCCTTTAATCGTGGTGTCTCGATAAATCACGACCCTTATACCTCTACTTGTTGTTATTCTCGTTGTGACCACTATCTTTGATATTGGGATAGACGTTGGTTGGTTTCTAGGTCCTATGGATATTATTTACCACATATCTCATAACTACGACGAGTCTAAGGCTCCCGCCGAGCCTGTTGTTGTTGCTGGTATTATTTTTCTATGGCTCTTGTCGAGTTTGATGTTGCTATTGATATGGAAGCTCCTGCTGAAGTTACCAACGTTGACTTAGACGTCTCGATGACCCTTTCCAAGCCGCTATGACCATGTCTACGTCTCGGTGGAGTTCGTTGCTGTTAACTCCATTTTCTTTGAGGCTTTCATTGAACCACTCGTTATCATTCCTTGGGCTCCTGCCAAGACTAATATTGGCGATGGTTCTCAGGCTTGGGTTGAGTCTGTCAATGTTGTAGTTGCCATTATTCGAGTGAGTTATATCGAGCCTACGGTCGTTCTCTCTAAGAGCAATATCAGCTTGATAAGTCAGCTAAATTATGTGGAACCAATCGTTCCCATTTCGGTATGATAACGGAAGCCCTTGTTGATCCAACCGTTCCTACCAATGAGCCTATAGAGTATAGGTTGTGGCTGAGGATATGGATAAGGATTCCGCCACCATAAGTGAGCTGAAACGCACTTGGGTGCGTGCTCACCGTAATGGAGCTTCGTGTAGCTACGTATGGTGGACTCGCTAGGTTGTGTATCATCATGTTGTCGTGAAGTCATGTTGTTGTGTTACCCCTAACGACTGTTGTTGTGCTGCTCCCGATGCGGTATTCCCTCATTGCTACAGCTGTTGGATTGACTTGACGATGTGATAACTTGTCGTCTGTGACACTCTTGGTTCCCTCGGGATAGAGACGTCGCCTCAACCCGTCGTGTTGTCATTTTCCTGTTAATTTGACCGTGCATTGTCGACAATGATTATGTGGGATTTTGAGTGTCTAACGGACTTTCCGGGGGTCATACTAAGACACTCTAGTCTTAGTGTTAGCACGTGTATCCCCCTAACGTCCGAATCACGTCGTCGTTTGAGTAATTGACCGAATCACGTGTCGACCCCTTCGTATGCTCGCGCGTTTCGTGATCATTACCTCTTCAAAATCTAAGGCATCAGTGACGCCATGTCCAGCCTTAACCTTTTACGTGCATTTTGGTCGACTAACGATCATCTATGCAAATCAATGTCGAGATGAAATCCTGTGATCCCCACATGACGATGGGAGACTTGTCTTTGGGATGAGGGACTTCGAATGTGTCTCGAACCCCGAAGATATCGAGAGAATGTGAACAATATTATGTCCCATACCTTTGGGACTAGCAAGAGTTGAAAGACTCAACCCATTTATTGCTCATCCCACTGGGTTCGTTTGACGTCATACCTGTTGACGTGTCATGCTGATGATTATGGGAATACCAGTGTGGACCCACTTATGATGTGTTCATTGGTGGAGTCCCTGGTACATGATTTCGATGATTTTATGAAGCGCCGATTCCAGAAGGGCATGTAGCATTGTCTACTCTATAAAGGTGCTACCCTACCGTTATGAGATGGTCGATCAACTCAACCCTTCGATTAATGTTGTTATTCCTCTGATGGTAGGTTTATCTTGTCTTGGTGTCGTTGCGTAGGTCCTTGGAATAGTGGAACCATTTTGACCTAGAGTCGATACTGGTGTTCCCAGTTATCCTTAGGTAGCATTGCTCGCGCTAGAGTAAAATCCCATGTCCTTGACAGACACTGTTGGAGACACCATAGTAATGTGACCTGCCAGGTTAGTGCGTTTAATACCTGACTAATCAAGATGAACTCGAAAACTTACGTATTGAACCCATTTGTGTGACTACCAGAGTCGTTAAATGGGATGTTTTATGGGAAGGCTCCATACTATTGCTTGTGGTGCGATCTTGGTTGTTTGTTTGTTTGTTTTAAGTAACGACTTTGGCGCATGAAGCCGTCAAGCCCAAACGTGAAATCTATGCCAAATGCATTCATCTATGACTCGATTTCACCTTTTAACTCGAAAGATCCCGAAAAGATGGAACCTTTGGCGAGTGAGGGTTCCGGTTTCAGGACTCCTTTCACTCAGATCTCTCATAGGATCTAATAGTCAATTCGAGAGCGAGTGGCCTGTATTATTTAGAAATGACTTACTAGGTTGCTGATTCCGATAGGACACCATTGCCCGTGAGGCACATATAACAGGACAAGTACTAGATACCCTTGTTTTGGGTAGCTACCGGTGCTCGGTATACCGTTTCGGTGGAGACCAACGTGTCGAGATGTTGTCGAAACCCTATCCCATGTTTGTTGCGGCAACCATATCAAGATGATTCATATACATCATTCCCGTGTTGACCAATGTGATGAGGTGATGTGAGCCTCTAGTCCTTTGTGTTTAAGTCAGTTTTAATTCTCGCGGATTGTGGAATTGTACTGCCCGTGTGTCGGATATACACTGTTTACTGTTTCGGGAACTGAGGGGTGAAAGTGACGCAAAAGCTTTAGACCTCCATTAGTCCATAATAGGCGCCCTAGTACCATTAACCACAATCGCTCATGCAAAAGGTTGTAAGTTAGTTAATAGTGGATTTCGGTCTGTGTGAGGACACAGAAATACCATCTGCTACTACAAACAACCTTGAGCGTCCCCAAGAATGCTGACTGCTCTGTGATCTGGTAAGATCGCCCGTTTAGTGAGTTTTTGATGAGTGAATCTAATTATCATGTCTACCAAGGCGTCCTGTGGCGGTGATGTGATGCGAGTAATGATTGATTGTCATATGGAACCCTATCACCCCTTACTCATTTGTATTTACAATATGAGGCCTATGGATAGCCACCTATACTCTTGGAGAGTTGTGGCTTGACATTGGATGCCAACTTTTATAATATTGGATTTTAGTAGTCATCCTACCTCAGGGTTCGCCGAACCTTGAACGCCAGCCTGGGGTACTCGATTTGACCTGATTTTGGCTTGTCATTCTCGAACAAACGAATTAAATGTCCTTGACGGAAGTGTCTCGTGTGACACAATTGATGTCAGTGGCACATCGAATTCGCGTGCTTCATTGCCAAAATTTTCTATGTGATAGGAATTATCACCCCAGCGTCCGGGGTGTATTGCTCAGAGCCCTTTTGGAGGGCATACATGTACACCTCCAGTACATTCAATGACAGACGAAGATATACACATAATCTTGCTTAAGTGGTTCGAGAGATAACCAATAAATCTTGTAGATTCAAGGCTACTTGAACGAGTTGTGAACCTACTGAGAAGTTATACAGACAAGGCGTGGGCCTTAAGAACTTCGAACGGGTGATAGGTTTCCACTAAGAGTTATACCCTGAGAGGGTGTTGACGAGCATGAAAATTGTAGTAGGCCAAATTCTTGATATTCCAACGCTACAGAGATATCGGTTAAAATTGGTCTCACAACGAATAAGATTGAACTATCGCGAGAGCTTAGTGGGACTCTTGATGAATCCCGCAAGTCCGGCTTGAGGGAGCATTGTTAATTCCTCGACCGACGGAATCCAGGTTGACTCTAAGCTCTACTATTGCCGGCAAACCGATATATGTGTCGGATTGTGAAATCCAAGAGCTTGGTCGTAGCCAGCTCACGATATTGTGTTCGTTAAAACGCTAAGCGTGGACCTGGGTTCACCTAGAAAAGAGGAGATCGTGTGTGTCACAAACATCTCGCCCTGTTCAATGATACTAATGTATCGGATGACTTGAACTAAATTCTGGGACGGAATTCTCTTAACGGGGGGAGAATTTGACAACCGGAAAATTCCATACAACGCTTAACGTGATTCAAATCATGTTTTTGAATTAGTTAACATGGATTAAGGTTAATTACGTTTAATTTACTCGTTATAAGTCCTACGATGTCTTTCCCAAAGTTCGTAGAAGCCTCGGTGCCTTTAAAGAAAGGCTTTGCGTATTTAACGTTAACGAACTGACATCAGTAAGAATCCATCAAACTGGACTAAAATAAGGTTATTCTATTTAAATACGACACGTGTTTGCTATTGACCTGATCATATATGAAATCAGTGCGAAAAACGGTAAAAAACGTAGCGTTTTGGAGAAAACGGAGAGGAACTGATGTGGGAATCAGACGTCTAAACGCGTGGTTTTAACCGTAGTCTTACTTTAGGAATAACTATTTATTATAAATAAAGTCATTTGTTTAATTTCAAAAGTAAACGGATCATTATAACGAAGGAAAACACGACCGAAGTACCTAACGCGATTTTGACGCGTGTTCTGAAAAAATGTGTCGGATGTTGAAAGTAACCTTATATTTGCTCGATTTACTTGTATTTGGAGCCAAACCGACTAATCTTTGTAACTAATTATTGGCTCAAAAATAAAACCGAAGCTCAAGACGTTTAAAACGGGTTCGATACACGGTAATAGCCTACCTAACCCTAACCCCAGGTATAAAATGGTAAAGTTCTCCTCCTCCTTCCTTTACACTATGTTCCCGAGTTTCATTTAACAAAAGAAATGAAGGGATTTGGAAGGATGTCAAGAAAAAATCGTGTTCCACAGTTTTTTTAAGGAGAGAAGGGATAGAAAGTGGAAGGAAAATTTTGGTTAATTTCCTTCATATCTCATCCTTCCAAATTGGAGAGATTTGGAAGGAAATCATTTTTTAAACATAAAACCCTCGCTTTTCTTTTCCTTTCCTTCCAACTCGGGAACATGCTAGTTAATTAAATATTTCTTTTCCACTCCATCTCTTTTCTCTCGTTAATTTCCTTTCTCTTCTTTTCCTTCGTTTATTAAACTCAGTAACACAACGTTAGTTACAGCCGCAAACCCCCATCTCTCTCTCTCTCTCTACTCTCTCTCTCTCTAACCTCTCCATCTCTCCCACTCGCACCTCCTCTCCTCCCATGTTGTTCCAGAGCCGGCCGACCACCACCATGCTTGGTGGTGGCGGCGTGAAGATGCTAGACCAGTGAACGGGCTGTGTAGGTGGCAAACACAGTGATTTTAAGCACGAAATGGGCATAAACGTCGGTGGTGGCCTGTTATGATGGGTGTGGCTCGATTTGGTCGTGATTCAGGTAAGTAGGGGTGTTGAGCGATGGTGGAGATGGTGGTCCAGGTTGTAACATCGTGAAATTTTTCCCCAAATTTTAACATAAAAGCCCTTATTTTTGTTACATTTTGTATGTGCGTGAAAGGATCGTACAACAACAAAGAATGATCAAACAAGTTAGTTTTAGGTGCGGAATCCCTAAAACTATCACAAAATAATAGTCAAACAGATCAAAACAAGTAAATCATCATTTTCAAAAGCTTTTCATTAATTAACAACTCGATTACACGTTGAAAGATCGATACAAATAGGGTGAGAACGTGAAAAGAGTTAAACAAAACACTAGAGAGAATATCAGAAAGTGGAGGGAATAATAATGACAAAAGTTACATTCAAAAATCAAACTTGTCTATTTATAGACTGCACATTCGCCCAAATTGATTGTGCGAATGTGCAGGTTCGCCCAATCTGTCTGGTCGAACCAAGCTACATAATAAACACTATACACATTCGTCCACAGCTTCTTCCTTCGCACCTTCTCTTCTTCCTTCGTACCTACTGATCTTCATTCGCACCTTCCAAAACTCTCCTTCGCACCAACAAAAAATCACAAAACATATTTGTTGTTCAATCCGAAGCACTAGTCGCACTTTTGCATCTACAAACTCCCCCTCGACTATTGCTTGGATTGCTGTTGACGTTGTTCGTCCATTCTAATATTCATCAGTCTGATATGTCGTTGAATCTTCTGTTCTTTCGTCAAAACCGGTTCCTGAAATTGCTTTTGCTTCTTCTTTTTCAGTTCAGGCACCTTTTACTTTTCAACAAACTTTCCGAGCTTCTCGCCATAGTCACAACCAGCATTAATGTCATACGCGAAGCACAGAAATACCACACGTTGGTACTTTCCTGCTTGCTCAGCATCCTTCACATCAGAATAGATCGGATTATAAAACAACATTATGATATCCTCATGTGAACAATTGATTAACCACATGGGATCAAAAATGTGTATCTTTTTGTAGTTCTTCTCTCCGTCTTTTAATACAATCACAGCCTCTGCTATCTTCCAATCGTAATACCACCAGATGAAATCTTTAGCGAAGTGTTGTGGGATTGGCAACAAAGGAATCTTTTTCAACACTCGCGGTGGTTTGTACTTTAACGTCACCTTGGGCATACCTGTAATCTGATCAATATCCTTTTTGTGAACAATTCGCTTTGGATATTGTGGTTCAAACAAATCCCATTTGGTTCGGCTTTCTCTCGTCATTTTCTCAGCAAAGTAGGTAATCTGACTATTTGACGCTCCCGATAAACGGTGATGGCAAATATCACGGATTGCCCAATAGGGAAGAGTCTTCAAGTGATGAAACTTGTCAAAATATAAAATCCCCTTCTCCCACTTCACTGCAAAGCATCACAATTCTTTAACAAACTTCCAGGCCAATGCACGACCTTTGAAAATACCATTATGAAGTTTGTAAAAGCTTCCTTGAATTTCAGCTTTCGGACGATTGTTCTCTTTTTCTTTCAATTTCCTCAAGAATTCTTTCAAACTCTCCGATTGCTCGAACCTTGGTTTGTCATGCCCTTTGAAAATTTCATCTTCAAATGCTTTACTCTTCTGTTTCGCCAGTTTCTCGGCTTGGTTTAGCAATTCTTCTGAGAATCCAGGAAATCCACAATCTTGATTAGTCTTGAAGTATTGTGGATACTCCTCACTAGTTATGTCTTCCATTTCAACATCCTCAAAAGCAGGAACATAACGGTCATCAGAATGATTACCGGCTTCCTTCTCAGGTATCTTTGGAATGAAATTGTCAGCAAGTAATTCTTCCAAAGTCTTTCCTACCTGCTTAGCTAAACCCTCAAGTATCTCTTTTGAAATCGCCGCAGAAACTTCTCCATCTTCAAGATCAGGGTCATCAAACTCCAACTCAAATAGTTTATTGCTCGACTCGAATATCTCTGGAAATCTGCTGGTCATGTCGATCGTCCAGACTCGATCTGTGAGCATTTGGCGATACATGTTCTTGTCGTCTTCAGATAACGACTGCAGTTTCTCATTCCAGAATATATCTTCATCCACATTCTCTCCAGGAGTCTTAGAGCTCGACTCTCCACCCTTACTTGAGTCACGCTTTTCATATGTAAACTTGTCAGCGTTATCATCATCACTACTATCGAAAGCAGAGCCGTTTCCATCACTCGAACCACCATCTGAACCTCCATCATCCCCATCATCTTTCTTCTTCTTCTTCTTAGTATCATTTCCTGCATCTTCATCAAGTTCTTCATCTTCTTCTTCGTCAGATGGTTCGAAATTGACCTGTTCTTCTTCTCTTTCCTTTTCTACTTCACCAGCTTGAAGTTGAGGAGCTTGAGAGTACAAGTTTTTGATCAAATCATCCATATGCTTGTTACTCTTCTTCAACTGTTTGTTCTCCTCCTTCAAGGTAATAATTCTCCTGGTATTTCGTTGCTCGTGCTTCAGCAACTTCTTATTCTCTCTCTTCAACCTCTTGATAGTTTTCTTCAAAACTTCATTATCATCATGTGATGTGACAACGACTTCTAACATCTTCTGATCGTTTGTCTTCAATTACTCGATCTCAGTTTGTTGTTTGTTGATTGTATTCATCATTTCAGACAATCTCTGATTCACAACACTCATTATATCACTATCCACCGAAATTTTCTTCTTCATAGGTGGTTCAACAACATCAGGCAGTTTGCCTTTTCTAATCTTCTTGAGCACATTATCCAATGCTTCGTTAAACTGATCAACAGGTATATCTTCACTCTGTTGTGTGCTCGATGTTGTCGCAGTCTTTTGCTTCTTCTGTGCTGGTGCAGTAACCGGTGACTTAGAACTAGAAGCCGGTGGTAGTTTCTTACCAGCTATCAATGATTCAATCTCCTTCTTTCTCTTAATACTTGGTTTCTCTGTTTGCTTCTTCTTTGATTTAGCAGCTTGTACAGGAGAACCAGTAAAAGCTTCATCTATGTTCATAATCAATTCATCTTCATCAACTGGGATTGAACTCTTGTTCCCTTGATCTTCAACATTCTGACTAGTAGACACACCAGCCTCAGTGGCCTTGGGCGAGGTGGTCTTTAACGTCTTAGCATCAGAATCCCATTGTTCATCTTCCTGCGTCTCTTCAGAATCAACCGACGCCTCATCAACTATATGTAAACCCTTCTTTGCCATTGTTTTGTTACGTCTTGGTGTGCTTTTCTTCTTCTCAGGTTCAGTTGCAACCTCTAACCTTATTTCTTTCTTCTTGATCTTTCCACTCTTTGCGCCAACATTCACAACTTGTCTTTTGCGTTTCGCATCAGGATCAACAGGATGTAACGGGTCATCAGGATCAGAATCACTGTTTGCATGTCTCACAAGCCCTTCACCTGGATCTGTATAATCAACTCTTGCTAGATGTCCGAATAAACGCCTTACTGGAGGACGTTCATTGACTGACAATCCCTTATACGCCTTCATTCTAGCAAGTGTGTTAAGCGACATATGTTCCGGAACAACTATGTGCTTAGGATCTCTTTT
Source organism: Ambrosia trifida (assembly GCA_028751855.1). Classification (NCBI taxonomy): domain Eukaryota; kingdom Viridiplantae; phylum Streptophyta; class Magnoliopsida; order Asterales; family Asteraceae; genus Ambrosia; species Ambrosia trifida. The sequence continues at coordinate 51,932,393 of CM054128.1, forward strand.
CAATTCCTTATACTTCTTGTCAAACACCATTTGGAGGAAACGAGGATATAATAGAAACTTCAGATTCCTCGTGCCGTTCACAGGCTCTAGCAAATGTTGCATCAACATGCCTAAAACATTGAACGGTTTGTTCAACACTAAGGCAACCATCATAGAACTGATGCTTTTACGCATTAAATCATATCCTCCAGCTGCAGATCCAAATACATGTATTAAAACGTGTGCCAGATATTTGAACTGAGGACACAGTTTTCCCTTATGCAATGAACCGTCAGTGATTGGTCCATTGTATTTCATTCTGAGAAAACACTTTCGCTGATCCATAAAGCTAAACTCTTTAGGATCTGTCGGCTCATCATCTAAATTCAACGCTTCTCTTAGATCCTCCTCACAAACAATCACTCTCTGCCCTTGGATCTTGCTAGTCAAGCAAGACTCGCATTTCCAGAAATCAAGCTTCGCTCCCGACCAAAACTCTTGCATCATATCTCTGTAGATAATCGTCGGTGTAGCAATAGCATCTATCACCCTGCATCTCTTCAAGAAATCAATAATACCGATAAACTCTGTATGCTTTTTAACCTCTCCGAGATACGCACAGCAGTTATGCGCATTCTCGAAGGCTAAAAGCTCTTCAGAAACTGTCTTGGCAGGCTGTGATGATGATCCAGCTTGTTCTGTCGTCTTCTCCTGTTCGGACATCGTTAAATCTGCAAAACAAACAAAAACACATGTTAAAAATCGACAAAAATTCAAACTTTGAAAATTTTGGTAATAAACATGCTCATTCGCCCAAACGGGGGTACGAATGAGAAATCCATAAGGTACGAATGAGAAGTTTTGATGGTACGAATGTATTGATTTTGATAAAAAGTTTCATTCGTCCAAATTTTCTACATTTGACGGTTTGGTTATCTCTTTCGCCCATTCGTAATGGTCGAAGGTGACTGTTCTTATTTTAAAATTTCAATTTTGAAATTAAGGGTTTCTGATCATGTTCTTTTGATTTGTAAAGCTCCTAACAATGCCGATTAATCATTCTATATTAACAAATTCATCAATTATTCATTATATATGTGTTTTCAATTAAAACTAGGGTTCGAAACACACCTATTGATCAATTGATCAACCAGTTGGTTTTGAATCCAATGTTTAAAGTTATTCTCCCCGTAAAACACATATGTAATGAAACCTAATCATCAATTGTCACAATGTAATGGATTATTAACAGTTTTAGTATATTAGGGCTCGAAACAGAAAACAATGATTAAATCCTTCAATCCTGAGTGTTAACCTGTAAACGATAGTGGAAAAGAATCAGTGGAAAGGGACGATCACAATGGTAAGGTTCAAAAGATCAAAGCAATAAGGTGAGGTTATGATGAAAATTCTGAAAAATTTTTGAATGAGGTTCGAATGAGACAGAAAGGTATATATAGGCATCCTCCTTCGCCCATTCTATACGTACGAAAGAGAAACTTTTGTCTCCTTCGACCCTAGTGAAAGGTTCGAATGAGGCAAAAGGGTTCGAATGAAACATATGTTCAAGAACACTCTCCTTCGCCCGTTTAAAACATACGAAGGAACATGTAAAATCCCACATTCGACCAACCGAATGGGCGAATGAGAAATAGGATTTTTGATAAAATTTCCAAATCTCAAAAACGAGTCCCGGTCCAATTATTTTCCAACTTTTAAGCATCCAACAATCATGTTTTCACATTTAAAAAGTTACAAAGCTCAAATGGTGTAACAAGGTTTAGAAAATCGACATCAACCACCATCAGTTATCAAAAATAAGATGGAAATGAAAAATCTTTTTGGATTTTCTAAAGTTTATGCTAAAACACACCTAAAATCTTCTTGAGTTTTGTAATTTTTGACGAGAAAATAAAATGCAGAAATGTAAATGAAAAACTGTAAATGTTTTTGGGATTTCCGGTAAAGGGATCATATCAGTTATTGAGGAATCTGATCACACCATTGATCTTTTGAATTATTATCATTAAAGACAATGTGTGATCTGGCAACTGCTGATATTGTGATCCACATAAACTCACATGCAGACTTTTGTGCAGTGCTTTAAACTGATACTGATATTTATAGTATAAACGCAATTGTCTGTGGTTCCCACGCACACGACATACTCCCGTATCAAGAAGTAAATGCACAAAGACTCATTGTAAAGCGTGATTATGCTTTCGTCGTCTGAAATTGTACAAGATATAATGCATAGAGGTATACAGGTCATCAAATTAATGCAGCAAAGTAACATATGCACTATACCAGGTTGAGGACTGATATTAATCATGATTTGCATCAGTGATTAATACGATGTAATAGATAATCTTTGATCATCATATAACATGAAAAGTTCCTCAATTCGGTAACTTTAGGATTTGGCATAAAGCTCTTTTATAAAGACACCCTATCTGATCTAGTTCGTAATGACTTACAGCAGAAGATCAGAGAGGCTATCCCCAGACAACTAATAACATAACGACCCTAAACCTCCGAGTTTTGTACAAATACCCTATCAAACGAAATTACAGTACTAAGACCATATGCCCATGAGGAGTTCATCCACACAACAATTCGTTTGATATGTATGTATTAGGCACGCAGTAATAGGTCTACGAAGCCTATCAGCACATCGCAAGTTTACATATGTATGATAGTTTTGGTTAATTTCCTTCATATCTCATCCTTCCAAATTGGAGAGATTTGGAAGGAAATCATTTTTTAAACATAAAACCCTCGCTTTTCTTTTCCTTTCCTTCCAACTCGGGAACATGCTAGTTAATTAAATATTTCTTTTCCACTCCATCTCTTTTCTCTCCTTAATTTCCTTTCTCTTCTTTTCCTTCGTTTATTAAACTCAGTAACACAACGTTAGTTACAGCCGCAAACCCCCATCTCTCTCTCTCTCTCTCTACTCTCTCTCTCTCTAACCTCTCCATCTCTCCCACTCGCACCTCCTCTCCTCCCATGTTGTTCCAGAGCCGGCCGACCACCACCATGCTTGGTGGTGGCGGCGTGAAGATGCTAGACCAGTGAACGGGCTGTGTAGGTGGCAAACACAGTGATTTTAAGCACGAAATGGGCATAAACGTCGGTGGTGGCCTGTTATGATGGGTGTGGCTCGATTTGGTCGTGATTCAGGTAAGTAGGGGTGTTGAGCGATGGTGGAGATGGTGGTCCAGGTTGTAACATCGTGAAATTTTTCCCCAAATTTTAACATAAAAGCCCTTATTTTTGTTACATTTTGTATGTGCGTGAAAGGATCGTATAACAACAAAGAATGATCAAACAAGTTAGTTTTAGGTGCGGAATCCCTAAAACTATCACAAAATAATAGTCAAACAGATCAAAACAAGTAAATCATCATTTTCAAAAGCTTTTCATTAATTAACAACTCGATTACACGTTGAAAGATCAATACAAACAGGGTGAGAACGTGAAAAGAGTTAAACAAAACACTAGAGAGAATATCAGAAAGTGGAGGGAATAATAATGACAAAAGTTACATTCAAAAATCAAACTTGTCTATTTATAGACTGCACATTCGCCCAAATTGATTGTGAGAATGTGCAGGTTTGCCCAATCTGTCTGGTCGAACCAAGCTACATAATAAACACTATACACATTCGTCCACAGCTTCTTCCTTCGCACCTTCTCTTCTTCCTTCGTACCTACTGATCTTCATTCGCACCTTCCAAAACTCTCCTTCGCACCAACGACAAATCAAAAAACATATTTGTTGTTCAATCCGAAGCACTAGTCGCACTTTTGCATCTACACATTTTAAACAAATGTGCCTAAGTCTCCATTATCCTAACTCACAATTTATATATATATATATATATATATATATATATATATATATATTTGATAATAATAATAATAATACTTCAGTTTTTATAAAAAAAAATAATAACAACAACACAACAACACCAAATCAGACCCAAGTCCAAACCTCCCTTCACCTTTAGAAACTTCGGAGCCCAAGATCACAGCCCACAAAACCCGGCCCATTTCACCTTACTCTTCACACAAGTCCAGCCCAAAACCCCCACCCCTCTTCTTTCCCTTTTCCTTCTGCGAGTCACAGCGAGCAACAGTTGACCAAGAACCAAGCCTTTGACTTTTTTTCTTGATTAATTTATCTTTGGTAATTTGACCCGTCTTGCTTTTAACTCGATTTCGTCCATGTAAACGCGTAACCAGCTCATCAAATCGCGTGATTTCAGAGCTCAATTACGTGGCCTTGACCGAACATTTATTAAGAATAAAAAACCTTCCATATAGTCACGGCACTATAAATTGAGCACCTTGTATCGTTCAGAGTCAACCGGAAAACAAAACCCCACACTCACAGTCCCTTCTCGTTCGTTAAATCGTGAATTTTTTTATGGTTTTGACTTTGGCGTTGACTCGTGATTTTGGCCGATTAACAATCTATAAGTTTAAATTAAACACCTTATGTTGTTTGTTGTTATGTTCCAGTCGTTAACCCCATGGTTAATTGACTGGAATTTGGTTTTAATGGGTATAAAGATCTAGGGTTCATAGAGTGTATGATTTGGGGAAGATGAAGTGCTTTCACACATATATATATATATATATATATATATATATATATATATATATATAATTAAAACTAAACGGAATCTAATACAAACTGATCATCAGATCAGTTGGTAGATCCTTATGCTGTTAGTGTTTGGGCCGCCCCTGGTCATGGGTTCGAGCCCCATGAGCTGCATCCCTTTTTCTTTTTCTTTTTTTAGAATTGTTATTGTTATATTAACTTAAACTTATGTTTAAAAATACCAAAAAGGACTTATAAATTCTATAAAAATTTATTTTATGTTATTTAAATGTCAAAGGTTATCATACAATTTTTTATTTTTCAAAAATCTTTTATTTATAATATATAATAAATATTACAAGTTTATTCTAGTATAATTATAAAATTCTATAAATATATCAAAACCACTTTATAAAATACCACAAAAATTATACTAAACTTATAATACAATAAACATCTCAGAAATGATTTTTATTTCTGAAAAATCATTTATTTACTATTTTTAATCAATTTTTGTTAGTTTTAATCATAAATAAATCATAATAAATTCATTTTTCAATATTTTGGTACCAAAATTTTATATAAATTATTTCTGATTATTTGGAACAGAAATATAATTTTTAACCTAATAATTCTTTAATTTTAGTATTTTTAAATATTAAAGTTAAATTTTGACAATTTGTTATAAATAGAATTAATATTCTATTTTAAAGAAAATAATTTTGTAAAAATTATTTTTATACTTTAAACACATTCTGGTGACCATCTTAAATTTAAATTTTATAAAAAGATTTTTGTCTAATTAATTACTAATATTCTCTCAAATATCAAACATTTTTAATAATAATCAAACAAGCATTTATCCCCAATTCGAAGCCCTAGAACTTATACAATTGTAGACTAGATAGACTTAGACATATTCATTACCATATTATAGGGTGATACTTGACACATTTGGGCAACACCACTATTCAATTCTTCAACAGATATAACACTTTGCTAAGGTGAGTTTTACATAGCCCATTTTCTAATTATCACCATTTTTGGGGTGAAACATGTTACAACATCATTTATGCAATTCAATCATCAATGTGTCTATGTGTTTTTCTATGTTGCATTATGTCTTGAACATGACTAGGGTAAGCATAATTCTAGCATAAACATTGATCAACCGACGGTATACATTGATAGATCTATTGGACTGACAATCCCACCCGGATACGTGCCTCCTACAAAGGTAGCGTGGGTGTTTGATACTGCAATATAAACGAGTGAACCATGAGCGTATGGGATGTACCACAATACAACAGTCACAATGGTTGATTATGCACTCGATTTACTTCTAGTATGTTTTCACATATGGACTAGATTGCCATGACACATGAATTGCACAACAATTTTATTCGATTATCAAAACCTATGTAATTCTCACCAACTTTTGTTGACCCAAAATGTTTTCAACTTAACATGTTTCAGGTTCTACTTGCTTGAAGAATTGCTTGAAGGTGTGTGCATAGTTTTATTCAATTTGATGTACGAATTCTTGTAGAACAATTGTATGTAATTTATCTAAATCTTATAATGAAATTTATTGTTTACCATGAGCTACTGAACAATCATCAATACGTGACATCCTGATGTTTCCGCCATCGGTTGGGGTGTTACAGATTGGTATCAGAGCCATGGTTATAGGGAATTAGGTTATTAGAAAAATAATCTAGTCTATAACCATAGGATTTAACCAGTACTTGCTTCTTTTACTTGCTATACTCTATCTCCCTCCTACTTCTTATCCCTACTTTCATCCTTACAAGAAGGTTGCTCTCCATCACTGGATCTACTCTCAGACTAATAGGACAAAATCCTCAGGTTTAACCTGAACCACCTTGAGATCTCTTCGAAGTTCTAGATTTTAATAACGAACACGTGCAATCTGGAAGGGCGAACGCCTGTATTCTGAGTCTTCTGTCTAGGCTGGCATTGCGCATATATCCCAATCAGACGAGGGACCCGGATGCCTACCTGGGAATTCTCGGGATGAGTGTTCACTTATAGGCTAAAGCATGTCTTCATATGTTATTAGAATTTAGAATCTTTGATAAGTCAACGTATTCGTTTATTCGTTTTAATTAATGAATAAATGATTACATTCCTTATATAACCTCATTCATTGTGTCTCTTACAGATCATGCCTCCACGTCGCAGTGCTCGTCTTAACAGTGGTAACAATCATGATGAAGGGAGTAGCAATCACAACCATAACCATGACACTAACCACAACAACAACAACAACAACAATGGTGTCAATGCCCAACTGGCTGCAATCATTTCTCAACAAATGGCGTAGCAAATCGCAACTCTGGTTCCCAACTTACTAGCTCAAGTCATCCAGTTGAACGGCAACGGGAACGGTAACGGCAACGGGAATGGAAATGGAAACCACAACGGGAATGGGAATGGTCTTCCAGCCTGCACTCTCAAGCACTTTAATTCCTGTAATCCCCCAAAGTTCAGTGGAGAAGAAGGAGCTACAGGACTCCTACAATGGTTTGAGGGCATTGAGAATATCTTCATTAACAGTGAGTGCCCCGACAACTTTAAGGTCCGTTATGCCATGAGTGTTCTTCACAAACGAGCACTCACTTGGTGGAATGAGGAAAAGCGCACTCGTGGGGCTGAAGCTGCACTGGCCTTAACTTGGGATCAAGCTAAAGACATTATGAAGGCAGAGTTTTGCCCTCGTAATGAAATCAAGAAGCTGGAAGATGAGTTTCATGATCTTGCTCAAGATAGTGGAGAAAACCTTGCTTACAACACTCGTTTTCACGAACTTAGTCTACTGCTACCACACAAGGTCACCCCCTTGCCTATTGCTATCGAAAAATACATTGGTGGCTTACCGATGCAGATTCAAGACACGGTGTGGAGAAGGAACCCTGCTACTCTGGAGGAAGCAAAGCGTTTGGCTGCCACCCTAACAGATAACCATGTGAAGGCAGGAACCCTGACTCGTAAAGGGGAAAAGAAAAAGGATACTCCCCAACTTGCCGTTGATATCAAAACTGAGGCCTCAACCAACGGAAAGTGCAAGGTCAGGAATTTTTCAATAGACACCACTGCCCCATCCAACAAGAAACAATCCAACGGGAAGATACCTAAGTGTGACACCTGCCAGTATCACCATCCAACCCAAGTACCCTGCCAACAGTGCACCAATTGTCAAAGGTATGGGCATCTTGCGGATGCTTGTCGAATCCCTGCTACAAACGCTCTTGATGCTCCAAATAACCCCGCTAGAGACCCTCCAGCTACTTAACAGCAAACCTCACCATTTGAATGATGTCTACTTTTTTTAAATTCTATGTATTGACATTTTGATTCAAGTAATAAATTCGAGTATTATCATAACATCTGAGTGCATGCTTGTTTGAATGTGAACTAATTGCTATATCTATAATCATACTTGCTTACTTGTACAACAATTAGTTGACTACCAAACAACCTACTCAACGATTGGTAGAGGTCATCATGTCTTTCCAACAGTCGGGAGAGGCCCTACAACCTACTCAACGACTGGTGGAGACTATCAAACCTGCTCAACAATCGGTAGAGTCATAGAAGGACGTAAAACCCTAACGTAAGGTAAATTGGTGGTTACGGTCCAGAACGTAATCATGAATTTACAGGTACGTTAAGGTAGTGTGAAATTCTATCAAAGTGTTCGGTAATTAATTATAAACTCTAGTTATCTGGTAGTTCATTAGTCAACCAACTCACACATAAACACGCCTATTATCCATACTAACCGAGACAGGTTATTCTATTCATGCCATGCTATAACCCAAAGTTTTCAAATCTCAAATATTTTCAATTCTACCCAACCACCTTCAACCCTGTGTTTTCAATAAACTTCGGGACGAAGTTTCCAAAAGTAGGGGAGACTGTAACATCACGAAATTTTTCCCCAAATTTTAACATAAAAGCCCTTATTTTTGTTTCATTTTAAACAAATGTGCCTAAGTCTCCATTATCCTAACTCACAATTTATATATATATATATATATATATATATATATATGTATTTGATAATAATAATAATACTTCAGTTTTTATAAAAAAAAAATAACAACAACACTACAACACCAAATCAGACCCAAGTCCAAACCTCCCTTCACTTTTAGAAACTTCGGAGCCCAAGATCACAGCCCACAAAACCCGGCCCATTTCACCTTACTCTTCACACAAGTCCAGCCCAAAACCCCCACCCCTCTTCTTTCCCTTTTCCTTCTGCGAGTCACAGCGAGCAGCAGTTGACCAAGAACCAAGCCTTTGACTTTTTTTTTCTTGATTGATTTATCTTTGGTAATTTGACCCGTCTTGCTTTTAACTCGATTTCGTCCATGTAAACGCGTAACCAGCTCATCAAATCGCGTGATTTCAGAGCTCAATTACGTGGCCTTGACCGAACATTTATCAAGAATCAAAAACCTTCCATATAGTCACGGCACTATAAATTGAGACCCTTGTATCGTTCAGAGTCAACCGGAAAACAAAACCCCACATTCACAGTCCCTTCTCGTTCGTTAAATCGTGAATTTTTTTATGGTTTTGACTTTGGCGTTGACTCGTGATTTTGGCCGATTAACAATCTGTAAGTTTAAATTAAACACCTTATGTTGTTTGTTGTTATGTTCCAGTCGTTAACCCCATGGTTAATTGTAACGCCCCAAAATCATCCATTACGCTTAATTACGCCATTAGGCGTGATAATCAAAATAATAAAACGAGGCTAAACTCATTACTAGAGACTAATCTAGTTAATGTAACAATCTAGAAACCAACTCGAGACTAAACTTGAGGGACCAAAGTTGCCAATATGATAAGTGGGTTTTATTAATGAAAATAAAACAATAAAAAACACACACAATGTGTGTGTGTGCGTGTATGAATCAAGAGATTCATCTCCTCCTTCACAAACCAAACCCTAAACCTCAAGAACAAGCTCAATCCAAGCCAAATCAAGGGGTTTTTCAATGCATTAGCAAGAAAGGGATCATCTAAGGCCTAATGAACATCAAGGTACCTTTAATTCGTGTTGAATTTGATGTTAAACTCGTTTTTAATTTGGGTCAAAATCTAGGGTTTTGACAAAACGTGAATTTATGAGTTGTTAGAGGTTTCTCTAGCTTTAGGGAGCCTCAATTAGGTATAATTCGGATATGAATCACATTCTACATGTGCATTTGATTTTGACCATATGATTATGTGAATATGTAAGATTTGGGGTTTAACTTCTAGGTTGAAACCCCACATGATTAGTAGTTTTGGGTGACTCTTAGGAGTTAACATAATGATCAAATTAGATGAAATGCCTAAATATCATGTTATGTTGATAATTAGATACGTGGGTATATTTTGGTTAAAGTTAGATTCTTGAAATCAAGTATTTTGGGTGGATGCACACCAAGTGTTTGATGAAATGCCTCAATAGTCTTGTTTGCAAATTGAGGTGATAACTTGATTTGGGTAATCATGGAATTACCCGTATATAAAACGTGAAACACATGTTTAAAATATGAATCACACAATACATGAAAAGTTTAGACAAATGATAATTGGGAAAACGAAATAATGGTGTGAATAAACTCATGAGATGTGTTAGTTATTGGATATGATGACTAACTTAACTAATCTTATGAGTATAGTGAAGGTTGATCTTGTCAAGCTAGGTGCAAGCTTGAATGGAATGGATCAAAGAACAAGACGGGTCAAGCGGATATGAGCCTAAAGTGCAAGTAAATGGGAATGAATACAAGTAAGTTTTACTTACACCAATATACTATAACATAGCTTAAATTGTTATAAACAATAGTTTTAAATCTTGAGTGTGAGATAAAGATAAACCCCAAGGGGTAGAATCTATTAAGTGGGTTGCCTTATGTGCACTCAATACAAAATGTGGTTTATGACCTTAATCGAGATAATGAGTTATGACCAAATGGAGAAATCCATCAAACGGGTCAACTAATAAAGATATGTGAGAAATGATGTTTTAATCCAAATTAAATCAATTGAATGGAGTCGTTAAGCATGATGTTAAATGGGTCAAGTTTGTTTCACTTGAACCATAGATAAAAACTTGGGTAACATAGCATTATGAACTAGGAGTCTAAACGGGTCAAATGGTGATGTCCTCACCATGTGAATCCAACACTTGATGCTTGTATTCCAAGCATTAAGATTCATAAAGATTAAACGGGTCAAATGGCAATAATGTTGTCTATTTAGAAAGCATACAGGTAAATGCAATTGCGCATGCATTCTTGATGTTAAGAATCATGGAGGATAAACACACGGTATGGATATGGGTCAAGGCCACCCGGTAAGTCCGTAGTCAAATAAACGCCTTCGGGCGAAGCAACATAGGTGATAAAGTACCCACATGAAGTGTGGGTGCAAATCAAGTAAGTTATTTCCATAACTATGTCTAATGCGCGCTAAGGTGCTTAGAATTGACCACATTAGAACAATCTTGAGAAATGTTGAAAATCTAAGTCCGTATGGAATTAGAAGTTTTTAAACAAGTCATTAAGTCCAAAACAATGGGTTTGAATCAAGAAGAGTCGCCATGAATGGCTAAATCGAAAGATTTGGCTAGGAGGGGCATTTTGGGAATTTATAAAGATTTACTAAAGGATAAATCTAATAACAAAGTCATAATGAACAAATCGGACAAACACTTTAGTTGATCAAGTGTCTAATGACTTGACAACATAAACTATACGCATTGCGCGTGGTCGAATGGTGTTTTGCTTAAGTTCAATGTCTAAATGGGTCGATTTGTGTAAAAGTCGCCATAAATATTCAAAACTAAGAACCGGATCATGGCGACATAAACCGGGCAATGATTTCCGTCAAACAAAGGTTTATTTAGTCGGCAAGTCAATACTTAGGCTTCGGGAATCATAAAATGCGGTTGCGACATGATTCCCATGCTTAAAAATCACCAAGAAACTATCAGAAGCTTTGCGCGGCCGCTCGCTTAAACCGACCAGCCGCGCGAATAGACCTGCATGTCAGCACGATCTTTAAAATTTCATATAAAATCGTAGAAAAATCGTTAGGAGGTGTTCTTTATATGCCTGGAAAGCTCTCGGAGCGTAGAACAATTCTCATTTGAAAGTCGAACTCAGATTTTGGGTTTTAGAAGGGGTAAAAGCGATCCGAACAGCTGCTGCGCATAAGTTGCAGCAGTTTGTTCTCCTGATAAAGGGCCGTTTGGCCTGGTTCGTTCCGTTTCGACGTGTAACGACTATCGTACTAGTTAAATGTTTCATTTGACCACTCACTAACCATTCTTTGTGTAATGGTTCTAGGTAAACATGTGATGGAAGTCCCGGAGCAAGGATCAAGTCGCGATAAGAGCCGAACACACCCGATCACTCATACAAGCTTCCGCACTAGAATCTAAAGAACTCCCGTTAAAACGCAACATCTTAAAATATGTTTTAACTATTAAAATGTAAAAAAAAATTTGTGTGAATCAAACATGTATTTGATCTTAATGGGTCGACTTATAAAGAAAATTTCAAAGTTTTAATCGGGAGTGGTTTTTTGTTAAGGTCAAAACCCGTAAGATTATGCATCTTTTTGGTGAGAATCATGTGCAAGAAGATCATATCAGCTTTGTCAAAATGCAACACTTCGTTAGTATATTTATTCTAATAAACTTATTAAAGTGCCAGAAAGCAGTCCAAGACGATTACCAGCATCGTTTATCCACTAAAACAAACATACACACACGTCCTCAAGTTCGATATTTGTCTTATTTTCTTAACGTGTATGAGACCGAAATAACTGTGTTTCCCACATCATGACATACCCCCGCAATCAAGGTATGCACAAAGCTTCTTCATAACAGGTGAGTAAATTGCTGACATCTGTATGTTTTACAAGGTTAAGATCATCGGTGATCAGGTCTGCATATATCTGGATGCAACAGAGAGACCGATGGATTCTCGACCAGGGTTAGGGCAAATACCAAATGTTTCAGTATGATCATTGCTTTAGGCTTTTGATTTGTGCCTTTAGCTTGAATTCTCTTTGAGAATTTTGGGTTTTGGCATTTCCTTATTGCTCTTTTAAGACGTCCTGACTGTGCCTAGGTCAGCATATATCTGGATGCAGCAGAAGGGCAGCCAGGACATCCCCAGATGTATCAACAATTTAAAGACCTGAAATCTCAGACTTTGGCAATCTATCAACGCAAGATTTAAGCGCAACAAATCATACGCCGATGATGTGTTCCCCACAAGCTACACAGTCCTTTATCTTTAGCATTAATTTTGGACTGAGTTCGTTGTGCAGCTTGCCTGCCAGTACATCGTATAATGGAGCTGCAATCACACCAGATTTAATTTTCTTTTCGATTTTAAGGTGTGACATTTTAACAGCTGACGTACTATCATTTCTTCTTTTTCGCACCATGAAATCTCATTTTCTGAATTTTCTATGTTTTTGTATTTTTCTGAGGATATATATCCCCCTAAATTTGTGCTTAAAATTGAAAATTTAAAGAACAAATTTACAACCTAAACTAAGAAAAATCTTTTTGTGTTTTTCTAAAACCATTCTCGAATTAAAGACCAATTACGTTCAAAATTCAATGCATCAGATTTTGAGCGTACCTTACTAGCTGATTTTGCCTCCATTATCTCCTTTAAAGGAAACATACTCACTGTTTCAGAAATTAAAATAAAAGTATAACAGAGAGATGTCACCTGTCATGTGCGTGGAACAACCGTTATCAACATACCAGTGGTCGTTGACAATCCTCCTTGGATATCCCTGCACTAAATGAGGAGATTAGTTAAACATTGGTACCCAGGCCATCGCGGTCCTGGGCACTCCTGAAGTATCTACGTAAGATACTTCTCTCAAGCACATGTCCTTATTCTCATTTAGAACTGGTGTTGCTGCCGCCTTTGGTTTCCAGGCTTGCTTAGGCTTAAGAACTGGTTTTGCTACTTTCGGAGTAGCAGCTTTTGGTTTCCCAGGTTGTTTTGATTTCTGTGGAGGAACAACCTTTCGCTTGTTCTTGGCAGCATTCCAGTCTCCATCAGACGGTTTAACTTTGGGATTCATGTTCTTCCTTGCCTTAGGTTTATCAACCTTCATTGGCTTGGAGTAGTAGTTATCCCTAGGCATAACCTTCTGATGTTGTCGATAATAGGGCACATAAGGACGACTTGTGCAGTTCCTTGCAATGTGACCGGGTCTTCCACAGTTGTAGCATGTCTGCTTCTTTGCATATGAAGCATATCCCGGTTTGTTCGATCCCACTGATGAATGTGAGTGATGGGATCTGTTGGATGATTTGTTTGCAGGCTTCTTAAAGTTTCTACTTTTCTTAGAACATCTTGAACACCCGTGTGAACAAGATTTTGCGTGTGATGATGACTGTTCTTGAGCTTTCTGTTTAACTTCAGGAACCTGCTCAGAAGAGTTAACACATGTAGTTTTTCTATGTGGTGGCACATATTTATCAGTCGTGCCATTAACAGATAGCTCAGAAACACTCTTTTGCACATATGGTATAGCATCTGCAGACAAATTAGACTGTTTCACACAAACACCTGTATTGTTAGTGCAAACAACATCATCCCCCTCAACCTTAACCTCTACTTTTACTAAATCTGCACATGAAGTAGAAGCATCAGTAACATTCACACATTTAAATTCAGGGACTATTGGCTTTACCACACCCATGCCAACAGTCTTGGATGAGGGATCCTGACATTCTTGTTTAGTCTCGACTGGCCTTGAGCACACAGATTTTTCAGATTCTGGCTCAGTCGAGGGTGTGTCATTTGATTCAGACAAGCCACTTGATTCAGAAACATGTTGTGGCTCTGCTGAATCCCCCGTTGACTCAGCTGCTCTAGAGGACTCACAGTTGGATTCACTCGATTTAACTGATACTGATTTCTCAGATTCGGTTGTTTCGGGTGATTCACATTTGCAGTCACTTTCAGAAGTTGATGGGACAACTGGTTCAACGGTATGTTGTGCCATGTACTTTTCATAGAGATTTTTGAAAGTTTTCATGAAATCAAACTCAAATGGCACATTTGAGTCTGATTGGCCGGTCGGTTCAGTTTGCTCAATTTTCGGTTCAGTTTCAAAAACGGTTTCTTTTAAGACATCATTCAATTTAGTTGTGTCATTTGAAACTGGAACTTCATCTCTCTTCACATCAAAAACTCTGCCAATTTCTTTATTTTTCTCAAAATTTAACGTCTCGGTCTGCTTTGAAGCATCTTGAGACTTGACAAAAGTTTTTGACGGGGCCTGCTCGTGCTTATGTTGCTTGTTCTTTGGTTTAGAGATTTTTACAGGGACCGATTCAGGTTTGGAAATTTTAACTTGATCCCTCGATGGTCGACTGGTTGGCTCTTCTATTGGAGGACCGTATCCTTTAACAGGTAGAGCCAACAATTCTTCATCCGACATGGGAATTGAGGAATAATTTTCATTAAAGGGTGGTGGAATTTCCACAAACCCAATTCCCTTATTCCTCACGTCCTTTGGTCTGTACCTTAACTGGGTATTGATCATTTTTTCAACTTTGGGACTGGAACAATCGAACTTTTTAAAATGAAAATTGGCATTTTCAAATTTAGATTTTAAGTCGATCAATTCCGCGGTTAAAGTATCAGACAGTCGTTTGAAGTGCAAGTATCGACATTTATGATCACTCACCTCCTGATGCAAACGCTTGATATCGAGTTTTTGTTTTTCGACCATTTCTTTATAAGAGTTAAATTTCTTTTTAATGTCCCAAGAGGCCATTTTTTCATATTCAAGCTGTTTGAATGCGGAGAGAGTTTCTTCCCTAAAACCCTTAATTTTTCGTTTGCACCTTTCAGTGCAACATGATTCAGCTAAAGTTTCTGAAAATACCTCAGCTGCGGATGGCACATGGTCAGTCTGTCGTATCATGAAAGTTTGAGCAGCGTGAGCGGCAGGAGCAGCAGATGTGATAGGAGCAGCATGTGTGATAGGAGTGGCGGGAGCAGCAGAAGTGGCGGGAGCCGTAGGAGCAGCGGGAATGACAGAGCAGCTTGAAGCTGAATTCGATGATGGAGCAGCAGAATTTGATGAGCATGTTGCAGCAGAGGTGATGTTATCCAATTTTTTGATAAGTGATATTAACTCGTCTGGCGTCATTTTGGACCAGTTTGTTTCCGTAATGATCCGATTAACGTTCATAAACCAGCTGCATTTCGGCTCATCTGGAATTCTTTTCAAAGCATTTAGAAGACTCTTGTTGACCCCACGATTTGCAATCACAATCTCTGCATTCTTCATTTCTGACAGCAGTTCGGTAAATCTGTTAAGCAGTGCATATACGGTTTCACCAGGAGTGTAACCGAAACTATTAAGTCTCTGCTCAAACACCTCACTTTGAGAAGACATTTTAATATTGAGTAGTGATCCCCCAAAAATCTAGACGTTAAAAAAATATTTCCAACCGAGCACAGGACGTCCAACCGTAGCCAACCGTCAGAAATAGTACACAGTCTAGTCCACTATAGTCAACCAAATCAAACCATATGACGTAAGGTCGATCCCCCCAAATTAGACTTGTACACCCCAAATACTACTACTACTACTACTATTATTATTATTATTATTATTATTATTATTATTATTATTATTATTATAAAAATTGAAACCCACGTGAGGATGTTAACTTTCCTGACACTCCTCTTTTCTACTTCAAATGAAAAGCTCTACCTCTCTCTTCTTTTGATTATCTCGAGACACTCTCTCTCACACAAATTTATCTTCTTCAATAATCAAACACAACAAAGCAACTCTCTCTTTCTCACTTATCAATGAACCGATCTATCTCTCTTACCTAGATCTGTTCTCTCTCTCTCTCTTCAAATAATACTTCTACTTTTGTCTCTCTCTCTCTCTCTTTTCTCACTTAAACATAACAAAACCACAGCTTAATAAGATCATATAATTGTTCAAATCAACTAACAGTCAACCGAAGATATCATGGTGACAGGTTGGGTCTGGTTTTTTGGGTGTGTTTTGTGTTTCCGGGGAAGTCCGGGTCAGAGGATAGAGGT
Source organism: Ambrosia trifida (assembly GCA_028751855.1). Lineage (NCBI taxonomy): Eukaryota > Viridiplantae > Streptophyta > Magnoliopsida > Asterales > Asteraceae > Ambrosia > Ambrosia trifida. The sequence continues at coordinate 51,949,127 of CM054128.1, forward strand.
GGGTTTTGATTTTTCGGGTGGATGACAGTTTGGGTCTGGGTTGCAGGTAGGTGGCTCGGGTTGAAGGTTATGGATTGTTGTGTGGTTATTGATTGAAGGGGCTGTGGCGTGTTTTTGGGTCGGGGTTCCAAGTTCAAGGTGTTTCCGGCCAAAGGTTCCGACAGTGGTTTTTTTTAGGTTCGAGTTATAGTGATGGTTTCTCAGGGTTCGGAGCTGTGAGGGTGTCGGGTTGAGATGGTTTGAATCTGGGGTCGGGTTGGTGACCGGGTTTCAGATCAGCGACTAAGATGGTAGGCTCCGAGGTGGAAATGATGTGTCCGAGCTAAGTTGTGCTGTGTCCGAGGAGGTGAGATGTGTCCGAGTAACAAGTGAGTGTCCGACCAGAAAAGGAGTGTCCGAGCTGCAAAGGTGTGTCCGACCTGAGAGGTGTGTCCGACCAGTGAAGGGCGTCCGAGTGACAGAACTGTGTCCGAGCAAGAGTGTCCGAGGTCGAGTGTCCGAGGAGTGGATCGGTGTCCGACTAAAGGTGTGTCCGAGGAGCTCTGAAGGCTTGTGTCCGGGGTCGGATGTGTGTCCGACTTAATGATGTGTACTGTCACTTTTGAGTATTGATTGCTTTTGACTTTTGAATGAATCACCGAATATTATGCTGGCAAACCCCCCCTTTTAGGAAAGCAATTTAATTTTTTGTGATATCTTCTCAAATTAAAATACCGTAAAACTTGGGAACAATTTATGTGATACCAAAACAGATTAAACACCCTCGTTTGAATCTGTTCTTGATGTTCTTCAACAATTTCAACAAAAACAAATCTGCCAAAAATTCTTAAACACCAAAACGGTTAGAAAAATAATAAAACTAATAAAAAGAAAAACCAAACCTGTCTATAATCACGATAGCCAGGAACAAGACGTCTTCTTTTGATAGTTCTTCAGAATGATACCAAAACCGAGCCTTCGAAAGACTTCTTAGGCTCTGATACCAATTGTAAGTCCAAGATCTTCTCTACCGGGTATCAAACAAACAATCGAGTGCGGAAAACAAGATTGAATGTGAAGAACAAAAGATTAAAACCGATGAAATCAATAGAAATGCTGCTTCACCTTGCACACAATCTCTAGGATTGTCTGGTACAAGGTGGTGGCCAAAGAACTACAATTGAGAGGATTATGAATGTCTAATGAATGTGTTGTGAAAGTCTAACCCTAAAATGAACATAAACATAACATTATATAGGGTCCACTAAAGCCTTGGCCCACATGGCCTAACCCAAGCCCATTAAGTAAACTAAGCCCAACTAACACAAATAGGCTTAATAAAGACAAGCGTAAACCTACTTAAATATAGCCCAACAATTGATCAAGTGTCTAATGACTTGACAACATAAACTATACGCATTGCGCGTGGTCGAATGGTGTTTTGCTTAAGTTCAATGTCTAAATGGGTCGATTTGTGTAAAAGTCGCCATAAACATTCAAAACTAAGAACCGGATCATGGCGACATAAACCGGGCAATGATTTCCGTCAAACAAAGGTTTATTTAGTCGGCAAGTCAATACTTAGGCTTCGGGAATCATCAAATGCGGTTGCGACATGATTCCCATGCTTAAAAATCACCAAAAAAACTATCAGAAGCTTTGCGCGGCCGCGCGCTTAAACCGACCGGCCGCGCGAATAGACCTGCATGTCAGCACGATCTTTAAAATTTCATATAAAATCGTAGAAAAATCGTTAGGAGGTGTTCTTTATATGCCTGGAAAGCTCTCGGAGCGTAGAACAATTCTCATTTGAAAGTCGAACTCAGACTTTGGGTTTTAGAAGGGGTAAAAGCGATCCGAACAGCTGCTGCGCATAAGTTGCAGCAGTTTGTTCTCCTGATAAAGGGCCGTTTGGCCTGGTTCGTTCCGTTTCGACGTGTAACGACTATCGTACTAGTTAAATGTTTCATTTGACCACTCACTAACCATTCTTTGTGTAATGGTGCTAGGTAAACATGTGATGGAAGTCCCGGAGCAAGGATCAAGTTGCGATAAGAGCCGAACACACCCGATCACTCATACAAGCTTCCGCACTAGAATCTAAAGAACTCTCGTTAAAGTGCAACATCTTAAAATATGTTTTAACTATTAAAATGTAAAAAAAAATTGTGTGAATCAAACATGTATTTGATCTTAATGGGTCGACTTATAAAGAAAATTTCAAAGTTTTAATCGGGAGTGGTTTTTTGTTAAGGTCAAAACCCGTAAGATTAAGCAATAATCGCGTGATTTCGGGTTAGGGTCTTACATTAATTGACTGGAATTTGGTTTTAATGGGTATAAAGATCTAGGGTTCATAGAGTGTATCATTTGGGGAAGATGAAGTGCTTTCACATATATTTATAATTAAAACTAAACGGAATCTAATACAAACTGATCATCAGATCAGTTGGTAGACCCTTATGCTGTTAGTGTTTGGGCCGCCCCTGGTCATGGGTTCGAGCCCCATGAGCTGCATCCCTTTTTCTTTTTCTTTTTTTTTTTTAGAATTGTTATTGTTATATTAACTTAAACTTATGTTTAAAAATACCAAAAAGGACTTATAAATTCTATAAAAATTTATTTTATGTTATTTAAATGTCAAAGGTTATCATACAATTTTTTATTTTTCAAAAATCTTTTATTTATAATATATAATAAATATTACAACTTTATTCTAGTATAATTATAAAATTCTATAAATATATCAAAATCACTTTATAAAATACCACAAAAATTATACTAAACTTATAAAACAATAAACATCTCAGAAATGATTTTTATTTCCGAAAAATCATTTATTTAATATTTGTAATCAATTTTTGTTACTTTTAATCATAAATAAATCATAATAAATTTATTTTTCAATATTTTGGTACCAAAATTTTATATAAATTATTTCTGATTATTTGGAACAGAAATATAATTTTTAACCTAATAATTCTTTAATTTAATATTTTTAAATATTAAAGTTAAATTTTGACAATTTGTTATAAATAGAATTAATATTCTATTTTAAAGAAAATAATTTTGTAAAAATTATTTTTATAATTTAAACACATTCTTGTGACCATCTTAAATTTAAATTTTATAAAAAGATTTTTTTCTAATTAATTACTAATATTCTCTCAAATATCAAACATTTTTAATAATAATCAAACAAGCATTTATACCCAATTCGAAGCCCTAGAACTTATACAATTGTAGACTAGATAGACTTAGACATATTTATTACCTTATTATAGGGTGATACTTGACACAGTTGGGCAACACCACTATTCAATTTTTCAACAGATATAACACTTTGCTAAGGTGAGTTTTACATAACCCATTTTCTAATTATCACCATTTTTGGGGTGAAACATGTTACAACATCATTTATGCAATTCAATCATCAATGTGTCTATGTGTTTTTCTATGTTGCATTATGTCTTGAACATGACTAGGGTAAGCACAATTCTAGCATAAACATTGATCAACCGACGGTATACATTGATAGATCTATTGGACTGACAATCCCACCCGGATACGTGCCTCCTACAAAGGTAGCGTGGGTGTTTGATACTGCAATATAAACGAGTGAACCATGAGCGTATGGGATGTACCACAATACAACAGTCACAATGGTTGATTATGCACTCGATTTACTTCTAGTATGTTTTCACATATGGACTAGATTGCCATGACACATGAATTGCACAACAATTTTATTCGATTATCAAAACCTATGTAATTCTCACCAACTTTTGTTGACCCAAAATGTTTTCAACTTAACATGTTTCAGGTTCTACTTGCTTGAAGAATTGCTTGAAGATGTGTGCATAGTTTTATTCAATTTGATGTACGAATTCTTGTAGAACAATTGTATGTAATTTATATAAATCTTATAATGAAATTTATTGTTTACCATGAGCTACTGAACAATCATCAATATGTGACATCCTGATGTTTCCGCCATCGGTTGGGGTGTTACACAGGTTGTGGGTATCGGCTGTGGTGGTGGTCGGGTAGTGGTTTTGAAAGAGAAGATGGCAGAGGTGGTTATGGTTGGTCCGATGGTGCTCGATGGTGGCTTATGTGGTGCTCTGGCCAGTCTTGGTCAGCTTATGGTTGGGGTCTCGGGCACGCGACTTCATTTTGAGTCAGATCTAGTTGTTCAGGATGCTGAGTTTGTGTCTGATGTTGGTGGTTCTTTCTAGTGGTTCGGTTTTGGTGGTTATGGTTGAAGGTCTTGGTGACGACGGTGAGGTTGGTGGTCGTGGTTGTTGATGTTAATGGCTTCGGGTCACGTGTCACAGTCTCAGGTCAGATCTGACCTGTCTAATTTCGCATTCGTTTTGCGAGTCAGGTTCAACCCCGGTCTTGAGTTTCAGCTCAGATCTGGTTCGGTTTGGGTTTCCAGTTGGATTTATTTCCGGGTTCATGGTTGTGGTGATTTAGATGCTTGTTTTAGGACAGATCTGGTCCGGGTTTGCTTCTGTGGTATGAATCTTGTTCGGGTCTTGGCAGATATGGTCAACCAAGTCAGGTTTTAGGTCCGGTCAAACATTGGACTAAATGTGTTGGACAATAGCGTATATAAATTGTTATATGAATTTATATAAAAGTTGTCGAAAAGTATAAACGCCTAGTTTAAATCGGAAATTGTATTAATGGATTATTGTCTTGTGTTTGTAATTGATTTTGGGAAAAATTGTAGACGACTTGTGTCGTCTAGTTTGTACAAAAACAGAGGAAACTCTACCAAAATTTTTATAAAACCTGAAGCGCGAAATTGATATTGATTTGCGCTTTTATAAGCCACTTTCCAAGTTTTTGACAAATGTATTTTATGCGAAACCGAAATATATTCAACAAATAGTTATTTGTGGCGATAAAGATAAACATCGAGCAATATTTCCCAAAACAAATATATATAATATTTACCGAGCGCCAATTATGTCTATATTCAATCATTTTTGGTGACTAAAACATTGTTAATTATATGAATTTGAAATACATAAACGCTCGGCTTATTTGGGAAAGATTATATGAAAAATTATGTTTTGAAACGCTTAAAACACTCGGATTTTGGGAAAAGAAATAACAAATGTTATTAAAGGGATTTAATAACAAAAATCGTATTTCCTCAAGGTATGTTTCCTAATTATAATTACGCATGACAATTACATTTATCCGATTCACGAGTCAAGCTATGAATCGGGATGAGTTATACGTTTCGTAGTAGTAGTCCAACATAGTTTACACAGGAATAGTAACAGATGCGCAACTTGGTTGCTATGTCATGTGTTAAACAAAATCAATGTAAGTCACGATCGGTTTGGCGAGTTAAACACTTAAGACTCGGGTTAGTACACACGAGTCCATATAGTTAAGAAAACTATCTTTTAACCGAAAAATAAGCTAGGCTTATATATACTAGACTTTTAAGGTGTCATTTGTTGGTCATTAGGACACGAGGAAGTCGGTAAAAGCTACGGGCTTTGTTTGCTAGCTAAGCAAGGAAATCGAGGTGAGTCTCACGGCCCCTTTTTACTGTTTTTGTTTGGAGGAAATATATGTTTTGTCAAATGTTTTTATATGTCAAATGTTTTAAAGGTCAAATGTTTTACATGACAAAATGTTTTCAAAAGTTAAAACGTGATGAGTGGCATGATGAGTACTTGGGTTTTGTTGTTTATACACCTCTCGGGGTGAGTCCGCGCTACTGTAACCATTTACTCGTGTGTTGTGTGTGTTGAAATCGAGAACCGAATGAATATTTGGATAACGCTATTGGTGCCTGACAAGGCCCACCCCTAATCGATAGCGTCGATTATGCAACTGTGTATGCCAGGAGTGCACGTATTCTGAACTAAGTTGTTATTTTTTGAGAAACAACTACTGCTCGCGAGGCAATATTAATCTTGGTTTGGTTATGGGCTCAAGGGATTGCTCGTCATACTTTGTAGGAGTTAGCTACTTTTACAAAGGTCACTGCTTGTGTTCGTTCCGCACATGTTTTTGTTGATAAAATGTTGTTAAATGTTGTGGTTATGGAACTAAAACCTGTGAACTCACCAATATTTTATATATTGACGTTTTTTTAAACATATCTTTCAGGTAACTAAATGTTGAACAGGTATGCGGCTAGTACGGTGGAATTTGGGATGTCGGACACTGGTTGGGGGTTCCATCTATAATTACCATCGGGTTAGGACATAAACGGAAACACCCCATGTTGGAACTTAATGATTGTTGATATATGTAATGTTTGAGAAAAGGTATTTCTTTTTGACATCTTAATGAATTGATCTTTTCTAATTAAATATAGTTTGTGTTAATGCTGACTTTGATATTCTTTCGAGCGTTGCGCCACGTGTTTCCGCCATTGGTGTGGTGTGACATATCTCGACAGGGAAGAAGTTTGTATCCCCTACAGGCGACTGAACACATGCTTCTGTCCTATCATACATATCCCTAATTAAGTCTATATACTTCCTAGGTAGCCCCCCGACTCTCCAAACTTTTCCAAATCAGTCTACGTGGCACACTGTCGTACGCCTTTTTGAGGTCAATTAACACCATATGCAGATCCCTCTTCTTCTCCCTGTATTTTTCCATCAATCTCCTTAGAATATGTATAGCTTCCATTGTTGAGCGCCTTAGCATGAAGCTGAATTGGTTTATAGTTACCTGAGTTTCTCTTCTAATTCTTGAATCAATTACTCTCTCCCATAGTTTCATAGTGTGACCCAGGAGCTTGATCCCTCTGTAATTCCCACAACATTGGGTGTCACCTTTATTCTTGTATAGAGGCACCAACACACTATTCCTCCACTAATCTGGCATTTTTCTAGACTTGAAAATAAGATTGAACAACATAATTAGCCACTGAACGCCTACCTCTCCCAGGCACATCCACACTTCAATCGGTATGTTATCTAACCCAACTACTTTACCCCTTCCCATATTCCTAAGTGATGTCCTTACCTCTTCATGTGTGATCCTCCTACAATAACAATTATTCCTTTTTTGCCTATGCGTGGCGTGGCTGTTGCTTTCCTAGAGGTATGCCCTTCGCCCGTTGAATAGATCATGAAAATATGTTTTCCATATCAACTTATATCAGAGTCGGTCCCAGTTCACATCCAAAATTAGTCACTCCAGCGACCTTTTATATTATAACATATCTTTTACAAACAACCGTTTCAAAAGATATTACATAAGCACTAATTATACAAAGGTGATTCTTGTTAATCGATCTGCTTCTGGTCTCTATTCCTCGTCCACTTTCTTTCTTGAAAGTATACATGAATATCATATTAGCCATAGCTAATTAAGTACACATGATAGGTCTTTAATATATTTTTAAAGAACACTGATCCCCCTTTTTATTCTCCGAGACCACAGGTCCCCATTTTTAGGGAAATTGGATTTTAACACCCTTAATTATTGATTATTGGCTGCTGACACATTTAACTATAAAATTATTCACCACAACGCTGTGCTTTCAACTTCTTGGCCTGTGTCAACCTCAGACTAACCACAGTTTGTTTTTTGCTGACGTGGCTATTTTTGCTGATGTGGCATGGTGACATGGCCATTTTTGCTGATGTGAAAAGTGACATGGCTATTTTTCGCTGATGTGGCATAATGACGTGGCCATTTTGCTGACGTGGCATGGTGACATCAACATGCCACATCAGCAAAAATGGTCATGTCAGCAAAAAAAACTAGCCATGGTTAGTCCCAGGATGACACAAGCCAAGAAGTTGAAATCACAGTGTGGTGCTGAACAATTTTATAGTTCAGTGTGTCAACGGCCAATAATCAATAGTTCAGGGTGTTAAAATCCAATTTCCCCCATTTTTATATTCTGAGACCACTCGTCTATATTTTATTTCTCGAGACCACCGGTCTCTATTTTATTTCTTGAGATCACCGGTCTCTATTTTATTTCCCGAGACCACCTGTCTCTATTATGTTGTCCAAGATCACCGGTCTCTATGTTATTGTCTGAGACCACCGGTCTTAAATTCATTCTTCAATATATTCGTTTCAAACATATATCAAACAAGTAGTAATATAAATTACTGAAATCTTATATTACCACTAACAACCATATACAAATACTTTTAAGACACTGGCCTCTATTTATTTCATACTAGTATCAAGCACACAATGATATAATTACTTTTAAAGTCAGTGATAAAATTATTTGAGACCCAACCGCTGCTCGCTAATCAAATTTTTGATACATTAGTTTACGATTTGAAGTTGGCACACTTTAATTCGTAACTTTGTATTTCCTCCTCTACTATGAACTACCCTCTCTTTTCTTTTAATATAAAGTTTGGCTTTTTTTTTTTTCAAAAGACTTGGTACTATGTGGATAGATGTCCTCCTCAACATCCCTTCACCTTTCAATCCACAAGATACGTGTCCCTCTAATTTCTTTCTTTCTACAATTCTCTTTAACCGCCATTTGAGTGATATCAATCTTCTCATCACTTTTTTTGATCGGCAATCACTTTATAGTTGCATATAAAGAGCCAGCCAGAAGCTGGGAAAGTACACTAAAAACATAAAAACAAACACCAAATTACACATAGGAACTAACATTAAAATCAGTCCAATCAGCCCAAGCAAGACTATGGGCTTTGGCTCTATAAACAGCCCATAGGTATGAGTCCTCCTTGATAGCGTCCACCATCACACGCACCGGGATGAACTTACCTTCAAATGTCTTCATATTCCTGGCCCACCATAAACTCCAAACCGTCGCCAAAGCCACCATATTCGTCCATTTCTTCCACTTCTTAGAACCCGGAATCTCCTGCAAATGGTTGATCCGTTCCTGTAATGAAAAATTCCCTGAAGGCCACGGGATTTTAAGCCATACCAAGACATGCCACCAAATAGCCCGAGCCTAAACACAATTGAGAAAGGCGTGCGTCGAGTCCTCATCCGCTATCCCACATCTCGGACACAACTGATTAAGAATCGAAAGCCCGCGAGCACCCAAAGCCACTTTAGTCGCAACCCGGTCCATTAACACCCTCCATAACAGAAAATTCGCCTTCAGAGACGCCCAGCTATTCCATTTGAACTTCAAAACAGAATCGTCAGAAAGCGAAACAGCTGCGATTTCAGATCTGATACTTCAGGCTGAGAATAAGACGCCATCCGGGTTGTCCCAAGCCCAAATGTCTGGCCGAGAACTCACATGGACCTGCTGAATCAAACTTTTAAGCTCCTCCAGTTGTGAAACTTCCGCCTGAGACGAAGGCAGCCGCTCAAAGGACCAAGACCAAGACCCGACCTGATCTATCACAACCCAAACATTAGCAACCAAAGCGTCTTTTTCCACCACCAGCCTGCGCAGATCACGAAATTAAACCAGAAAGCCCACACTTGAAGCCCACGCAACTATCCATATCTTTTCACTATAATCTATAATCTATACTATTATATAATGCATCCTAGATGGGCATCAAGGTAATTTCACTACCATTTTAAGATGGCATATGAAGAGGCATAAGCATAGATCTCTATATTTTAGCCTCTTTCTTCCCATTATGCCCCTTTATACAACATATCATGCCTATGGTACATGTGACTAATGCACGGTTAATATCTTCTCCACAATGTAACCCCTTTTATACATTAAAACATATATGATGTTATGAATTGGACTAAATTAAACTAGTAGGGAACCCGCGCGATGCGGCGGGGAACACAAACACTTCTAAGGGTGTTAATGGTTCGATTCAGTTTGTTTATAGTCTCAATCGAAACCAAAGTCATCGGTTAATCAGTCGTATTAGCCAATTAGTTAATTGGTTCAATTTTTTTGGTAAGACTATCTGTTTTTACTTTGGTTCAATTAATTTTTGTTAATAACCTAAACCAAATTTAGCTAAAACTTTTATTTAGAAATACATGAACCGAAAGTACAAATCAATGAAATTGAGGTAAAAAGCTAAGATATATGAATTATTTAGTTTTGGTTTTTTTAATTCTGGTGGGTACAAAAAGTCCAATAACCTATTTTACATTAATTTTTGGTTTTTTGATTAATTTAGTTTTTAAATTGATTTGGTTTGGTTTCGTCTGTTTTCAGTTATTGCTCACCCATAGATATCATTAATAACATGGGTTATGATCAAATACACAGTAAAAGAAAAATAGGAAGGGTATCAAACGGACTCCGATTGAACTCATTCAAGTGGCATTGGAACCATCTCATCGAACCCTATAATCTTAGTTTTCTAGGTTTTCCCTTTTTTGGATTTTTTACCTTGTAGTTTAAGAATTTACATTATATCATTGTGTCTTTTTTCTCCAGCATTGTGTTATATTTTTCGGCATTGTATTATAACAATCAAAATACATGAATATAGAAATAATGGTCTACGTATTATGATTATTGTTTTATTTTAAATAAAGTTTCAACCGGTAACATTAGTATAGTCTCTAATATGTCATAAGCCTTACACATTTTAATTAACTAATAATAACTTAATATTAAAATTATCAAATACTTCGAGAGTCCATTTAGGTAAAAACAGTGAAACATTTCATGTAGTATTTTTTTTTTGGTTATAAATGCAATAAAATTATGAAAGTTTAATGGTTAATAAGACTATTGGGTGTGAAGAGGGATGTCATTTTCATGATGGGCCTTCATGTAGGCGTCACGTAGGAGTGGAGGGAGAGGCATCTTCATGATGGGCCTCCAAAGGGTGGTGTGCATTATGATGACGGACCTCCTCATTGGTCAGAATTATTAAAAATAATAAAAAAATATATTAAAAACAATAAATTTTACCCGGCTTGGAAGGCATGGGCATGCCGATGATGGGCCTGGGGGCAGTGTAGCCCGGAGCAGCATAGCCTTGATCCTCCAATGTCATTCCCCATACCCCTTAGTCTAATGATACTTCACATCACATATTGAACACTGAAAGAAAGAACAGTAGAATGGGAAGTTCTTCCAAGACCAAGCATCATTAAAGTAAGATCGGTGATGTCATTCACTCATTTAGTTCGCGAGAAAAAGCAATGGGGCGTCTCATTTAAGTTAAGGATATTGAGAACCTAATTTTTTTTTTGAACGGCTATTGAGAACCTAATTAAGATATATAAAAAAAGATGTAAGAGCGAGAACTAATTATAATTACAAGATTCTAAATTAATCATACTGGAACATAACGAAGAGTATAAGAACAACTTTATAGATACATTACTATCTTTGAAAGCAACTAAAAATATGGAAGCCAAAGAGTGGAGAGTATGTTGGAGCAGAGAACAAATAATCCAAGGTTTTAACACCCCCTGCATTTTAAGAGTTGTAAGACAACGCTTATTCGCAACAAACCAACCCAATCCAGAATCAAAAAATTGTTTTTGTTGATCATTTGTAACCAAGACAAATGTAAGAGGGTGTTTGGGATTGATTTTTCAAAATAGCTTCTGCATTTTGGAAAAACAGTGGTGGAGCTGTTTTTAGATTCTTGCGTTTTGGTAGCCTAAAAATTCATTTCAAAACTCAACCCCAAACACGAAAATCTGATTATTTGCGTTTTCAAAACGCAATAATCTAAAAATCTATTTTAAAACGCAACCCCAAACACACTCTAAATATCACATGGAGAGTAAATAAATGTCCTTATTGATTATGTATAGCAACCCATTATGGGTTTTTAAGTTTGCACTTGGAAGTGCATACCAATAACAAAGCAAACTGTTTTCAATTTTGATACCACGATTTTTTTTATTGATTCAGAAGACAACTTACACATAAACTATTAAAATGGTGAGGACTAAAAAGTAAAAAAATCAAATTGGGTTGCAGCAACTAATGTTTTTAATAAACTATAAAACAATACATAGTACACAAATAATCAAAAGATGCAATGGCAAAAGCTATAAGGTGCGGTTCACAACTTCAACCGCACCTTATTGGCCCATTCAAAATAAAAATGACACCAAAAGGTGCGGTTCGTCCTACAACCGCATCTTATACATTATTTAAAGAAAAAATGGCACCAAAAGATGCGGATGTTCCACAATCGCATCTTATAGATTATTTTAACTTTATTGCATTTATTATTGTTGAGTTCATTATATTTACGTGGTCATATTTTATTATTTGTATATATATATATATATATTTGTGTATAATATATAAGTATGTATGTTCGATGTGGCAAGTGTGTATATGAGACTAAATTATAAAGGGATGGCATATAAATTTCAAATGCTTGATGTCTATGACTGATTTATTTGTTAATAATAATATTAAAGACTGATTTTTAAGTTGGTGATCTGAAATCCGTTGTTAATATTTTTACATCTTATTATTTATGTTATATTTAGCAACTATAGTATGTAGGTGTAACTCAACTATTGCAAGCTATACAATACAATTATGCATGTTTTTTTTTATATTGTACAAGTCATTTTTGTTGCCTCTTTCATTTGGCTCCACGTGTGAGTGAGTTGTCATCCATATGTTTATATAACGTTATCTCTTTGCCTGAGTTATGGTTGTGTTCTTTCTCTCTGTACTCGGTGGTGAGCTAGAAGCCAATCGCGAATTTGCTGGTGTTCCCCTTATTTCTTTATGATGGATTCGAGGGTATGTGATCTGAATGTTCATCCTTAAATCATTTGTGAAATTTGATTTTGAGTCTTTAATTTATTTGTTTGATTTCGGTATAGAAACTCTGACATCAATTTAGGCGTGAGGTATTTGTCGACATTCACAGCTATTGTTATGGTTTATTAAACTGTATTCGATTTGGTTGATTGAGATTCACAGCAATTATTTTTGTTTGTTATAGAGATTACCTTATTCTCAATCGTAAGTTTGCTTCTTGGTTGGGACAGTTGGGTGTTCATCTAAGCGTGGTTCTGATTTGGTAACAATTTTGACTTCGGATGTCGAATGGAGTTACAAAGGCATGCTAGTGCATCACTCAGGTGTTTATCACTGTTCGTTTCATTCTCCTATTAATAGATGGGAAAATAAGACATTAAGGATTGGTAATTTTCCAAACCATATTTTGCTCCGAACCCACGTATCCTTGTTCTGTTACTATTATTTTAAAGAAAAGGATTGTTTGGTTAACTCCTAATATTTGTGGCTTTAGGGAAATGATGCGTTCTGATGTTGTCAAATTTTATGGATGTGGCGGCCCAAGGTTTCTCATTGGGCTATGTTAAGTTCATACGGTATGTCGTAAATTGAATCGTCAGGGTTGCTAAGAGTTAAATAGGGTAAATTACAACCATTGATGGTTAATTAGATCCATTGATGATTGGTTAGGGTGGCTAATAGTTAATTAGCGTTATTAATGATCAAGTAGGGTCAATAATGGTTAACCGCTCATGATAAATTAGGTTCGGTAATGGTAAGTTAGGGTCAATGATGGTCATGTAGGGTATTGGGTCGTTGATGGGTAATAGGGTCATCGATGGTTGGTCAGGGTAAATGATAGTCAACTGAGGACATTGATGGTTAATTGGGGGTGGCTGATGGTAAATAAGGGTCGTTACAAGAATGGTCAATTATGGTATTTCGTGTTTAGGTGGGGTTAATGGTTAATTAGAGTCAATGATGGTAAAGTAAATTATGATTAAAGAGGCTTAATAATGGCGTATTAGGGTGACTGATGGTCAAACGGTGCCAACTAGGGGGTCCTTGGTGGTCAACTATTGTTAACGATAGCCAATGAGAGTATTTGATAGTTAATTAGGGTCAACAATGGTTAAGTAGGGTGTAAATCCCCAAACTAATAACAATACCAAGTGATTACAATCAAAGGCGTAAGCAATGATCATAACGATTCAAGAACATGAAGATAATATCTTAAACTTGCGCACGATTACTAACAGCTGACATGTTCCATCATACGATGAATTACCAATTTATGTTTAGGGATGGAAAAAAACACGAGCCAAACGGGTATACACAAAACCCGAAACATATGGGACGATTATACCCCAAACCCGACGAGTTTGGGCCATGTATAGGATTAGTTTTTGAATTTTTTCATAGTTTGGGGTAGGTATGGGGTTAGGTGATACCCGATCTGATACTACATGCCCGTCTACCCGAACCATATACCCAGAATTGTTTTTATTTATATTTTTATTCTAGTGATGTATTTTTTATGTTAATTTTGTGAAAAGATAAATTCTATTTTGGAGTATCTATTTAGTAATATAATTATGTACATTGTGAAGTATATATATATATTGAAGGGATATGGTCTTAAATCCTCGTGCAGATGAAATTAGACCTAACCCATAAAAAAACTATGACCCTAAACACCCACGAAAGAATCCATGCGCAAGGACATACGCCTGCGTAACCTCCCTGGTAGCGCAAGAGAATATCAACAACCCACGGGAATCAACACGTGTGGCATACGCGCGGGTCAAACAAGCAACATCGTACACAAGGACACTTATGTATGGAAGGTCCAAACTTATTATATCCGTTAAGAGTTGGGCGCATGCCCAACCAAGCAGAAGATGACACCTGTTAGGGTTGGACCAACCACCCTGAGTGGTACAACGACGTGACAACTTCCATGTTGGGACCTTGCTGTGCACAGTACTGTACACAAACACGTCGCCCTGCACACCGTCAGCCGTCACATCAACACCTCCAATGGTCAAAACCATTCCGCCTGTTAGAAAGGACAGACATGAGGCTACTCTTGTCCTGCCACACGGATCCATAAAAAGGTGGTACACTTTTTTACTCCCCTATGAGCTTTTATTACCATGTTCCTAAAGTAGTAATACATGGGCCAGAAGTGGGGATACCCCTTAACCTGGGCCTGGGCCCATTTTGGATTAAGGGTTAGTGATGTTTGACCCATGCATGTCCTATATAAAGAGGGCCACCCATTCTTCATGGGACATATCATGTTACTAAGTAAGCTAACATCATTTTTGTGTCTGTACGTTATAGCTATTTCTACCATCCTAGTTGTCGCCTTCCTTCGTACTGCCACCATTCCTTTCGTGTATGTTGTTTGAGGCTAAGAGTGTTAGCAAAGGATTATACTCTACAGCAACTACAAGTGACTACAGTAAGTACTTCCACTTGTATGTACGCTCGTTTCTCCACACACATATAAGTTTATATTAGTTAAAAATGTATTTGAAAATTTCAATTGGTATTTTTTTTAACAAACTTACGTGTATACCTGATACCTGGCGAGTAATCACCCAACAAATATCTAACATCTATTGGGCCGAGTATGATACACGATTTTACAACTAGATATAGGTAGATTACCTAATACCCGACTCGAACCCAACCATAATATAAATACAAAATTCTATTCTTGTAAATTTCAAGTTTACCTTTTGTTTTTTTTTTGTTAAAACGTCTATGCATTTTTATCTTTAAAACTAAGGGGGGCGGAGCACCACCAGATTTGGTCACGGGTACCTCACTATCAGTACGGTAACACTGCCGTCGGTAGTGCTGGTAGGGGTCCCGTGAACCTTTTGCTGTTCTATCTAACGGGATCCTTCACGTGAGAGAGAGGAGAGAGTGTCAGTGCATTTATTTTTGAGAGAGAGAGAGAGGGAGAGGAGAGAAGGTGGGAAAGAGTAATAAATTATTATTATTTTTATTGTGTGTGAAATAATTAATTGTTAGGTAAAGAATTAGTAAAGTGTTGCCTCTAAAAAACTGCTTCAGTGAAGTGAATTAGCGTAGTGATGTGGTAGTGCATGATTGGTAGAAATCAGTGAAGTTGAAAAACTACACGGTAAGCTCCCCTCCCCCTAGGGGTGTAAATGATGCGCAATGGCTTGAGAGCTACTCGAGATCGGATCGGTAAAAAGGTCGAACGAGCCGAGCCTTAACTAGCCCGAGCCCGAGCCCGAGCTCAAGCTTGAAAAATGACTCGTTTATTTATCGAGTCCGAGCTCGAGCCTTTCATACAAAGACCGTTTAGGCTCGCGAGCCTAAACGAGCCCAAACAAATTTATATTATTATTATTATTATTATTATTATTATTATTATTATTATTATTATTATTATTATTTTATTTATAGTATACCTACTATTTAACATTGACGAGCTGAGCTTTGCCTTGTTTAAGCTATCGAAGCAAGCTCGAGCCGAGCTTTTAGCACCTTTAAAATTGTTCTAAAATTATGTCGAGTCGAGCCAAGTTGAGCTCGAGCTTTTGGGTTTTACTTACTAGCCAAGCTCAAGCTGAAAGTATTAGGCTCGAACCGAGCCGAGCTCAAGCCCAATCAAGCTCGGGCTCGGCTCGTTTACACCCGTACTCCCCCCTAACAAATGGAAAGTTCAAATGAATATTAGTTGAATTAAATTTATTTAAAATTCGTAGACATCAAATTTTCAAGATTAAAATTCGCGCTTAATATTTTGATTCCCCCCAATTTCCCTTAACCACTACAACAAATTAATTTCCCTCTTCTAAAACCTAACCCGATCACTTCTCCCAAACCCATCTATGGTTTGCTCTCTCACTTCCCTCCCTTCTGAAATACCATTGCTAATTAAAATTAGGGTAGAATTAAACCGGAAAAGGTAGAAATCGAGATGTATCGAGCAATGAAAGGTCACATAATTTTATGTTTACTTATTTCTTGTACTATGCTATTCCACCAATTTCTCTGTTTATCTATTTGTTTTGTGTAATGTGATTTCTTGCTTATTTGTTTCTAATTTGCCGATTTCTCACATTATCCATTCATTTGGTTTAACTTAGTAGATTTTGGCTTGTTAGGATTGAAGAAACAAGAGTGTATAACTAACTGTATTGTGGAAACCCCCAAATTTTTACTTTGCTTTGCGCCGCAAACTTGTTGAGCGGCTCCTATTGGATCCTTTACCACTTTTGTATTTCTCATTATTCATGACTTATTTATTCAGGCAAAAACATATATATGAAGACGCAAGGGTATTAAACAACAGCATAGATTGGGGAAACAACATAAGGTATGAAACAATATCTCAAGTTTTAGTAATGTTGTTTTAATTACTAGGGGAGACGTTGTTGCGGCCTTTTTTTAATTTCTGCCAATAAATTGCCTTCCACATTGTTTCATAGGTGCACAATTTTCTAAATTTTCTTGAAGGGACGCTACAAAATCAAGGAGAGTTTCATATAAAAAAACAAAAATAAGGGTATATGTTTATGAACTTAACTCTTGTTTGTATTTTATTTCATTTCAAATTAGCTTTATATTTTATCATTAATTGATGAAATAATGTTACATTGTTTGTTAGGGTGATAGTAAGGGGTCTGTTAAGGGTGGAAATGGAGGTGCTAAGAAAGGTACTACTGAATATCAACTTGCTTCAAACGCACACGTGAGTCAAACCTTGAGACGCCTTTACAGTGTTCATGATCGTCTAACCTTTATTTTGTTTTTAAGATTGTAGTTGTGTTCGATTATGTGGCTGGTACTAACATGTTTGATCGAGACACTATCATTCAGCTTTATTTATGTTAACGTTTGAAGTATACTTGTAATATTTGGATTCATTTGTGGTGTTCTTAGTTGAGTTAACTAGAACAAGTTGTTTGCTTTATAAATAACCAATCAAAAGTTGAAACAATTAGTGCAGCGTTTACTAGCAATAATGAAAAAGTAACGATTTTTTTTGCACCTTTTGCTACAGGGTGCGTGAAATTGGATTACCTTCAGTTTATGTTCGGTACATTTGTAGTCCTACAAATTGCAGAGGTTATGTTGCTAATGTGCTAAAGGAAGGTGTTGTGGAATATAGTTTACTGTTAATGAAATCATGTTTTGTCATATAATTTGAAGTGTAAATGCATTGCATTGCATTTGTTGCTTTTCAGGTGTTTTGAATTTGTTTAAAAGCCTCTCCTGTGCTATATATATATATATATATATATATATATATATATATATATATATATATATATGTGGTGCATATGAGAGTAGCAGGTCATCACACTATGTGTGGGTAAACTGGTAAAGACCTAAATTTACTATAATGGAGCTTGTTGAGATCATTTAACATAATTTTATTAATACACACTACTAGAAAAATACCCCTATCTTGACACACATTTAATGACACGCGAGAATTCATGACATGCAAAAGCGCGTGTCATTAAAAAATCGTCATCTTTTAAAAAAATTGGTCAAACAATGACACTCTTTTTTGCATGTCAACAATCTAATGTCAAGATTTTAAAAAACATGACACTATAACAATTGAGTGTCATGTTTGATGTCGAATATTTCAATATTTTAAACTTTCCCTCCTCTATTCTTGTGCAACGCTTAAGAAAAACAAAACCCATCAGATTATTAACATTCAATCGTAACCCCTGCCTCTCTTCCTCTATTCTATGCTAAAAACCCCTGCGCCAAGAACCACTAAAACAAAATGGAAACCTTTGAACACCACAAAAGACGACAACAACAACGATAATAAAGAAGCTTTGGAAATAGAAGTTGCTCCAGCTCTCATCTCCTTTCACCCTGCTCACCAGTCCGTCGCTGTCGCCGTTGGATGTGACCGACCCGACCAGCGGATTCAACCTCCGAATTGTTCAAGGTAACTTGTTTCTACAGTATTATTACTTGATTTGTTGTTTTTTGGTGTGATTTGTGTTGTTTTTTTAGGGTTTAATATAATTTCGTCGTTTCAGAATCTATCAATCTGATTCAATTTTTATTTGTTTTTTATGATGATTTTGCCTTAAAATGGTTTGATATGTGTTCCTGATGTAACTGCTTGGTGATGTTATAGCTTGATTTCATATAATCTAGTTTTTATGATTTTCGCCCACCAAGTGTTCGATACAAATCCTGAGTGAAAATACTAAAAGAGTAGTATAAGATTATGTCCTAGTTTCAAAGTGAGTCACACTAACATAATGTAATGATTCAATATAGGAAGTAAAAACGAAAGTTCGAAACAAACCAACAACTAGTTTTATACCTAGTTTCAAAGTGAGTCACACTAACATTATGTCCTAGTTTCAAAGTGAGTCACACTAACATAATTGTAAGTATACTACTAACTTATGGATTTATAGTTCGTTAACTTAGGTCGTAATGATTATGGTCATTGAGAAAGAAAAAAAATGTGTGTTTTGACTTATATCCTCTAGAAAGAAAAAAAAAAAGTTGTGGTTTAATGTACATCGATCATGGGACACATGAAATGGTTATTAAAGAGTGGACGAACATGGTATAAACTACTTGTATAATTAGATGTGAATCGTATGAGTATTTGTTATGAATCCTAAACGGCTTGACCTTAAAATAACATAACAATACTAGCAAGTGATCATGTAAAATCTGACACCTCATACCAACCAATATATGCTCGTTTTGCCCGTTAGGAGCTCACGACATTATATTGGTTACCCGGATGATGATTTTCTAGGAGGTCACCCATCGTGCATTGCTTTTAGCCAGACACGCTTAACTGTGGAGTCCTTCCACACTCACATCCAATGCGCTCAAAACGTCTTGATGATATTTGTGGTCGTACATTCGTTTGTCCATAACAAACGATGTTGGATTTGCCAAAGGTGTCATAGACCATGTGAATAATGTAGCTATACAATAAAACATAATATAACAAGACAATTTTGTAGTTTATCAATTGAGTTGTTGGTCTCTGTATTCAGAATTTGAATCAAGTCAAAGTGTAAGAGGCTACTCAATTATTGGATTTGCCAAATCTTGTTAGTATATTTTGTAGAGTTCACTTGAAATTTCATCAGAGAAATATTGTCTCAACTTATATGGGGAAAAAGAGTTGGAATACAAATTAATCTGTCTTTGCTCATGCATATGTGTATTTTTTTTACATTTATGCGTTTTATGATGTTTTCAGGGGAAAATCAAACTATCGAGTGGGCTATGCGCATACGGGTTGCTCAATACATATCTGATGCCTTAAACTATTGTAGCTCCGAAGGTCGTAAATTGTACCATGACCTCAATGCATACCGGATCCTCTTAGATGAGGTGTATTATTTACTTATAATGACTTTACTCGTATTTTACAGCCTTCTATTGTTTTTCATGGTGGATCGAGTTTTTTTCCCTTATTAAGAAATACATGCATATCTCTATGATGATATGGTCCGCTTTAATGCTAGGCTTTTAAAGCTGATATGATAATGGTTTGATGTACTCTGTAGGAGGGAGATCCCCGACTGTCATGTTTCGGATTTATGAGAAATAGCAGGGATGGAAAAAGTTATAGCACTAATCTAGCATATACACCTCCAGAATATCTCAAACATGGTAATCACTTATTTCCTTCGCGATACTCTGTTATCCACAAAAAGTTTATACAGGCCTTTATTGCCTTTGGCGTTTGCTAAGTGCATCTTTGTATTCTTCCAACTATAGGAAGGGTAACCGCGGAAAGTGTTGTTTATAGCTTTGGGACGGTCCGTCTAGATCTTCTAAGTGGGAAACACATCCCTCCGAGCCATGTAAGTCATTTCAATCCATTCAGATCATTTAACATTTATGTTTCATATTAATAACGTTGTGATTATGGATCTCATTTACTTGAAAAATAACATTGAGTTAATGTATTGAGCTTAAGTTCATTCCATCTTTCCATTAATGTTTATCGCTTCTTGAACATGTAGTCATGGAATGCTTGGATTTCAGAAATCGAATATGCAATTCAGCTCGGTTTTAAACGGTTTCAGTCTCGGTCAGTTTTAGTTTAATTGGTTTCAAACTGAATAATGAATTGCTTATTTTTGGCAGATGTTGATACTTGATAGTGATAGATGAGCTAAAATTGGAATTGAACATTAATAAAATGTAACTTCTGTTATTAAAAGCTTTTACATTCTGTTATGCAGAAATTATGGTAGATTGTTTTAGTTAGCATTTATGAATCAAAATAAGGAGCTCAGTTGACACTTATACCCATGCTTTAAAAATACAGCTTAGGCATGCGCCTTGAAGCGTAGTTGTTTGTGTTTTTTCGGTTCGTTTACATGCACTCAATTTCTTATCGAATAAAACACAAACAGAATTAAATCCTTTTGTTTAATTGTCTGTCTTCGTTCGGTTCGCTTATGAGCTTAGTTTTAGTCTTGGTAGCTACAGTTAATTGTAGAACTAATTTAGTCCTAATTACACTGGTTGGTTGTTCTTAAGGTATCGTGCAATTACAAGTGCATACTACAGAGGAGCTGTACTTGTGTATGACACGTCACGCCACGTCACCTTTGAGAACGTTGAGCGATGGTTAAAAGAGCTTCGTGACCACACGGATTCAAACATTGTGATAATGTTAGTTGGAACAAAGCTGACTTACGTCACTTGCGTGCAGTAGGCCGTTATGCAATGCACATACAACGGGCACTGATACTTTGGGCTGGTCTACCAATGGTGACCCTACCCCTTTATAAAACACTATGGAACTTGGTAAGTAAGTTGATCGAGTCAAATTCTAGTCACTTTTGTTTTCTTGAAACTAAAACCATCGCGAACCCTTAACCTTTCATCTTATTAATTTAATTGTGTCTCAGGTTGGGGGAGGAGTGGAGGCTTACTCGGATGCGGATATTGATTATGTCCGTGAAGAATGGTCGGGTTATGCCTCGACCTTCATTTTCAAGTTATGATCCGTATGTTTAGGCTTACTAATCGACTAATGTAATGTATTGATACAATGTTTTTGTAACCCTTTTGTGGTAGAATTCGACATAATTGTAATGGGTTTTTTGGTGGTATAATATATGCAGCTTTATTATTAAATTTATTATTTTTGTAATTATAAATAAAAAATAATTCCAGGATATTATTCGTTTTACAGGAAAAAAAAAATTAGGTAAAAAAACATGACACGCAAAATGACTGTCATAAAGGTGTGTCATAAATTTATGTATGTCATAAATGCTGTAAAAAAAATTCGTAAATGAGTGTCAAGAATGTTTGTCATTAAAGAGTGTGTCATAAATGCGTGTCAAAAAAGCATGTCATAAAGGAGTGTCATAAACGTGTGTCATTAAAAGATGACACACGCCTGCATGTCATAAACTTTTCTTGACATGTTCTTCCTTGACACTTTTTTGTGTGTCATAAACACCCTTTTATGACGCGCAATGCGCGTCAAGAAAGGGGTATTTTTCTAGTAGTGACATGAAGTGTTTTGCATATATTTAAACTATAAAATTTTCTATCTATACTTATACATTTAGATACTTTGTTTGGTTTCAGTTATGGAATACAAAAGAGATTACTTCGCACGATGAAATTAATATTATATATGGTTGTAGACTTAATGGATCACTGGACTAAGAAGGTGTTTGAGGGCCAAACATGAACACCGTAAAGGCATCTCAAGGTTAGCTCAAATTCTATTGTTTAATGTTCATTTATATGTAACGGATGAACTAAAAACTTGCTTATATACAAGTATGTAGTACAAACATATGTATATATGTCTATGTAGTAAAAAATATATTCAATTATATCTATGTAGTGTAAATGTGTGTATGGGTGAATCAAATCAATACATTTGCAACTCATTAACTTTGATCATCACATAACTACATGTATATCCTTTGCTTGTTTGCATTAGATGAATGTTTTTGTACAATTTGTGATTTATGATTCGGAAGGTATACAGGTCTAATGTAGCATTGTCGGATTTGTAGGTTGTGGATTTGGATATTCGTGTCTTATGTGCATATGTAGGGTAAATTTGGATCATATCTTAGTTGCATGCATACTATTTTAACATTTGAATTTAAAGATTGCATTTTATACATGTAAAGACTTGCATATATCTTTAAGCTTAATTTGATTAATGCAACTAACGTTATGTTTTGTTAGGAAATATTCTAAGGTTTCGGTTGCAAGTTATGAATTGAAGACGTCGGTTAGGATTACAAGTATGAAGATGTCGGTTCCGGATGTTATTGTATACCACTTTCATCTTTAGACATATATGTATTTGTGTTACTTTGAAACTTTTGTAATTTTATATGCTGTGTTATATTATATCGGTTTTATTTTCTTGCATTATTTCCATTTTTAGTTATATATTTGTGTATATTGGGAATTTAATGGGAAATTTTAGTGAAATTACCTAGAAATTGAAAAAAAACATATTTATTTGGCTTAAAATACCAAAAGATGCGGTTCCAAACCCACATCTTTAAGCATTTTGGTTGTAAAAAATAAAAGACCAAAAGATGCGGTTATGTTCCAGAAGATGCGGTTCATTTGAACCCGCATCTTTTGACATGTATGCAAAAGATGCAAGGTGTAACGACCCGATTTTTACCGAGTCATTACGGATTGGTAATCATGATAATAATCTATAATTAACTTCATTATTTTATTTAAGAAAACATCATCCTTATATTACAAACCATCGTTCCATACATAACATTGTTCGAAATAAACCACATCTTTTAATACTAATGGGCCGTAGCCGTTTTTGGACACAATCCGGCCCACTGGGCCGGTTATTTATAAACTTGCATCGACTCAATTTTATCTACTTAGAGCTCGGGTTTCCTTTATCATTCTTCAACCTGAAATGCATGTCGAAAATACGTTAGCAATGCTAGTGAGTGGTGCCAGAATGACCGGTTTTCACCTTAAATATTCTTTAAAACAAATTGTAAAACAACCGGTTACTCATTTCTTTATACAAAACATGCAATGATTCGTATGGCTCGATCTTTTCTAAGGTAGAATGTATATCGGGGGAACATTTTGACATATGTTGTGGTCCGATCCTCTAAGTGGTCGGAGATACATTCACATAATACCGAATGGATCCATTCTTGTTGTTTCTATACGATCGATTTCTATAGTTTTATATGATCATGACACATGCAAGTAAAAACCATGACTCAACCAACATGCATTTACCCCAACAACATTATAAACAACCATGGGGTACACACACTCACATTTGTTACTTCCGATTGTGGTGTTTCACAAGCCGTGGAGGTGCTAATATCTTCGGGTTCCTGTTTATGATACATCAAGTTATAACAAGAATATAATAATGTAGCTGGCCATTACAGCTTAGGCATATTCCTATCTAAAGCTGGCCATCACAGCTTGGCGCTTGGTTCCTAAGAGTAGACAAAAATACTTACCCGGATAGTAGTTTAAATCGGATACTCTTATTTCTTACTAGTAGCCGAGTATATCTTAGGGTTTATAAGATGATATTAGTTAAGAAGATGAAGGGCCGATTGGTTTCTGCATGTTTGTTGTTTTAATGAAGATGGAAGAGATTAATGGATGTGGTAAGTGGTTTTCCCAAGACTTCATGCAATCTAGATGAAGGATCTTATAGAGTGGAGGATACATGCATGTTCATCATTGCCTAGAAGTAGATTGGGTGAGGTGGAGTGAGAAGAGATAGGTTGAGTGTATAAGTGGAATCTTGATCATCTTAGTTGGATGCAAAAGTGGCGGCCTCTCACCCCTCCAAGGATAGGCCGAGTATTAATGGTGAGACATAATGGGCTTCTATTTAATGGTGGGCTTGATTATATGTTCTAATGGGCCGAGATTTATGTGGTAAACACTATAATGATAACAATTCTTTTCATGGGCTTTACCAAGTATCTTGGGCCTTTACTTATTGACTAATGGGCCGAGTATTTGGGCTGATTAATTATCCGGGTAACAATACTAGTTAGTGCCTTAATCTAGCCTAATTTTATTTATTAATCATGTTTAAGTTTAGAGTTGTTACAATCTCCCTCCCTTAGGAAATTTCGTCCCCGAAATTTTAATAATCTTTACCTGATTTCTGAATAAGTGAGGGTACTTTGTTTTCATGACGTCTTCTCTTTCAAATGTAATTTCAGGTCCTTGCTTGGCATTCCATTTCACTTGTACTATAGGGATCTTGCCTCTTCTCAACTTCCTTTCTTGTCGTGATATAATTTCTATGGGTTCTTCGGTGAAGTGGAGTTGAGAGTTTACTCGGACCTGATCTAATGGAATAATAGCTCGTGCGTCAATTACACATTTTCTAAGATTAGAGACATGGAAGACATCATGAATTTCACTTAATTCTGGGGGTAATTCCAATTTATAGGCCACTGGTCCTATTCTAGCTTTTACTCGATAAGGTCCTATAAAACGAGGATTTAACTTCCCTCGTTTTTGAAATCTTATTACCCCTTTCCAAGGAGATACTTTTAACAGGACATAATCTCCTTCTTGGAATTCTAGTGGTCGCCTTCGATTGTCTGCATAGCTTTTCTGACGACTTCTTGCTGTTTCTAAGTTTTTCTTGATCTGTACAATTTTATCGGTTGTTTCTTGAATAATTTGTGGGCCCGTGAGTTGGGTTTCCCCGATATCGTTCCAGCATATCGGAGATCGACACTTCCTACCATACAATGCTTCATATGGCGCAGCTTGTATGGAAGCGTGATAACTATTATTGTAAGAAAATTCTATTAATGGTAGATGAGTGTCCCAACTGCCTCCAAATTCCAGGATACAAGCTCTTAGCATGTCCTCTAGTGTCTGGATGGTCCTTTCACTTTGGCCATCAGTTTGTGGGTGGTATGCGGTACTCATTTTTATTTGGGATCCTAATGCATTCTGGAAGCCTTCCCAAAATCTGGATGTGAAACGACTGTCACGGTCCGAGATTATGGAGAGGGGTATTCCGTGTCTAGATACTATTTCGTGCAAATAAATCCTAGACAATTTTTCGATCTTAAATTCTTCTTGTATAGGCAGAAAATGAGCAGATTTGGTTAGGCGATCCACAATCACCCAAATAGTATCATAACCTCTTATGGTTCTTGGTAATTTTGTTACAAAATCCATAGTGATTTGATCCCACTTCCAGATTGGAATTTCTGGTTGGATTAACAAACCACTAGGTTTCTGATGCTCCGCCTTAACCTTTGAGCAAATTACACATTCGGCTACAAACTTACCCACATCTCCTTTCATACCGGGCCACCAAAAATCCTTTCTTAAGTCTCGATACATCTTGTGACTCCCTGGATGAACTGAATATTTGGAACCATGCATTTCTCTTAAAACGATTTCTCTTTGATTTCCATGCCGAGGTATCCAAATTCTTTGGTTATACCTTAGTATCCCATCTGTTCCTTCTATTAATCTTACTTCTTCTCGGTTGAGTGACTCAGTTTTTACTAGGGTGGGTTCTAAAGCCTTTCTTTGAAAATTTCCTAGTTGTGTTAAAAATTCGTTGATTATGGAAAGTTTATAACTCTTTGCTCCTAAAGTTCTATCTTTTCTGCTTAGAGCGTCGGCCACAATGTTTGCCTTTCCTGGATGATATTTTATCTCACAATCATAATCGCTTAGAATTTCTACCCACCTTCTCTGTCGCATATTTAGGAGCTTTTGATCAAAAATATGTTGGAGACCCTTATGGTCCGTGTAGATGGTACACTTAGTCCCATATAAATAGTGTCTCCATATTTTCAATGCAAATATTATAGCTCCCATCTCCAGATCATGAGTAACGTAATTTTGCTCATGTCTTTTTAATTGTCGGGAAGCATATGCGACAACATGATTTTCTTGCATTAATACACAACCCAAACCTTGCAGGGAAGCATCACAGTATACTGTAAATGCTTTCCCTTCCTTGGGTAAAGTTAACACAGGAGCTTCACATAATTTTTGTTTCAAGCTTTGGAATGCCTGTTCTTGCTTTTCTTTCCATTCAAACTTAGAAATTTTTCGGGTTAACGATGTAAGAGGTAATGCTAATCTGGCAAAGTTTTCTATAAATCTTCTATAATATCCGGCTAATCCCAGAAATTGTCTTATTTCTATAGGATTCTTGGGAGTTTCCCATTTTTGAATGGCTTCAACTTTTGTAGGATCTACCTGGATTCCGTTTTCATTGATCACATGTCCTAGAAACTTAATTTCTTTCACCCAAAACTCACATTTGCTAAACTTAGCATAAAGTTTCTCTTTCCTTAGGGTTTCTAGGACTTCTCTTAAATGTTGTTCGTGTTCTTCTTCGGATTTTGAATAAATTAATATATCATCTAAGAACACAATCACACACTTATCTAAATAAGGGCGACAGATCCTATTCATTAAATCCATGAATGCTGCTGGAGCGTTGGTTAGTCCAAAAGGCATGACTAAAAATTCATAATGTCCATATCTTGTTCTGAAAGCAGTTTTTGGTACATCTTCTTCTCTTATTTTCACTTGATGGTATCTTGATCTAAGGTCGATTTTTGAAAAGTATTTTGACCCATGTAGTTGGTCAAAAAGATCGTCTATTCTAGGCAATGGATATCGGTTCTTAATAGTTAACTTATTTAATTCCCGATAATCTATACACATTCTCATCGACCCATCTTTCTTTTTGACAAAAAGCACGGGTGCTCCCCAAGGGGACGTGCTTGGTCTAACAAACCCTCTTCCCATTAGTTCTTCCAATTGGTTTGTTAACTCTTTTAATTCCGTTGTGGCCAACCTATATGGAGCTCTTGCAATAGGTGCGGCTCCAGGAACTAGATTGATCTGGAATTCTACTTGTCGAGGTGGGGGTAAACCAGGTAATTCATCTGGAAACACATCTCTAAACTCCGAAACTGTCTTAATTTTTGTCATTTCTATCTCCTGTTTCTCATTTCCTAGATTTACATGAACCAAAAAGGCTTGATGTCCCTTCTTTACATACCTAATCATTTTTGCACTCGAAATTATGCTTAACGTTCCTTTAGGTTTTTCTCCGTAAATGATTAAGACTTCTTGGTTTGGTAATGGAATTTTTACTAATTTCTCCTTACAAACAATTTCCGCTTGATTGGAGGCTAACCAGTCCATTCCTATTACGATATCGAATTCTCCTAATGTCATAGGTATAAGATTGATTTCGAATTCTTGGTTCTCAATAGTTAATGTAAAATTTTTAAATACTTCTGTAGCTTTCAAAATTTTACCATTAGCTATTTCAATGTCATAGGGTTGGTTTAATGATTCTGGGGAAACATTAAGTTTATCTATAAAGGTTTTTGAAATAAAACTTAAATTAGCCCCAGTATCGAATAAAGCATAAACGGGTAAATGATCGAGATAGAACATACCCGTTACCAAATCCGGTTCTTCCCTTGCTTCGTCTGCGTTTATAACAAAAGCTCTTCCCCGTGCTTGCTCTTTTTGTGGAGGGTTTTTGAGTTTTGGACAGTCAACCTTGAAATGGCCTGGTTCTTTGCATTCGTAACACACCCGTGGGCGATCGGGATTGAACCTGCAATCCTTGGTTTGATGTCCTATCTTGTCACATTTTTGACAATGGGGTCCTTTACACTCGCCAAAATGAAATCGTCCACATCGACTACACCTTTTCTTACAATCTCCCGTATGGTAAAACTTACATTTTTGGCAATACGGGTTACTTCCCCTATACGGTTTCTTTCCTGGGTTTTCTTCCTGAGGGTTTTCTTGGCTTCTACCCGAGGTGTTATAATTGGCGGGACGGAAAGTTTCACTCCAGCCTCTTTTATTGCCTACTTGTACCTTATCTTTTTCCTTATGGCGGATTATGTCGTCGGTTAAGCTTAAGGCTAATTCACATGCAACATCATACTTAGTAGGTTTAGCACCTCTGACTATGCCCTGGATTTGTGGATTTAAACCCCAAATGAATCTTCTTATTCACTTATTTTCAGGTGTTACTTGGTGTGGTACTAAGCGAGCAAGTTGGTTAAACTTATTAATATAGCTTACACAGTCTAACCCTTTCATTTCTAATCCTAAGAATTCCATCTCCATTTTCTCCATTTCATTGATAGGACAGTATTTTTCGGTCATTAGGGTTCTAAATTCTACCCAAGACATGTTTGCTACCGCATTTTTCCCTCTTATTTGTCTAACCATGTTCCACCAGTTTAAAGCTTCTGCTTTTAAGGAATGGGTAGCGAATTTTACTTGGTCACTGGGTGCACAGTTACTTATCTCTAAAATTGCTTCTATTTCTTCTAACCATCTTGTCGCTCCGGTGGCCCCTGAAGTACCATCAAAAGACTCAGGTTTACATGCCATAAAGGACTTATAATCACAAGGTTTTCCTAAATTATTTTCTGGGTTGACATACTCTCCTATTCTATCAAAAACGGGAGTTTTTGCAGTAGGTTGTTTTTCTATTCCCAACATGTCCATTATGGAGGGTAGTGAGTCATGAATTCCGTCTAGTACTAATTTTTTCATCTTTTCTTCTAATTCGGATGTTTCAGTTGAGGTAGGGTGTTCGTCTATGATTTGTTCTTTGGTGGGTTGTTTAGATGAAGAAGCGTGATTTTTCTGTTTGTTCTTTAAGTCAATTTCAACTTCTGGCGTGGTGTTTGTCTTTCGCTCGGATCGTCGAGGCATGTCTCTATATAAATACAAATTCAATATAATTAGTAATTTCTTTTTACTTAATTTGTTTACTATATTATGATTCTACTCAATATTTGTAAGATAAAACATCTAGATACATATATTATAACAAAAGTCTAGATGTTACATTTCATTACAACTATTTCATCATGCCTTGCATGCATACTACCTAGACAACCATAACAACCATAACTAACCACAACAACCATAAACATCCATAAACAACCATTCCTACGGTCCTTCTACTACTTCCATTACCATCATTCGGCCTTCTCCTCAAAGTCCCGTGGGATACTTTGGTTCCTCCATGATTTGCCTAGTTTGGTGTCCAAACCTTCTTATCACCCTTTTGAGTTCCTCCACCATTTCCCACGCTTGGTCTCGTTGAGTTTTTACCTTATGGTATTTTTCTAGCAATGTCATGTGTTCTTGTTTGGTTACAAATTCTTGAGGTTGCAAGGCCAAATTGGTGCGATTGACTATAGTAGCTTCTAAATAAGGGTCGATTGCGGGAGTCATTGGAGGGTAGATTGGGTAATATGCGGAGAGGTATGGGTTCGATTGACTTGATCCTTCCGTTGAAAAACTACTAGAGGAACTAAGAAAGTCTCCGAAGGTTGGGTTGGGATAGTAGTGGGAAGTTGGCTCGACATACGGGTATGAGTGGATGGGTTCGGAAGGAACGTAAACCGGCTCGGGTAAGGGCCCGATGATGCCGATGGTTCCTAAGTTTAGCTCCACCCCATTTTCACTCCACTCTAGTCCCGGTATTTCTCTTACCAAGTCTTCTAAGCTTGGAATTTCTTGCGCGTCATTTTCCATGACGACTTCTTGGATTTCTCCTTCTTCAACTTCCATGACTTCAACTCGCTCTTCCATGTTAGCCATTCTATTACACATAAATTTTCAAACAATTAATTCAGATTAGTTCTAATTATTCCCACTATATCCGAACCCGAGCTCTGATACCAACCTGTAACGACCCGATTTTTACCGAGTCATTACGGATTGGTAATCATGATAATAATCTATAATTAACTTCATTATTTTATTTAAGAAAACATCATCCTTATATTACAAACCATCGTTCCATACATAACATTGTTCGAAATAAACCACATCTTTTAATACTAATGGGCCGTAGCCGTTTTTGGACACAATCCGGCCCACTGGGCCGGTTATTTATAAACTTGCATCGACTCAATTTTATCTACTTAGAGCTCGGGTTTCCTTTATCATTCTTCAACCTGAAATGCATGTCGAAAATACGTTAGCAATGCTAGTGAGTGGTGCCAGAATGACCGGTTTTCACCTTAAATATTCTTTAAAACAAATTGTAAAACAACCGGTTACTCATTTCTTTATACAAAACATGCAATGATTCGTATGGCTCGATCTTTTCTAAGGTAGAATGTATATCGGGGGAACATTTTGACATATGTTGTGGTCCGATCCTCTAAGTGGTCGGAGATACATTCACATAATACCGAATGGATCCATTCTTGTTGTTTCTATACGATCGATTTCTATAGTTTTATATGATCATGACACATGCAAGTAAAAACCATGACTCAACCAACATGCATTTACCCCAACAACATTATAAACAACCATGGGGTACACACACTCACATTTGTTACTTCCGATTGTGGTGTTTCACAAGCCGTGGAGGTGCTAATATCTTCGGGTTCCTGTTTATGATACATCAAGTTATAACAAGAATATAATAATGTAGCTGGCCATTACAGCTTAGGCATATTCCTATCTAAAGCTGGCCATCACAGCTTGGCGCTTGGTTCCTAAGAGTAGACAAAAATACTTACCCGGATAGTAGTTTAAATCGGATACTCTTATTTCTTACTAGTAGCCGAGTATATCTTAGGGTTTATAAGATGATATTAGTTAAGAAGATGAAGGGCCGATTGGTTTCTGCATGTTTGTTGTTTTAATGAAGATGGAAGAGATTAATGGATGTGGTAAGTGGTTTTCCCAAGACTTCATGCAATCTAGATGAAGGATCTTATAGAGTGGAGGATACATGCATGTTCATCATTGCCTAGAAGTAGATTGGGTGAGGTGGAGTGAGAAGAGATAGGTTGAGTGTATAAGTGGAATCTTGATCATCTTAGTTGGATGCAAAAGTGGCGGCCTCTCACCCCTCCAAGGATAGGCCGAGTATTAATGGTGAGACATAATGGGCTTCTATTTAATGGTGGGCTTGATTATATGTTCTAATGGGCCGAGATTTATGTGGTAAACACTATAATGATAACAATTCTTTTCATGGGCTTTACCAAGTATCTTGGGCCTTTACTTATTGACTAATGGGCCGAGTATTTGGGCTGATTAATTATCCGGGTAACAATACTAGTTAGTGCCTTAATCTAGCCTAATTTTATTTATTAATCATGTTTAAGTTTAGAGTTGTTACACAAGGCTATAAGATGCGGGTCTAAAACCGCACTAATTGGCCTAAATAACCACATCTTTTGCCTCTTTGTGATGGTGCTTTTGAAGTTACGTACCTAACTCAGTAAAGATGAGTTCTAAGGTGTAGATAACAATATTCAATAATCAACAACAGATAATTAACTAATGTTAAACCTGGATGATGAACAATGAAGTTCTAGTTTCTTTTTATTAATAATATATGATGCCTTGCCGTTAAAAAACTACGTGGTAGCGCTTTAAGCTTGTTTATAAGTAAACATATCGGTTTGGGTTATGAAATCTCCCTAAATGGTGAGTCGAATCAAAATATTCACTCACATAATAAGAAAATGGAGAGAAACATTTGCAAGTCAACCTCATTCGACCCAGACTCATGTAACACATTACTAAACCCAATATGTTTTAATAAGAAAATGGCCAAAAATGTGCGGGTTAAATCTTGGTTTCACCTAAACCCCTATGACACGTTATTGGACCTGGTATGACAAACTGATTTTGATACAAAAAAACGAATGATTTTGATACAACGAATTAGGCTCACTAAATCCATTGTGGGGAGATACATTCATTATGGGCCAAAGTAAGAAACAAATTCATTTTAGTATGAAACAAAATAATAGAGATTAAGAAGCATACCGTGAACTATCCAAACAGGTGGACCTTACCGATTCAACATATGGTAGTAATACAAAGCAACACAAGATGAAAATAGATAAATTAATCAATCAATAAATAAAACGTTGACAAAATTAACGAATACCCATCATGAAAGTGGGCTAGCAATAGTGCAGTTAAAGACAACCTGAATATTGACATTAATTTATGTAAGTTAACACCATCCTAAATGATTCACATAATATTAAAAATAGTGAGGTTAAGAGAGTGTTACTACCACATTTTCTTCGGATGATTCACGTAGCAATTCTGAGTGTCAATCTTCCTCATATACATAGGTGGGAAAGCTGACGCATTCTGTTGAAGTCGTTTAAACCTACATATATAGTAGCAATTTGTATAAGACAACCAGAAAATTAGTAACATTTACTTCAGAAAATTCTTTTCATATACAGTAGCAACTTTTAACAAACAAATTAAAATTACAAATAAACAAAATCAGACATGTTTAGAATTTACCTTTCTGGTCAAAAGAAGCCAACAAAGATCCTCGGGTTACAGCTCTCAACCAGGCATGACCAAGATGGCGTTTTTTGTTCTACAGTTTCAAAAATAATTTATACTTAAAAAAGATAACCAATTAAAATCCTAACTAAAACCACCTTCACAATCTTATTCTGTTTACATTTTGTTATACAATATATTTCTTTAGATCTGTAATATATTTGTTAAATGTGTATCCATTATGTATAAATAATACATATGTGTATGTAGTGTGTGTATTCAAAAGGTTAATTAGAAATGTGCCAAAGTTCGTAATAATACTTATACATAGCCATGTGCAGTGTGTGTTCGTAAGCTAGATTAGAAATCTATACCAGCGAAAGATCTAAATTAGGTTTAAAAGATACAATTAAAGAACCAAAATGAACGACCGGTCTGATAGTTTATGTAAACAATCAGCGATGGACACGTTGAATGGAGAAGATGGTCATCTGCGATGTACCGAAAAGAGAGAAGATACCAAGGAGGAAGATGGGTCATCAGAACCCTAACCCGGAATTCACTGTTGTCATCAAGAGTGTAGATTTAAAGATGAGAGACATGGAAAATAGTGTAGATCACTGTTGTCGTTAGCACTATTTATTTACTTATTGAACACACACAACAAAGAACACATACCTCAAATGGACTAACAGAGACAATGATTAAACAATTGATATGCAAAAATAACCTACATCATGAGCAGCAAATAAAAAACACAATTCAGAATTGAAAAAAAAAAGCGAATCAATATAAGTGTAGAAGGTGTGACTTTAATGGAACATTAATAAAAATGAAAAACCAATTACCTGAGGTATCAAACTCAAAATTCAGAACATTAATGAGTGTAGAAGTGTGATTTTTATGGAAGAAATTTGAAATTTGAATTTGAGAGATTGAGATACCTTTTGCGCCATTCTTTCTCCTTAGAGTACTCCGGGTTCAGAAGGAAAAAATGAAGAGGTGAAGCCCTTCTTCTTTGGTATGCCTAGTTGTACTCAAAGCTGAGAAGGAAGAGGAAGGTTTGTCTGGTTGCTGAGAAAGAATACCCTTATTCAGAGTGGGAAGAAAACAAACAAGGAACCCTTCCTCTTTGGAGAATGAGGGATTGAGGTTTTTTTAAATCAATTTTTCCTTGGGTGCTTGGTTGTGACACCCGGCAAACTCAGGTTAGTAACATTGACGAAACTAGTAAGTCTACCTTACCGAGTCATGCATATTACGTACTTAACCAGGTCAGTCGAGTCGTTACGATGATTCTGGGAATCATCGAGAGTCGTTACGATGATCCGTGGGATCATCGGGAGTCGGTCTATAACCATGGGTACAAGGATTGGTGATTCGTGGAATCACTGGGTTTAACGCACACACGCGAGTCTCGAGTCCTAGGAATTGGTGAACGGATGTAAACGTGTTAGTTATCGTGCATTATGTGTTTGTAATCATTATGTGACTTGTCGGTATGTGAATACGTGTTTATATGTGTTAAAATAGTGTTTAACGCGCCAAAAACTCATTCTGGAACCATACTGGCGATTAGGAACCAGGAGGGCTCCTAATCGCCACTTATATAGGCGAATAGGAGGACTTACTGGCGATTAGAGCTTCTAATCGCCAGTATATAGGCGATTAGAAGCTCTACTCGCCTGAACTGCTTCCCTACTCGCCTAATCTGATGTGCACGTGTCAAAACACCTATAAATACAACCCTTGACTCCCCAAACACCATTTGTGCAACCCTAACAGATCCTAAGCCTCCCACACACCTTGAAACACCTCTGGAACTTGTTTTGCTTCAAAACTCACCATTTCCAAGCTTACACACCCTTCTTTGATAAAATCCAAGGTGTGTTCTTCATCCCAAACCTTTGTAATGTTATTGTTTTGGTTTCCCAAAAGTCCAGACCTTGTTTTGATAAGAATGTGTCTTTAAAAACCTTGGAAATGAGTTCTAAAACAAGTCTGCACCATAATACTTGCTATATGTGAAGTATTGATGCATATGATGATTTTTGGTGATTATAACATGAATGTTTCCATGAATTTGATGTACTTCTGATGTGTACGAGTTGTTAGGATGATTATCTATGAGTTTAGGCTGTTGTTATAGTGTTTAGATGAAAGTATGCATTTTGACCCATTTGGGTGATTCTTGAAGAATTAGGATGTTATGATATGATTTATTGCTTGTTTGTGGTTAGGAATCATGCTAGAATGATGTTATAACATAGGGATGATGAATTGCAAGTTGTAGGAGGTGTAATCTGATCTATACTACTTAAGGAAAGATTTCATAGTTAATGAAACCTAGTACTTTGCCATTTTAGGAAATAATCGCACCGAGGCCGTTAGAGCACAGATAAATTGGGGGTTTTTGATTGGAATGGGTTGGTAAATGGTTTAGGTTTGATATTGGGTGTTTTTACATGTTTTGGATCTGATTTGGAGTGTTAAAAAAAATTACTGTCTGGACCGGGAATCGAACCCGCGTCCAGAACCGGCCCAACCTTTAACACCACGACACAAACCACTGGTCCATGTTGCCCCTTTGTGATAAAATCCAGATGCATAAACTATTTAACACTAAACGAAACTCTGTCTGTTTCCCTTTCTGGTTCGCTGCACATATGTGCCGAACAAAGGAAGGTTTTGTTTTGACTTTTTGATTTGTTCATACATGGTAAGTAAACGTAATTAGCTTCGTGATATATTATACGCGTCCATTACACATCAATCAACGTTATAACATTTCAAAATCTCACTCAATTATCGAGTCATAGCCTTGAATAGGGTCAAACTTTCCATTTCACTAACCTAAGCCTCACACTATAAATTAAACCTCCCAATTCCTTCTACACTCGGCAAAATCTCTCTCTCAATCCTCAATTTCTGTTCTAAAACCATCATTCGAAGTTTTTAAGTTCGTGTTTGACCTTCTGCTTTGACTGAGCATTTTGCACGGTTTCGTGTTTGTAAGTTCTATTTTTTCAATGGGTTTTGTTCTTCGGCAATCACACAACAATAAACCTATGATTAATTGGGTTATTGTTGTGTAATTTGATGAATTGAAAAACTAGGGTTCGTATATAATTGAATTGGGGAAGAACACTTGTCTGAACCTGATGTTATATTTAAAACAAACAGAAACCAAACACAACCACTGACCTAGATCAAGTGGTTGTGTCTGGTGCCTTTAAGCCGGCCCACACGGGTTCGATCCCCGGCTTCATCAGAATACTTTTTTTTTTCAACATTCAAACATTATATATATTTACTTATATTTCAAAATTAGTTTTAAAATACTAAAACAACTTTATAAATTCTACAAAAATTATTTTATGTTATTCTAGTAGTAGAGTTTAACATACAATTTTTAGTTTTCCAAAAATTGTTTATTTGATATATATAATAAATAATTCAAGTTTATTCAATTTTATTTATAAAATATTATAAAAATATCAAAACGATTATATAAATTTCCACAAAAAATCTTCTGAGTTTTTATAACATTAAGCTTTTCTGAAATAATTTTTATTTCTGAAAAATCATTTATTTAAAATTTTTAATAAATTTTTGTTAGTTTTAATCATAAATAAATCATAATAAATTCATTTTTCAATATTTTTGCACCAAAATTTTAAATAAATTATTTCTGATTATTTGGAACAGAAATACAATTTTTAAATTAATACTTCTGTAAATTTAATATTTTTAAATATTAAAGTTATATTTTGACAATTTGTAATAAATAGATTTAATATTCTATTTTTAAGAAAATAAATTATTAAAAATTATTCTCATACTTAAAACTTTATATTGTGACCATCTTTAATTTAAAATTTACAAAAAGACTTTTTTTTATTTATTTATCAAATTTCTCTCATTTATTAAGCATTTTATTTATTAATCAAACGAGCACTTATCCCCAATTTGAAGCCCTAGAATATATTTGTAGACTAGAAAGACTTAGACATATTTATTACCTTAATTATAGGGTAATACTTGGCATTGTTGGGCAACACATATTCTATTTTTCATGAGACATAACATTTTGCTAAGGTGAGTTTTACATAGCCCCTTTTCTATTTCACTATTTTGGGGTGAAACATGTTGCAACATTCAATTTACAATTCAACATAAGTGTCTATGTGTTATTCTATGGTGCATTATGTCTTAAACATTACTATGGTAAGCACAATTATTCTAGCATAATCATTAACTCCGTACAAGCCAACGATATACAATGATAGATCTATTGGACTGACAATCCCACCCGGATACGTGCCTCCTACATAGGTAGCGTGGGTGATTGTTATCGCATAACATAATCGAGTGAACCATGAGCGTATGGGATGGACAACAATATAACAGTCACAAGGGTTGATTATGCACTCGATTTACTTCTAGTATGTTTTCACATATGGACTAGACTTGCCATGACACTTGAATTGTACAAGCTTTATTCGATTATCAAAACCTATGTAATTCTCACCAACTTTTGTTGACCCAAAAATATTTTCAAAATTAACATGTTTCAGGTAACAACGAAGCTGAGGCTTAGAGTATGCATGAGGAAAATTATGAAGTTTAATTTGAAGTTATTTGAAGTTATTGCTTTATTTGATATCATGTATTTGGGATTTCTAGACATCATTTCATTTTGGATATTTATGTTATGAATAAATTATTTAAAATTTCAATTTATACCATGTGCTACTGAAACAAAAATCAATACGTGACATCCCGATGTTTCCGCCATCGGTTGGGGTGTTACATGGGAGCCGGGCGGGTGCATATTGTGTCTAATACTTTGGGGGTTATCGAGGCATCGGTAATCCCGCCTGTCTGGGCTGGCTTCAACACTTATACGGGTTTAGTAATGGGTTCCCAACCGCAGTAGTAGCAACACTTAACGTCTAGCTAACGTTCTCATAACATAGTAGTAACAGATATGATCTTTCCGAACTCATAACAATGCTTTTATAAAAGAAAACCTGTGAACTCACCAGCATTATATGTTGACATTTTTGGCATGTATTCTCAGGTCGCTAAGGTAGCAGTCAATGGGCTAGGCGCACGAAGTCATGCACAGCGTATAACATTTTGAAGCATATTAAACAATGTTTTGTAAACTATAATATGTCTTTTGGTTGTAAACAAGAAATGCTTTCGCTGCTGGTTTACGGCTCAAAGCATGATATTTTGGTTTTAAAATATATATGAATGCATGTTTGTTGTATGTTTATTGTGATCGTTGACTGAGATCCTAGTGTGTCACGCGCCTCGCGGTAAAACCCCGCATGTGGAATTTGAGGGTGTGACAGATTGGTATCAGAGCCAATGGTTATAGTGAACTAGGACTGCATGTAGAGTCTAGTCTATAACTGAGTCGCACACACTAGACGGTCACAGATGGTCGAGTCTTAACATGTGGGTAACAATATAACTTGTCGGGGGTGTCGGTGCCATCATCTTCTACGCTACATCATCTGTTTACTCTTTATCATTCTATCTCTTGACCCATCCTTACCATGATTCGACGGTGAACGATATACTATTGAACTTTCTCGACGGCGATGTACATTGGGGTAGCTTCGGCATACTCCTGAGATCTGTCCGGGGATTCGGACATCTCCCTTCTATGCCCTAATGGACACGCTCGTTCTTATACATACTATCTTATACTTATACTTATGATAATACCATGATTGGGTACTAGTGTTCGGTGACTTGAACTTCAAACTTAAAGCACGCTTGGAGGACCATGTAGAACAGTTTATCATGTCGGGTGCACACGAGATCATAAACTGTGATACATGGGAGCCCTAGTGGACTTTGTGTGTGAACGGATGGACCCGAACTGGGCTCGGTCTAGTTCCTTAAAGTTCTTAATGGGTTGTACCACGGGCAATCCTAAATCTTTTGTTTCATGTTGTGACAGAAGATGTCGGGAGCTCGTGGAGGTCGTAGAGGCGGCCGTGCTGGCGGCGGTGGCCGTGGGAACATTAATATGACCCAAGCGGAGTTGGACAACCTGATGCAGCAGCACGTGAACATTGCCTTGGCTGCATTCCAAGCTGCTCACAATGCTATGGGTGGTACGTCAACTCCCACCTATTCTACCTTGTTCTAGGGTACTGTACCTTTTCTTGATTTCCACCTGTGTGTCTGTTCCAGGTGGTGTTGTCAATCCCCCTCTACCCTAGTGCTCCTAAAAAGAAGTTTATGGATTGCAAGCCCCATAATTTTAGTGGAACTGAAGGGGCAGTGGGACTGCTCTGCTGGCTGGAGAAGATTGAATCGGTTTTCTCGATGTGCAGTTGCCCGGAAGGCGACCGGGTGAAGTATGCTTCTGCGACCCTCGAGGGTCAGGCTCTGACTTGGTGGAACTCCACCACCCAGACCATGGGTATTGGGGAAGCTCATGCTATGCCTTGGGCAGAGTTCATTCAGCTCTTGAAAAATGAGTACTGCCCGAGGGATGAGATCTAGAAGCTTGAGCATGAGGTCTGAAATCACAAGATGGTGGGGTCTGAGATTGAAGCTTATACAGCTAGACACAATGAGTTAGCGGTGTTGTTCCCTGATTTGCACACACCGGAATACAGGAGGATCGAGCACTATATTTCTGGGTTGGTGCCGAAGGTTGCGGGGTTGGTAGCTGTGGGTAACCTTACTGTTTATTCTGAGGTGGTTCGGTCGGCTCACAGGCTGACCAATATGAAGGTGGATGAAGGAGTCTTGCCTCCTCGAGGCGCTACTGTGAAGGCTCCTAAGAGCAACAAGCGAAAGTGGGAAGGCGTGGGTAAAGGCTCGAGTTCAGCTCAGCCTCAGCAGGTGAAGAGGTCTGATGTTGGGGGATCGTCGTCTGAGCGACAACCGGGGGTTTATGCTGGGAAGTTGCCGAAATGTGATCGGTGTAACTATCATCATACTGGTCCTTGTGATGATAAGGACCGTTGTCGTCGGTGCTATAAGATTGGGCATCAAGCCAAGGATTGTAGGTCCAACCCTCTGGGGAACCGAAACCCGCAGGTTACACCAGCCCCAGTCCCCCAGGTTGCTGCTCCCCAGGGAAACCAGGGAAAACAAGGGAGGTATAACTGTGGTGAACTTGTTCACTACAAACGTAACTGCCCCAAGTTGAAGCAGGGCGAAGCTGGGAAGAATGGATCGGGTAATGGAAACAACGGGGGCGGAGGCAGGAATGCTCGCGCCTTTGTGATTGGTTCGAGCGGGGCTCGACAGGATCCTGACACTGTTACCGGTACGTTTCTTCTTGATAATCGCTATGCTACGGTTTTATTCGATTCTGGTGCCGATAAGAGTTTTATATCTCTTGGGTTTAGTGAATTGCTTGATAGGGTACCTACACCTTTAGAGGCTAAGTACTTGATAGAATTGGCTGATGGTGAGAAAGTTTAAGCGACGCACGTCCTTAGGGAGTGTCGCCTTGAGTTGTCGGGTTATTCTTTTCCTATTGACCTTATGCCGGTGTCCTTGGGTAGTTTCGATGTTGTCGTGGGTATGGATTGGTTGTCCTTGAATCATGCTGAGATCGTTTGTTTTGATAAAGTCATTCGACTTCCTCTCCCTGATGGAGAAATTCTGTTGGTGCATGGTGAGAAGAGCGGGGTCCCTTTGAGTATCATTTCGTGTATGAAAGCCTATAAGTATCTTCGGAAGGGATATTCTGCCATTCTGGCACTTGTTTCGGTTTTGTCTGAGGAAGAGAAGAAGATTGAAGACATTCCTGTCGTTCGTGGTTTTCCCGACGTATTTCCTGAAGATTTACCTGGCCTTCCGCCTTACCGTCAGGTCGAGTTTGGTATTGAACTTGCTCCAGGTGCGGCCCCTATTGCCCGAGCCCCATATCGTCTTGCACCTCCCGAGATGCAGGAGTTGTCTAACCAGTTGCAGGAGCTGTTAGAGAAGGGTTTCATCCGACCTAGTTCGTCCCCGTGGGGAGCCCCTATTTTTTTGTCAAGAAGAAGGACGGAAGCTTGCGTATGTGTATCAACTACCGTGAATTGAACAAGGTTACCATCAAGAATCGTTACCCTCTTCATCGCATCGATGATTTGTTTGATCAACTTCATGGTTCTAGTTTCTATTCGAAGATTGATTTGAGATCGGGGTACCATCAGTTGAGGGTCCAAGAAGCAGATATTCCGAAGACCGCTTTTCGAACTCGTTATGGCCATTTTGAATTCTTGGTCATGCCTTTTGGTCTCACCAACGCACCCGCCATATTCATGGATTTGATGAACCGTGTTTGTAAGCCCTATCTTGATAAATTCGTGATTGTCTTCATTGATGATATTCTAGTCTATTCCAAGAACGAAGTGGACCACCAGGAACACTCGCGTCTTGTTTTGGAGCTCCTGAGGCGGGAACAGTTGTACGCCAAGTTTTCTTAGTGTAGCTTCCGGTTGTGGGAAGTCCAGTTCCTTGGTCATGTAGTTAATGAAAAAGGAATTCATGTTGACCCAGCTAAGATAGAAGCCATCAAAGACTGGGAAGCACCAAAGACGCCATCTGAGGTTCGGCAATTACTGGGTCTTGCAGGTTATTATCGTCGTTTTATCGAGGGATTTTCGAAGATCACTCAACCCCTCACCTCGCTTACCTAGAAGGACAAGAAGTTCGACTGGGGTGATTCGCAAGAGTCGGCCTTTCAGATGCTAAAGGCTAAACTCTGTTCTACTCCTATCTTGTCCTTGCCTGAAGGCACGGACGATTTTGTGGTTTACTGTGACGCTTCTATCCGGGGTCTCGGTTGTGTGCTAATGCAGCGCGAGAAGGTCATTGCCTATGCTTCTCGTCAGCTCAAGGTTCATGAGAAAAACTACCCCACCCATGATCTGGAATTGGGTGCAGTAGTCTTTGCTTTAAAGATATGGAGGCATTACTTGTACGGTACCAAGTGAACTATTTACACCGATCACAAGAGTCTCCAACATATCTTTGATCAGAAGGTGTTAAATATAAGACAGCGTCGCTGGGTCGAGCTTCTTAATGATTACGAGTGCGCTATTAAATACCATCCTGGCAAGGCGAATGTGGTCGCAGACGCCTTGAGCAGGAAGGAAACCGCTAAACCTCGTTGTGTTCGAGCTCTTCAGCTCACTATCCATTCCGGCTTACCTGACCGAATCCGTTCGGCGCAGCAGGAAGCTTTGAAGGAGGAAAACCTTAAAGCTGAAACCATGCATGGTGCTGATAGTCACATTAAGCTCAGGTCAGATGGCCTACATTATTTCGCTAAACGTATTTAGGTCCCTTTATTTGGGGGCTTGCGGGAGCTCGTCCTTGATGAAGCTCACAAGTCCCGGTACTCTATTCACCCTAGCTCCGATAAGATGTACCAAGATTTAAAGATACTTTGTTGGTGGCCAAACATGAAGGCGGATGTAGCTTCATAGGTGAGCAAGTGCTTGACTTGTGCCAAGGTCAAGGTTGAATA
This sequence comes from Ambrosia trifida, assembly GCA_028751855.1. Lineage (NCBI taxonomy): Eukaryota > Viridiplantae > Streptophyta > Magnoliopsida > Asterales > Asteraceae > Ambrosia > Ambrosia trifida. The sequence goes on from CM054128.1 coordinate 51,991,618, forward strand.
TCAAAAGCCGTCCGGCCTTCTGCAACAGCCTGAAATTCCCGAGTGGAAGTGGGAGCGGATTACGATGGACTTCGTGACCAAACTCCCGAAATCGCCCAGTGGTTGTGATATGATCTGGGTGATTGTCGATAGGTTGACAAAGTCTGTGCATTTCCTCGCTATCAAGGAAACTGATGGCCTTGAGCGTTTGGCTCATTTATATCTTAAGGAAGTGGTTTCTCGGCACGGGGTGCCTGTCTTTATCATTTCTGATCATGATTCTCGGTTCGCCTCTAACTTCTGGAAGTCCTTGCATAAGGCTCTGGGTACTCAGTTAGACATGAGCACAACTTATCTTCCACAAACGGACGGTCAAAGTGAGCGGACAATCCAAACACTAGAAGACATGCTTCGGGCATGTGTGATCGATTTTGGCAAAGGGTGGGAAAGTCATCTACCGTTGGTGGAATTCTCCTACAACAATAGTTACCATTCTAGCATCAAGGCGGCTCCGTTCGAGGCTCTTTACGGACGGAAATGCCGGTCTCCTCTTTGTTGGGCTGAGGTGGTTGAGAGTCAACTCACCGGCCCGGAACTTCTGTACGAGACTTCCGAGAAGATTGTACAAATCCGTAACCGCATGGCAGCAGCTCGGGATCGTCAAAAGAGCTATGCCGATCGTCGTCGCAAGCCTTTAGATTTGAGGTTGGCGACAGGGTTTTATTGAAGGTATCTCCGTGGAAGGGCGTTATACGTTTTGGGAAGCGGGGCAAATTGAATCCCCGGTATGTGGGACCGTTCGTAATTCTGGAACGGATTGGACCGGTAGCATACAGGCTTGATCTGCCAGCTGAACTCAGTAATGTTCATAATGTTTTCCATGTCTCTAATCTCAAGAAGTGTCTGGCGGATGAATCTTTGGTTGTTCCTCTTGAAGAGATCATGGTGGATGATCGTCTGCGTATTGTGGAAGAACCGGTTGAAATTCTCGACTATAAGATCCGTAGCCTTCGACGGAGTAAAATCCGCATTGTTAAAGTTCGTTGGAACTCAAATCGTGGACTGGAGTTAACGTGGGAACGGGAGGATCAAATGAAAGCTAAGTATCCCCATTTATTCCCTAAGCGCGCGTTTGAATCAAGACATGTCTCTGCTGAAGCTGAATGAATCTCGGGTCGAGATTCCTTTCAACAGGGGGATGATGTGGCAACCGGAAAATTTTTCTTCTCTTCCGTCTCTTCCTTTTTGGCCTTGAGCAATTTTCGGGACGAAAATTCTTTCAACATGGGGATGATGTGACACCCGGCAAACTCAGGTTAGTAACATAGACTAAACTAGTAAGTCTACCTTAACGAGTCATGCATATTACATACTTAACCGGGTCAGTCGAGTCGTTACGATGATTCTGGGAATCATCGGGAGTCGTTACGATGATCCGCGGGATCATCGGGAGTCGGTCCATAACCATGGGTACAAGGATTGGTGATTCGTGGAATCACCGGGTTTAACGCACACACGCGAGTCTCGAGTCCCGGGAATTGGTGAACGGATGTAAACGTGTTAGTTATCGTGCATTATGTGTTTGTAATCATTATGTGACTTGTCGGTATGTGAATACGTGTTTATATGTGTAAAATAGTGTTTAACGCGCCAAAAACTCATTCTGGAACCATACTGGCGATTAGGAACCAGGAGGGCTCCTAATCGCCACTTATATAGGCGAATAGGAGGACTTACTGGCGATTAAAGCTTCTAATCGCCAGTATATAGGCGATTAGAAGCTCTACTCGCCTGAACTGCTTCCCTACTCGCCTGATCTGATGTGCATGAGTCAAAACACCTATAAATACAACCCTTGACTCCCCAAACACCATTTGTGCAACCCTAACTGATTCTAAGCCTCCCACACACCTTGAAACACCTCTGGAACTTGTTTTGCTTCAAAACTCACCATTTCCAAACTTACACACCCTTCTTTGATAAAATCCAAGGTGTGTTCTGCATCCCAAACCTTTGTAATGTTATTGTTTTGGTTCCCCAAAAGTCCAGACCTTGTTTTGATAAGAATGTGTCTTTAAAAACCTTGGAAATGAGTTCTAAAACAAGTCTACACCATAATACTTGCTATATGGAAGTATTGATGCATATGATGATTTTTGGTGATTATAACATGAATGTTTCCATGAATTTGATGTACTTCTGATGTGTACGAGTTGTTAGGATGATTATCTATGAGTTTAAGCTATTGTTATAGTGTTTAGATGAAAGTATGCATTTTGACCCATTTGGGTGATTCTTGAAGAATTAGGATGTTATGATATGATTCATTGCTTGTTTATGGTTAGGAATCATGCTAGAATGATGTTATAACATAGGGATGATGAATTGCAAGTTGTAGGAGGTGTAATCTGATATATATACTACTTAAGGAAAGATTTCATAGTTAATGAAACCTAGTACTTTGCCATTTTAGAAAATAATCGCACCGAGGCCGTTAGAGCAGAGATAAATTGGGGGTTTTTGCTTCAAATGGGTTGGTAAATAGTTTAGGTTTGATATTGGGTGTTTTTACATGTTTCGGATCTGATTTGGAGGGTTAAACGCGCAAAAAGGATGGAACAGATCAGAACTAGTGAATAGGAGTTCTAATCGCCATTATTATAGGCGATTAGCTCCTAATCGCCTGAACTATAGGCGAGTAGGAGCTCTACTCGCCACTTTACTAGCGATTACAACTCTATTCCCCATTTTACTAGTGATTACAACTCTATTCCCCATTTTACTAGTGATTACAACTCTATTCCCCACTTTACTAGTGATTACAACCCTATTCCCCATTTTACTAGTGATTACAATTCTATTCACTAGTTTGACTCTCCTAATCACTAGTTGACCTTTCCTAATTACATGTAAGTTTCCTAATCGCGTGTACTGCTGTCGTAAGCGTATTTTGACATCCCGGAACATGATTTGACACCTAGGAACATGATAGTAACCCCGGGATACACCCAATGACTTAGTAACACGTGTTCGGACCTGTGTATGCGTTAATTGGACATTATGCTAGACTATGTGAACTCTTGCGCGTATTAAGTGTTTAATTGCATATGTTGCATGATGTCTTGTATTTGTCTAACACGTGGGATGTCGGGTCACCAATGGGATGTCGGGTCTTGTCTGGCACGGTCGGTTTAACAGTCAAAGGTGTTTTCAAACGTTTATGGTTATGGTCTGGACATTCGGGGACTAGTTAACCTGCGGGTTATTAGTCCGGATACTTATACACATCTTATGATAGGTCGCTGCTATTTGGGGCTATCATAGCATAATTACTTAACTGTTTTCAAGTAACGCAATCCGAGGTGAGTCTCACAGCCCCACTTTTACCGCTTTGCTTTCGGGGGAGAAACATGCTACTTACTTATTTACTCATTAAAGATCATGTTATACTATGGTTACTTCATGTACTATGTGGCTTTTATGGAAAGTCCCATGGGGAAACCATGAATGTGCGGAGATGCACAACGAGGGAAATGTGGATAGATCTATTGGGCTTTACAAACCCCACCTGACGGCTGGGAGCCGGGCGGGTGCATATTGTCTCTAATACTTTGGGCGTTACCGAGGCATCGGTAATCCCGTCCGTCTGGGCTGGCTTCAACACTTATACCGGTTTAGTAATGGGTTCCCAACCGCAGTAGTAGCAACACTTAATGTCTAGCTAACGTTCTCATAACATAGTAGTAACAGATATGATCTTTCCGAACTCATAACAATGCTTTTATAAAAGAACATCTGTGAACTCACCAGCATTATATGTTGACATTTTTGGCATGTTTTCTCAGGTCGCTAAGGTAGCAGTCAATGGGCTAGGCGCACGAAGTCATGCACAGCGCCTAACATTTTGAAGCATATTAAACAATGTTTTGTAAACTATAATATGTCTTTTGGTTGTAAACAAGAAATGCTTCCGCTGCTGGTTTACGGCTCAAAGCATGATATTTTGGTTTTAAAATATATATGAATGAATGTTTGTTGTATGTTTATTGTGATCGTTGACTGAGATCCTGGTGTGTCACGCGCCTCGCGGTAAAACCCCGCATGTGGAATTTGAGGGTGTAACATTGGTTGTAGTGCTTCAAGAAATTTTTCAAAATGGACGTTTGGGATTATAATATGTATGGGTAAAGTGTATAGAATGAATGGTTGGGATTGCAATCTCTGGGATGGGTTCTTTGGTGTTTGAAAATGGTGTACAACATGCATTAACATTTGTAAAACTCTAACTTTTAAGAGATAGTGTGTAAATTACAATTCAGACCATCCTATCTCCACTATAAGATAGTATAGATAGAATTGAAGATTATGATTAATTTGCCAATGAAGAGTGCAATATACAAGAACTTGTTAGAAATGCATTTATATAACCATTGGCATGACGTCATATGTCATTATGTTGTCATTCACATACAAAGCATCCTCTCAATCACCATTTTGATCACAAGAATGCAGCCATTTCCAAGCTCTGATTAACACCACTTCGAACATAAGGATCTCAAGATCGTCAATATACTGGTTATTTTTCTCTATTTCAATCAAGGTACGGTTATACGTTATATATTCTATATCATACTTATATATATATATACACACACTATACACATTATATAATTTGTACATATAATTCTAAATCAATATTTTATTAATATATAGGAACATTGTAGATGCTTTTAGACATATTAATAATTTTCTTAGAATTCAATTATGTATTTTTAGGTCTAGGTATTTAGTCTCGATCTTTAGTGATTATTTGATAATTTTATGATGTTTTTCAATTAAAAATATATTTTGGACTACTCAAATTTATATATTTAAATCCATAGACTTTTTAATGATTTTTATGAGTCGAACATATACCTATATGTTTAGAAAATTATTAATTTAATTGCCTTTAGTTTTATTTAGTAACCTCTTTTTCTAATAATCCTATTCAAATATTATATTAATTAGAATTCTTCATAATGAGGGTGTAAATATACTTTAATGAATTAAAACGTATATGATGTTATAAATTGGACTAAATTAATACACACACTATACACATTATATAATTTATACATATAACTCTAAATAGATAGTTTATTAATATATAGAAATATTGTAGACGCTTTTAGACATATAATTATTTCTCATAGAATTCAATTATGTATTTTTTGGTCTAGATATTTAGTCTCGACCTTTAGTGATTATTTGATAATTTTATGATATCTTTCAATTAAATATATATTTTGGACTACTTAATTTATATATTTAAATCCATAGACTTTTTAAGGATTTTTTATGACTCGAACATATACCTATATGTTTAGAAAATTATTAATTTAATTGCCTTTAATTTTATTTAGTAGCCTTTTTTTCTAGTAATCCTATTCTAATATATATATATATATATATATATAAGGGTAGACTTTTGAAAGTTATTTAATTTACAAATTAAATATTTAGTTTTACACGCATTTTTATATTCATTTTGTCATATTCACTATTCTAATTATATAGAAATAGTTATTTTTTCGCATTATGTGATATTTATTTATTGAAATATATATAACTTGACATTTTCATACATACTATCGATTAGTGTTTATACTTAGACATAGTTTGACATTTTTGTAACTAGCGTAAGTTGATAGATAATTCATTTTAATATGTATGTAAAGTGATTTACGTTTTTTTATTTAGATTAAATTAATAGAATATTATATTAATTAGAATTCTTCATAATGAGGGTATGGGTGTCTCATTAGACGAAACAATCGCCAACATGAGAAATTACATATATACGTTCAGAGCATATTCAGGAATATACCACAAAATCGACCAGTTAGTACTACGGGATGGCAAACCCATCCCACACGCCATTATTTATTTTTTATGGCTTCATTTAGAGTATTTAGCTACTTTTTTTTCAGAGACTGAAATCTTGTCTTCTGATTCATGTTTTCAGTATTCTCCCGCATTAATTTTTATTTTTTATTTGTGCTTTCAATATCAAAGGACTTCCACCAAAATAATTATCACACAAGAATACATGATGACTTTTAGTTTAAAATTATTATATATGTAATAAAAGTTTACGGATACAACCCCGCCGCAACCCGCGGGTTCCTGCTAGTAAATTATAAAGGAGGAGTGATATACCATATTTTAATTTTGTTATGTGTACAAGTTTTGTTGCTACATATACAATTTAATAAAGCTTGTTTGATAGGGGTAAATTAGTCACTTAGGTGTACATTAAGACACTTACAAGGTTATTAGAGTAATTTTATATTTTGTTTTTAGTTAACATGTAAAATGTGATTCCTTTAGTACCCTCCATCTTTGTAATAGATGGCTCAATTGAATGCCCTTCATTCAATGGGATTCAATGATAAGGTTAGTTTTCTTACTCTAGCCATCAATTATGAAGTAGATCTCTCCTATTCAAGCGACACATTAATTCCTATATGCTTTATTGCTTTTGGAAAAACCCTACATCAACTATCACCGACGCTTCCCTTACTCCCGTCGCACAACCGCCACCGCCTTCTTCACCACAGGTATTGTCTATTAATGAACAACCTTTTATTACTGCATCCATAGTTCGCTTCCTTATATCTTCTCATTGCAAATCGTTTTCTTACTGTTTGTTTTTCATCATCTTCACTTAAAATCCTTAATTTAAGACTTTTTCTTTATCAGTTTCATGTTTATTGTGTTTCTCTTTGATTGTGTTTTACTTGTTGGTGCCACTTGATTGGATCATAGGCTATGAAATATGAGGATGACTAATTTGACTTCTTCCTTTTGGGTCGTAAGTAAATAATGTTAAAAGATTTAAATTCAATGCAAGGGTTAATGATGTAGTTTTAGGTTGGAAATCAAGAACAGAGTGATAAATAGAAATTCCAATCATCATTGAAACCGTAATCATTTTGGAGTATTAATATGTCATTTATTCCTATTTAGTGTTATTTTTGTTACGATTGATTCGGTTGTTTGGTGTAACAGCATCATTGCAGCATGGATTCGGGTGGAGACATGAGCAAGCCCCAAATAAAAAAAACGGTATATTGTAAAACCTCTTCAACCTTGTTGTTTTGATTATAATGTTTAATCATGATTGTAATGATTGAAATATAATTATCTAGAACAAGGTTTTCTTCCCTTCTTCGATTTAAGTATCTTTTGATTCAAACTTTGTTTTATCATATATTAATATTTTATGATATGCTCTTTATTTACCAATATTTTGATATGTGATCTATCAGTCTTACAGGGCATTTTGATGATTTAATTTGTTATTGCAACCTCTGACCCATAAAAAAGGATCCAAATTTGAGGTTTATATTGCTTGCAATGTCCAATTTTGGTTTTGGGTAGTTCTTAGGTTCTTGATCTCTAAAATGTTTGTTCTGGTGTAGTGCTATTATTAAACATGTTTATGTTTGCATGTTGGGTTATTATTTATAATAATCTTTGTTGATATGTTGATTTCATCTACATAATTGTTTGGGCAAAATGGTACTTTCTTGGATGGAGATAATTTTCAAAATGTTTGATTTAGTGTTTAGTTATGTTCCTTAAGTTTTTTGTTTTGTTTTTTTGTACCATATGGTTCATGTCTTCTATGGAAAACGAAGGGCGTAGTTATGGTTGTAAAAATCGTTGTTTGTTTGTTTAGTTTGTAACTGGGTTTGATTTCAGAAACGCGAGGAGCTTAGCAAAGAGAAACTAAGATTATATACCTTAGAGCAAGAGAGATCGCGGGATCAGGTTAGTCGAGGCAGCAGCGAAAGTTTAGAATATATACTCTTTGCATCAGATGCTAAAATTTGAATGGTAAAATTTGTGTTGGTTGAGAACCTGTTGGAGTATTGGGGACTCATAGCCATGTCTGTTTGTAATTTTTACTTCTACAAGAAGGCATGATTTATCTTTATTTCATCTAGGTGAGTCAAAAGAATTTTAGATACATAATTTGGCAACACAATGATATCATTGCTGATAATAGGGAAATAATTTAGAAATGTGGATATGGATTTAAGAGTTTTCATGCAGACTTCAGTGGTCATTTTTCAAGTTATATTTGTTATTTATCTAATAGATTTTGTTATTATAAATTTTACTGTACTAACTTTTTAACTTTTACTTTGTATACAGTCACGCTAATCATACAAGTTGTGTCGGTTGGATTTCTTATTTGTAATGGTATTTGTACACATATACACCTGAATATGCTTTATCTCCCAAGCTATTGTACATAATGACGTATCTTTAATCTCTTAAAAGTTATGTGATGGTTTTAGGCTAGGAGATAGCAATTGCCATGAAAGACACTACAACTCAACTTTCCAAGGTTTTTCAATGTACTGGTTGTAGCTTTCTCCATCTCCAGCCACTTGATCATGTGATCTCTAGGTGTGTAGAAAGTATTCATAATTGTTCTTGATAATTCAAAAGACTTAATATTTCATTAGCTTTCTTTTCTCAAAATACACTTGTCTGATATAGACCATAATTTCTCTGTCGTTCCCTAAGAGTGCAGTGACTTGTAATATTCTATTCAATATAAGATTGGGTGGAAGGAAGCCGAATAATGGTGATGGAAAGAAATTTTGTGGCCCATTCAGTTATTGAAGGAGGGATGTTGCTTATATCAAAGCAACATATATATATATATTATGTATATACATTTCATATAATGCGTCATTTACGCTTTATTCAAATGAATGTAATATATTGCAAAGTACGTTGAATGGAATAAAATTATGTCAAAAACCTGAAATGGGTGGTGGTTCATAATAGACACCATATCATAATTGAATCAAATATTAGTCGGGACACCCCCTGCAACGCGCAGGCATTCCTACTAGTAATAATTAAATATGTATATAGTTTTTGTTTACAAACTTTGCACCACATGTTTACATCTTCTATTATATATATATATATATATATATGTATATATATATAACAAAGTTGTTATTATTATTACTAATATTATTGATTAATAATAGATAGCACCGGGTGCCCGTTTAGACACCTAATGTACCTACTCATAATCCAACCAACACGTAATATATGGCATATAAGTTTCAAATACTTTATTTCCATTCACAAACAGGATGTTACAACTCCCCCTCCCCTTATTTAGGTTTCGTCTCCAAAACCTGTTTATACCTTAAATAACTCAGGGTAATATTTTCTCATTTCGTCTTCGGCTTCCCATGTGGAGTCAGAACCACGCTGATGTTTCCACTGTACCTTCACTTGGCTTATTTTTTTATTTCGAAGTTGCTTAACTTTATGATCAAGAATCGCCACCGGCGTTTCCACATAGTTAAGCTTATCATCCACTTCGACGTCGTTCAATGGCACATCTGTCGTTTCATCAGCCAAGCATTTTCGTAAATATGACACGTGAAAAGTGTTATGGATACCATTTATGTAACATCACACAAATTTTCTTTATATATATATATATATATATATATATATATATAGAACTCCATCGTTTATTCATCCTATTCATGTTTACAGTATCTTTACCATCCATTTTGTTAATTTTTTTTTGTTTAAATAATGACTTATAATCAATATTAAATTGGATTGTATTAAAAAATTTGATTTAAAAACGTTAAAAAAATGTTTGCATGTGCCAGGATTCGAACCCGAGTCCCTGGCGGGCTAAACCTTAACCACACCACACAAACCACTACACCATTTTGGTGTTTTGTGATGTTAATTAAAACCAATTAAACTTAAACCCTTTCAAGGTCCCTTAGTCAAACCTGAAAAGTCAAACGTAGTCTCCTAGTCAAGTCAAGTCAAAGTGTTAGTAAATATGGTCTCCTAGTCAAGTCAAAGTGTTAGTAAATATGGTCTTCTAGTCAAGTCAAAGTTGTTCCTAAATTCTAGCCTAGTCAAAGTAATCCCTAATTAAAACTCCAAATTATACACTATAAATACTAAAGCCTACCATTCAACTCTTTATACCATTCAATAAAAAAAAAAAACATTATTATCCCATCTCCCATATACTAAAGTTTTCATCCATCATTATCTCCTCTAGCTAGTTCTGAGTTTTCCAAGGCATTATTACTAAGTGTTTGCACGCTCAATAAAACGCACGAAATCATTATGCACCTAAGGTGAGTTTACATAGCCCCTTTTTCTGTTTACATTTTTGGGGTGAAACATGTTTAAACATTTTATACACTATCATTTACTCATACTTACATTGTTGAAACTTGTGATTCAACTATAATCATTTTATACACTATGGTGCTGTTTGTTTTTCTGCAGGAAAATGTCTGAAGTCTGCGGACCACATCTACAGACATCTGCAGGAGAAGAGGTGGACCAAAGGTCTGCAGTCTGCAAGAAGAAGACTATTTGTTTGTTAATGTCTGCAGGCTACTGAAATAAACTGAACTTTAAATAAACTGATTTTTTACAGCAGTCTGGTGGTAGACGGTGGTGGATGGTGGTGGACGGTGGTGGTGGTGGTGGACGGTGGTGGACGGTGGTGGTGGTGGTGGACGGTGGTAGGTGGTAGGTGGTGGTGGATGGTGGTGGTGGTGGATGGTGGTAGGTGGTGGTGGACGGTGGTGGTGGTGGTGAACCGTGGTGGTGGTGAACCGTGGTGGTGGTGGAAGGTGGTGGTGGTGGACCGTGGTGGTGGTAGACGGTGGTGGTGGTGGACTGTGGTGGTGGTGGTGGGTGGTGGTGGATGGTGGTGGTGGTAGGTGGTGGTGGACCGTGGTGGTGGACGATGGTGGTGGGTGGTGGTGGTGGTGGACGGTGGTGGTGGACGGTGGATGGTGGTGGTGGACCATGGTGGTGGTGAACGGTGGTGGTGGACCGTGGTGGTGGGTGGGGACGGTGGGTGGTGGTGGTGGGTGGCGGTGGTGGTGATGGGTGGTGGTGGTGGTGATCCGTGGTGGTGATGGTGGAAGGTGGTAGGTGGTGGTGGACGGTGGTGGTGGTGGGTGAGGAGAAGAGAAGTGGAGAAGACCTTTGAAGACCTTAGAAGACTTTGGAACAAGTCTGCACCAAGAAGAGGTCAGGAAGACCTTTTTAAGTGAAAGGTCTTCCAAAAAACAAACAATCTGCAGACCCCAAACGTCTGCACGCGTCTGCGTGGTGCAGACAAAAGAGGACAGAAGTGCTTCTGAGCAAAAAACAAACAGCACCTATCATTTATTCATTCTATCATTTGACTGTAACAAAAAGACACAGTACAATCATTAACATTGATCAAGCCGCCTGTTTAGATTATAGCGCTATAGGTCTGACAAACCCATTCCCCCGCATAAATTCAGGGATGATCGATAACAGTTACACTTTTACTAACTTGCGAGTTAGGTCTTAGTCGACACAAGGTTTGATTGTACAAAAGACGCATTGTTACATGTCGGACTCATATTCTATCATTACTCATTATTATACTTCAACTATGATTGTTACACAACATATTGTTTTCAACTATATGCAAAACCTATGTATTCTCACCAACTATTTATAGTTGACCCCCCCATCTTTCCAACTTAACATGTTTCAGGTTTATTTGCTATTGGAAGTTGTACAAGTCTTGGAATACGTAGGAGCTTGGACCTAGTTTATATAAGTCAACCTTTGTAATCTTTACTTGTAAGATAAATTGTAAATTGTTTAATATTATTAAACTTTCATTTAGTACCATGAGCTATTGAACAATCATCAATACGTGACATCCCGATGTTTCCGCCATCGGTTGGGGTGTTACAGATTGGTATCAGAGCCATGGTTATAGGGAATTAGGTTATTAGAAAAAAAAATAATCTAGTCTATAACCATAGGATTTTAACCAGTACTTGCTCCTTTTACTTGCAACCTTACTTGTTTCTATTCTCTATCCTACTTCTTATCCTTACTTTAGTCCCTACAAGAAGAGTGCTATCCATCACAAGATCTACTCTTAGACTAGTAGGACAAATCCTCAGGTTTAGCCTGAACCACCTTGAAGATCTCGTCGAAGTTCTAAATTTTAATAACGAACACGTGCAATCTGGAAGGGTGAACGCCTGTATTCTGAGTTTTCTGTCTAGGACTGGCATTGCGCATAAATCCCAATCAGACGAGGGACCCGGATGCCTACCTGGGAATTCTCGGGATGAGTGTTCACTTATAGGCTAAAGCATGCCTTCACTATGTTATTAGAATCTAGAAGTTTTGATAAGTCAACGTTTTCGTTTATTCGTTTTAATTAATGAATAAATGATTACACTCACTTTCCTTAAACTAAGCTTTAAAATCTCAAAATTTTACAGCTTAAATCAATCTCATTTCATGACCATCTATGGATTTCACAATCACACTTCACCTTACCATCTTAGCCACTTTTTAAATATTCAACACCCTACCCAAATCATATTATTTCATTTCTCCACATGTTACTTATTTTTTAAAAACTATAACCTCATACCTTAGCACAAACTAAAGATTTCTAAATCTTGTTGTATTTTCATTACCTAGTAACTTTACAAAGTACATATTTTTGTCAAAAGATGTCCTCGAACTTAAATTCAATTGTTTATTTATTGACGTAACAAACAATTTTCTATATAATGCTTTAAACTATTAAAAATCACTTAATAGAACCTTGATCTTCAAAACCTAATGTCATGTTTGAAATCTCCAACTAACGGGAATATTTTAATCAAAGCCCACTTAGCTTGTACTATTTAACAACTTTTGCTTTATGTATAAAACCAATTTTGAAAATAAGATTTTTTTTTATCCATAGGAATAATATCTAGTCTCTAAATTCTCCATCGACACTCACTCATTTTCAACTTGTTCAAATTTTTACAATATTTGGCATATACCACAATCATGTTTTCTTATACACTTGATTATAACCTTTGATCCAAACCCCAAAATTTACACTGCTACATAATATCCTTACTATAAAATAAACTCTTTATCAACTATCTTCACATTCACTATCTCTCACAACCTTGATTCTGCTTCAAGATTTTTCATCATCCTCTCAAGAACTAAATTCATATCCTTCACCTTCTCACACATGAGCTAGTTACCCATGATAACCAAACTATTGAAACTTGATTGTGTGTTGCATCAAACATAATCCTTAGTTATACATGAGGATTCGACTATCTACCATATTTGAACATTTGAAACTAAAATTTATGGAATATAAACTATTTGCTATAGACACACCTAGAGTCATTAACCTTGTCTAGGGCAACTCTATTACAACTCGTATGCTATACTTGATACTTGATTGCTTACATGTACATATTATCAATTTGCAATTCATGTGTGGTACACTTAATCAAACATCTGATAGAGGATGAAGTACTTGCTCAACAGTTAGTAGAGTACCAAATAACCGACTCAACGATTGGTAGAGGTCATCATGTCTGCTCAACAGTCGGTAGAGGCCCTACAACCTGCTCAACGACTGGTAGAGGCTATCGCACCTGCTCAACAATCGGTAGAGGTTCTTACTCACTGACTGGTAGAGGTCTTTTTCCTGCTCAACAGTTGGACTTATTTTTGGATACATTGTATACGATTCAATCACAAGGCTATTTTGCATTACTTACATGTGTGTTTAGAGTCATAGAAGGACACAAAACCCTAATGTAAGGTAAATTGGTGATTGCGGTCCGGAACGTAATCATGAATTTACAGGTGCATTAAGGTAGTGTGAAATTCTATTAAGGTTTTGGGAGATACCCCGTATGTTTTCGAAGTATCAGAGGTGTGATGGGTTAGCTGCGGTACACCCTATATATAAACACTAATGATACGTGGAAAGGGATACTGTAGGGTCAGACCAATAACAAACCCTAGTTATTTGGTAGTCCATCTAGCATTTATGGTTATCTTATACATTCCTTAAACTCTTACCCTACTCTGAACCATAGTCACCCTAACTATCCTCAACACTATTCAAATGTTTCTTCTTAAAATAAACTTCGGGACGAAGTTCCTAAAAGTAGGGGAGACTATAACATCACACAAATTTTCTTTATATATATATATATATATAGAACTCCATCGTTTATTCATCCGATTCATGTTCACAGTATCTTTACCATCCATTTTGTTAAATTTTTTTGTTTAAATAATGACTTATAATCAATATTAAATTGGATTGTATTAAAAATTCTGATTTAAAAACGTTAAAAAAATGTTTGCCTGTGCCAGGATTCGAACACGAGTCCCTGGCGGGCTAAACCTTAACCACACCACACAAACCACTACACCATTTGGTGTTTTGTGATGTTAATTAAAACCAATTAAACTTAAACCCTTTCAAGGTCCCTTAGTCAAACCTGAAAAGTCAAACGTAGTCTCCTAGTCAAGTCAAGTCAAAGTGTTAGTAAATATGGTCTCCTAGTCAAGTCAAAGTGTTAGTAAATATGGTCTTCTAGTCAAGTCAAAATTGTTCCTAAATTCTAGCCTAGTCAAAGTAATCCCTAATTACAACTCCAAATTATACACTATAAATACTATAGCCTACCATTCAACTCTTTATACCATTCAATAAAAAAAAACATTATTATCCCATCTCCCATATACTAAAGTTTTCATCCATCATTATCTCCTCTAGCTAGTTCCGAGTTTTCCAAGGCATTATTACTAAGTGTTTGCACGCTCAATAAAACGCACGAACTCATTATGCACCTAAGGTGAGTTTACATAGCCCCTTTTTCTGTTTACATTTTTGGGGTGAAACATGTTTAAACATTTTATAAAGTATCATTTACTCATACTTACATTGTTGAAACTTGTGATTCAACTATAAACATTTTATACACTTTCATTTACTCATTCTATCATTTGACTGTAACAAAAAGACACAGTACAATCATTAACATTGATCAAGCCGCCTGTTTAGATTATAGCGCTATAGGTCTGACAAACCCATCCCCCGCATAAATTCAGGGATGATCGATAACAGTTACACTTTTACTAACTTGCGAGTTAGGTCTCAGTCGACACAAGGTTTGATTGTACAAAAGATGCATTGTTACATGTCGGACTCATATTCTATCATTACTCATTATTATACTTCAACTATGATTGTTACACAACATATTGTTTTCAACTATATGCAAAACCTATGTATTCTCACCACCTATTTATAGTTGACCCCCCATCTTTCCAACTTAACATGTTTCAGGTTTATTGCTATTGGAAGTTGTACAAGTCTTGGAATACGTAGGAGCTTGGACCTAGTTTATATAAGTCAACCTTTGTAATCTTTACTTGTAAGATAAATTGTAAATTCTTTAATATTATTCAACTTTCATTTAGTACCATGAGCTATCAATACGTGACATCCCGATGTTTTCGCCATCGGTTGGGGTGTTACAATTTAATTCTTCTGGTAACTCTAAACGATATGCAACTTGCCCCTCACGAGCAATAATTTTAAACGGACCAATAAATCGTGTACTCAATTTTCCACATTTACGAAACCGAAACACTCCTTTCCATGTAGAAACTTTCAACATGACATAATCTCCTACTTGGAATTCAATTGGGCGTCTACACTTATCAGCATACGATTTCTGTCGATCTTGAGCAGATTTCAAATGTGCACTAATTTGATCAATCTTTTCATTAGTTACTTGTACTACTTCTTTGTTTGCAAGTTCTCTTTGACCGACGTCTCCCCAACATAAAGGAGTACGACATTTCCTACCATTAAGAATTTCAAATGGGGACATCCCAATGCTTGAATGGTAACTATTATTATAACAGAACTCCACCAGGGGTAAATACTTATCCCAACTGCCACCAAAATCAATAATACAAGCACGCAACATATCTTTGAGAGTTTGAATCGTTCTCTCGCTTTGCCCATCTTTCTGTGGGTGATATGTTGTACTGATTAACAATTTAGTGCCCATTTCTTCCTGAAATTTTCTCCAAAATCTTGAGGTAAAACGAGTGTCTCTATCAGATACAATAGATACTGGTACCCGATGCCATGAAACTATCTCACTAGTATACACTTGCGCCATTCATTCTGACGAATAATTTTCACCAATGGGTATAAAGTAATTTTCAACCGATCGACAATTACACATATCGCGTCATAACCTTTGGCTGTTTTGGGGAGTTTCATCACTAAGACCATTGTAATGTGTTCCCATTTCCAAAAGGGAATTTCTTATGGTTCCATTTTTTCATATGGCTTTTGATGTTCAGCCTTGACCTTTAAACAAGTCAAACACCTCTCCACATACTTAACAATATCTCTTTTCATACCATGCCACCAATATTCCCTCTTCAAATCATTATACATTTTCGTCGCACCTGGATAAATTGAGTATCTTGATTTATGCGCCTCATCCAAAATCATTGTTTTAATCTTAGACGTCCAAGGAATCTAAATTCATCCAAAACGAACTTTAATTCCTTTATCATTCTCTTCTAATTGATTAATTTGCCCGATGATTCTTTCACGCCTTAGATTCTCATCTTTCAGCGCTTCTATTTGCGCAGTTTTAATTTGATCAAATAAGTTTGAATTTATAATTAGTTTATATGACTTCACCTTGATTGGAGCGTAATTCCCCTTCCCACTTAGTGCATCTACACCACATTAGCCTTACCCGAATGGTAAAGTATTTCACAATCATAATCTTTTACCAGCTCCAACCATCGTCGTTGCCTCATATTAAATTCCTTCTGGTAAAAGAAATACTTCAGACTTTTATGATCATTATAAATAGTGCACTTTGTTCCATACAAATAATGCTAACACCAGATCATGGGTCGGATAGTTCGCTTCAAGTGACGTCAACTGTCGTGAGGCATAGGCTATTACCTTCCAACACAACCCAATCCAACACTTTAGGCATCAGAATAGACTACAAATCTTCTATCCCTTCTGGCAGAGCCAATACCGGAGCTTTTGTCAACTTTTCCTTTAACAGTTCAAACGACTCTTCTTGCTATAACTTCCATTCAAACTTTGAATTCTTACGAGTTAGCATAGTCAACGTAGCAGTTATCTTTGAGAAATCTTGGATGAACCGTCGATAATAACCCGCTAAACCCAAAAAACTTCTGACTTCAGTGGGAGTTTTTGGAGGTGACCATTGCATAATAGTCTCTATTTTATAAGGATCTACTAGAATAGCTTGTGCATTCACCACATGGCCTAAAAATTGTACCTCCCGCAACCAGAATTCACACTTAGAAAACTTTGCATACAACTTCTCTTTATATAAGGTGGCAAGAACCTCACGAAGATGTTGGGCATGATCTTCTTCAGTTCAAGAATAAATAATAATATCATCTATGAAGACGATGACAAAACGGTCTAGCATAGGCTTACATATCCAATTCATGAGATCCATGAAAACCGCTGGAGCGTTTGTTAAACCAAATGGCATCACCACAAATTTATAATGCCCATATCGAGTACGGAAAGTGTTTTTAGGTATATCTTCTTCTCGTACCTTTACTTGATGATATCCTGACCTTAGATCAATCTTTGAGAACCAGCTAGCACCTTGTAGTTGATCAAAAAGATCATCAATTCTAGGTAAAGGGTACCTATTCTTAATGGTTAACTTATTTAATTCATGGTAATCAATGCACATCTGCATGCTACCGTCTTTCTTTTTGACAAAAAGGATAGGTGCTCCCCAAGGTGAAACACTTGGGCGAATAAAACCTCTATCCAATAGGTCTTGGAATTGGGACATAAAATCTTTCATTTCATTTGGTGCCAACCGATACGGAGATTAAGCCACTGGTTTAGCCCCTAGAACAAGATCAATTTTAAATTCTATTTCTCTTTCAGGTGGCACACCTGGTAACTCATCAGGGAAGACATTAGGGAATTCATTAACCATGGGGACTTGAACAAGTTCCTTCCCTTTGGTTTCTTTATCAGTCACATAGGCTAAAAACGCTTGATGACCATGCCTTAAGTAACTCTTAGCCTTCTCCATTGAGCAAACAATAATATTGCTCCTTCTTTCTCCATAGATACACACTTGCTCTCTAGTTTATGACATAAATTGAACAATCTTTTGATTGCAAACTGTCGACGCATGATGTTGGGACAGCCAATCCATCCCAATAGTTACATCGAATTCGCGTAGCGCAATGGGAATTAAGTCGATAGAATATTCTGCTCCTTGAATATTCATCTTACACTCTCAACAAACTTCGGATACGATAAAACTCTTATCGCTAGCAACCTCAACTTCTAAGGCATTTAGTAATTTACTTCTAGAAAAAGAGTTACGGCAAGCCAAACTCATGGATACGAAGGATCTACTAGCTCCCGAAACCAACAAAACATAAGCAGGGAGTGTGACACCCGGCAAACTCAGGTTAGTAACATTGATCAAACTAGTAAGTCTACCTTAGCGAGACATGCATGTAACATACTTAACTGGGTCAGTTGAGTCGTTATGATGGTTCGGAGAATAATCGGGAGTCGTTACAAGTGTACAAGGATTAGTAATTCGTGGAATCACCGGGTTTAATGCACACACGCAAGTCTCGAGTACCGGGAATTGGTGAACGAATGTGAACGTGTTATTTATCATGCTTTATATGCTTATAATCATTATACGACTTGTCGGTATGTGAATACGTGCTTATATATGTTAAAATAGTGTTTAACGCGCCAAAAACCCGAAAACACATGCTGCATGCGATTAGGGATGTTTGGGCATGTATAGAGGGGCGATTAGGCCCTAATCGCAGGGAATTATAGGCGATTAGGAGCCCTAATGGCCTATAACAGCTTGTAATCGCCTATTATGTGCATGACGAGTAGGAACACCTATAAGTACAACCTTTGACTTGTAAAACACCATTTGTGCAACCCTAACTGGTCCCAAGCCTCCCTCACACCATAATACACCTCTGGAACTCGTTTTTGCTCCAAAACCCATCATTCCTAAGCTTACACTCCTTCTTTAGCAAGATTCAAGGTGTGTTATCTACCCTAAGCCTTTGTAGTGTTGATATCTCGGTCCCTAAAGGTCCAGACCTAGTTTTATCAAGTTTGTGTCTTTGAAAACCTTTGAAATGAGTTTTGAAAACAAGTCTAAACCTTTATACTTCCTATATGTGAAGTATTCATGCAAGAAACAGTTTTTAATAGTCAAAACGTGAATGTTTCCATGTATTTGATGTACTTCTGATGTGTAGGAGTTGTTACGATGTTTTCGTGAGACTTTGAGCAATTATTATAGTGTCTTGGTGATGATATGCATTTTGACTCATTTGAGTGATTCTTGAAGATTTAGGGTGTTATAATATGATTTGATGATTTTTTGATGTTAGGATTCACACTAGAAGGGTATAATAACAGAGGAATGATGATTTGAAAGGTTGTAGGTGATGAGATCTGATTATTTGCATTTAAGGAAAGATATACATGTTTAATGTTACCTAGTACCTTGCCATTTTTGGAAATAATTACAAATAGGGTGTTAGACCCATGATAAATTGGGGGTTTTTGTTTGGAATGGGTTCCTTAATGATTTGGGTTTGATGTTGGGTGTTTTTCCATATTTCGGATATGATTTGGAGGGTTAAACGAGCGAAAAGCCAACACGTGATTGCAGGGGGCGATTAGGAGCTCTAATCGCCTATTACTAGGGCGAGTAGCTCCTAATCGCATGCTCTTAGGGGCGATTAGGTCCCTATCCACATACAGAACATGTGATTACAAATCCTAATTGCATGTTGACCATCCTACTCACTAGTTGACTTTCCAATTGCATGTTTGATTCCTAATCATGTGTTTTGCTAATGTATGGGTATTTTGACATTCTGAAACATGATTTGACACCTAGGAACATGTTAGGAACCCCGTGGTATGTCTAATAACTTGGTAACACGTGTTCGGACTCGTTTATGGTATATATGACCCGTATGATAGATGAAGTGAACATGGATGCGTGTTAAGCGTATAGTTGCATGTGATTGCTTAATTTCTCTTTCTTGGATGACACGTGGGATGTCGGGTCACCAATGGGATGTTGGGTCTTGTCTTGTGCAGTCGGTTTAACAGTGAAAGGTGTCTTTAAATGTACATAGTTATGGTCTGGACATTCGGGGACTAGTTAACCTATGGGTTATTAGTCTGGGTACTTATATACGTCTCATGATAGGTCGCCGCTATTCGGGGCTATCATAGATTGTTGATTTAACTGTTTTCAAGTAACGCAATCTAAGGTGAGTGTCACAGCCCCGCTTTTACTGTTTTGCTTTCGGTGGAGAAACATGCTACATACTTACGTTTTAAAGGTCATGTTATACTATGGTTATGGATATTTACTATACGGTCGTTTCATCAGGGAGTCCCAGGGGGGGGGAAACCATGAGTATGTGGGTACACATATCAGGGAAATATGGATAGATCTATTGGGACGGGCAAAACCCACTCGTCGGTTGGAGGCTGGCGGGTGCATATTGTCTCTACTTCCTGAGTCACCGTTGATGACGGTGGCTCATGTATCTGGTAAAAAACAGGAGTTACATGTTAGTAATGGTAACCCACTCGTAGTAGTAAAAATACTTAACGTCTAGCTAACGTTGTGATAACATAGTATTAACGGGAATGACCTTTTCAAACTTATGGAAACTCTTTTATAAAACATGTGAACTCACCAGCATTATATGTTGACATTTTTGGCATGTTTTCTCAGGTCGCTAAGGTAGCGGTTAATGGACTAGGTGCACGGAGTCTTGCACGGCATCTAGAGTTCAAGTGCATGTTAAATAATGTTTTCAAACTACGTTATGTCTTTTGGTTGTAAACAAGAAATGCTTCCGCTGTTGGTATATGATTCAAAACTTAAGGTTTTGGTTTTCATCTTTTACATTTAGTGTTTGTTTATTGTGATCGTTGACTTGGATCCTGGTATGTCATGTGCCTCGCGGTAAAACCCCGCAAGTGGAATTTGAGGGTGTGATAGATTGGTATCAGAGCCCACGGTTATAGTAAACTAGGACTGCATGTAGAGTCTAGTCTATAGCCGAGTCACACACACTAGACGGTCACATATGGTCGAGTCTTAACATGTGGGTAACATATTGAATTCGTCGGGGTGTCGGTGTCATCATCTTTTATGCTGCATCATCTGTTTACTGTTCTAACGTTCTATTCCTTAACTTATCCTTTTCGTGATTCGACGGCGAGCAACATATTATTGAACTTTCTTGGCGATAGTGTACATTGGGGTAGCTTCAGCATATCCTTGAGATCTGTCCAGGATTTGGACATCTCCCTTCTATGCCCCAATAGACACGCTCGTCCTTACACACACTATCTTACACTTATACTTGTAGTAATACGCTTTTTGGGTACTAGTATTCGGTGACTTGAATTTCAAGCTTAAAGTACATCTGGAGGATCATGTAGAACAGTTTATCATGTCGGGTGCACACGAAATCATAAACTTGAATGCATGAAAATCCTAGTGGACTTTGTACATGGACGGATGGACCCGAATTAGACCTAGATCAATTTCTTGTGATTCCTAGTGGGTTACACCACGGGTGAGCCTAAATCTTTTGTTCAATATTTTGGCAGAAGATGTCAGGAGCTCGTGGCGGTCGCAGGGGTGGCCATGCTGGCGGCCGTGGTGGTGGCAGTCGCGGTAACATTAACATGACTCAAGAGGAGTTGAACAACTTGTTGCAATAGCAGGTGAATGTGTCCTTGGCTGCATTCCATGCTACACATAAGGCTATGGGTGATAAGTTGATTGCTACCAACTCTACCTCATTCTTGGGTGCTATGTCTTTCTCTTTGTTGTTTATCTGTGTGTTTTATCCCAGGTGGTGCTGTCAATCCACCCCCACCTCAATGCTCCTACAAAAAGTTCATGGACTGCAAGCCCCACAATTTCGGTGGGACTGAAGGGGCGGTGGGACTGCTCTGGTGGTTGGAAAAGGTTGAATCTGTATTCGCTATGTGCAATTGCTCGGCGGGTGACCGCGTAAAGTATGCTTCAGCGACCCTTGATGGTCATGCACTGACTTGGTGGAACCGCACCACCCAAACCTTGGGTACTGGGGAAGCCCACGCTATGCCTTGGGCAGAATTTGTGGAGCTTTTGAAAAGCGAATACTGTCCAAGGGACGAAATTCAGAAGCTCGAGCACGAGGTCTGGAATCACAAAATGGTGGGGTCTGAAATTGAGGAGTACACAGCTAGGCATAATGAGCTAGCGGTGTTGTGCCCGGATTTGCACACGCCAGAGTACAGAAGATCGAGCATTATATTTCTGGGTTAGTACCGGAGGTTGCAGGGTTGGTGGCTGCGGGTAATCTTACTGTGTATTCTGAGGTCGTTCGGTCGGCTCACAGGCTGACAAATATGAAGGTGCATAAGGAGTCATGCCTCCCCGAGGCACTGTTCTGAAGGCTCCAGAAAACAAAAAGAGAAAGTGGGAAAGCATGGGAAAAGGCTCGAGTTCAGCTCAGTCTCACCCAGTAAAGAAGTCTGATGTTGGGGGATCATCGTCTGAACAGAAACCGGGGGTTTATTTTGGGAAACTTCTGAAGTGTAATCAGTGTGGGTTTCATCATACTGGTCCTTGTGACAAGAACCGTTGTCTTCGATGCCATAAGCTTGGGTACCAAATCAAAGATTGTAGGGTCAACCTCCAGGGTAATCACAATCAGCCTACTACACCTGTTCCCACTCCTCAAGCTCCCACTCCTCAGGGGAACCAGGGAAAGCAGGGGTGCTATAATTGTGGTGAATTTGGACACTTTAAGCGTGATTTCCCCAAGTTGAATCACGGCGAAGCTGGGAAGAACGGGTCGGGTAATGGGAATAATGGGGGCGGAGGCATCAATGCTCGTACCTTCGTGATTGGTTCGGGTGAGGCCCGACGGGATCCTGACACTGTTACCGGTACGTTTCTCCTTGATAATCGCTATGCTTTGGTTTTATTTGATTCTGGTGCCGATAAGAGTTTTATATCTCTTAGGTTTAGTCAATTGCTAGATAGGGTACCTACACCTTTAGATGCTAAGTACTTGATAGAATTGGCTGATGGTAAGAAAGTCGAAGCGACACATGTCCTTAAGGGGTGTCGCCTTGAGTTGTCAGGTTTGTCTTTCCCTATTGACCTTATGCCGGTGTCCTTGGGTAGTTTCGATGTCATTGTGGGTATGGATTGGTTATCCTTGTATCATGCTGAGATCGTTTGTTTTGATAAAGTCATTCGAATCCCTCTCCCGGATGGAGAAATTCTTTTGGTGCATGGTGAGAAGAGCGGTGTCCCTTTGAGTATCATTTCATGTATGAAAGCCTATAAGTATCTTCGAAAAGGGTATTCTGCCATTCTGGATCTTGTTTCGGTTTCGTCGAAGGAAGAGAAGAAGATTGAAGATATCCCTGTTGTCTGTGACTTTCCCGATGTATTTCCTGAAGATTTACCTGGCCTTCCGCCTTATTGTCAAGTCGAGTTCGGTATTGAACTTGCACCGGGTGCAGCTCCTATTGCCCGAGCCCCATATCGTCTTGCACCTCCCGAGATGCAGGAGTTGTCCAACTAGCTACAGGAGTTATTGGAGAAGGGTTTCATTCGACCTAGTTCATCCCCGTGGGGAGCCCCTATCCTCTTTGTCAAGAAGAAAGACGGAAGCCTGCGTATGTGTATCGACTACCGTGAATTGAACAAGGTTACTATCAAGAATCACTATCCCCTTCCTCGTATGGATGATTAATTTGATCAGCTTCGGGGTTCTAGTTTCTATTCGAAGATTGACTTGAGATCAGGGTACCATCAGTTGAGGGTCCAAGAAGCCGATATTTCGAAGACCGCTTTTCGAACTCGTTTTGGCCATTTTGAATTCTTGGTCATGCCTTTTGGTCTCACCAATGCGCCCGCAGTGTTCATGGACTTCATGAACCGTGTGTGTAAGCCCTATCTTGATAAATTCGTGATTGTCTTCATTGATGATATTCTGGTCTATTCCAAGAACAAAGTGGACCACCGGGAACACTTGCGTCTTGTCTTGGAACTTTAAAGACGGGAACAATTGTATGCTAAGTTCTCGAAGTGTAACTTCTGGTTACGCGAAGTCCAATTCCTTGGTCATGTGGTTAATGAAAAAGGAATTCATGTTGATCTAGCCAAGATAGAAGCTATCAAAGACTGGGAAGCACCAAAGACGCCATCTGATGTGCGACAATTTCTGGGTCTTGCAGGTTACTATCGTCGTTTTATCAAGGGATTTTCGAAGATCGCTCAACCCCTCACCTCACTTACCCAGAAGGACAAGAAGTTCGACTGGGGTGATTTGCAAGAGTCAGCCTTTCAGATGCTAAAGGCTAAGCTCTGTTCTGCTCCTATTCTATCCTTGCCTGAGGGCACGGACGATTTCGTGGTTTATTGTGATGCTTCTATTCGGGGTCTCGGTTGTGTGTTGATGCAACGTGAGAAGGTCATTGCTTATGCTTCTCGTCCGCTTAAGGTTCATGAGAAAAACTACACCACCCATGATCTGGAATTGGGTGCGGTTATCTTTGCTTTGAAGATCTGGAGGCATTACTTATACGGTACCAAGTGCACCATTTATACCGATCACAAGAGCCTCCAGCATATCTTTGATCATAATGAGTTGAACATGCGACAGCGTCGCTGGGTCGAACTTCTTAATGATTATGAGTGTGCTATAAAATACCATCCTGGCAAGGCGAATGTTGTAGTAGACGCCTTGAGCGGGAAGGAATCCTCTAAGCCTCGTCGTGTTCGGGCTCTGCAGCTCACCATCCATTGTAGTTTGCCTGACCAAATCCGTTCTGCACAGCAAGAATCTTTGAAGGAGGAAAACCTTAAAGCTGAAACCATGCATGGTGCCGATAAGCACCTTAAACTCAGGTCCGATGGCCTGCATTATTTTGCTAAACGTGTTTGGGTTCCTTTATTCGGAGGTTTGCAGGAGCTCGTTCTTGATGAAGCTCACAAATCTCGGTATTCTATTCACCCTGGCTCCGATAAGATGTATCAAGACTTGAAGATACTTTATTGGTGGCCGAATATGAATGCAGATGTAGCTTCGTATGTAAGAAAGTGTTTGACCTATGCTATGGTCAAGGTTGAATATCAAAAGCCGCCCGGCCTTCTACCGCAGCCTGAAATTCCCGAATGGAAGTGGGAATGGATCACGATGGACTTTGTGACCAAACTTCCAAGGTCGCCCAGTGGTTGCGACATGATTTGGGTGATCGTCGATAGGTTGACAAAGTTTGCGCACTTCCTCGCTATCAAGGAGACCGATGGCCTTGAGCGGTTGGCTCGTTTATACCTTAAGGAAGTGGTTTCTCGGCACGGCATGCCTGTTTCTATTATCTCTGATTGTGATCCTCGGTTCACCTCGAATTTCTGGGAATCCTTGCATAAGGCTTTGGTTACTCAATTAGATATGAGCATAGCCTATCATCCGCAAAGTGAGCGGATGATTCAAACGCTAGAAGACATGCTTCGGACATGTGTGATCGATTTTGGCAAGGGTTGGGAGAGTCATCTACCGTTGGTTGAATTTTCTTACAACAATAGCTACCACTCTAGCATCAAGGCAGCTCCGTTCAAGGCACTTTACAGACGGAAATGCCGATCCCCTCTTTGTTGGGCAGAGGTGGGTGAGAGTCAACTCACTGGCCCAGAGCTTGTGTACGAAACTTCTGAGAAGATCATACAAATTCGTGACCGCATGGCAGCAGCTCAGGATCGTCAAAAGAGCTATTCCGATCGTCGTCGCAAACCTTTGGAAGTCCGAGTTGGCGACAGGGTTTTATTGAAGGTATCTCCATGTAAGGGCGTTATACGTTTTGGGAAGCGTGGAAAGTTGAATCCTCGGTATGTGGGACCGTTCGCAATTCTGGGACGGATACGACTGGTGGCATACAGGCTTGATCTGCCAGCTGAGCTCAGTAATGTCCATAATGTCTTCCATGTTTCTAACCTTAAGAAGTGTCTGGCGGATGAATTTTTTATTGTTCCTCTCAAAGAGATCAAGGTGGATGATCATCTTCGTATTGTGGAAAAACCAGTTGAAATTCTCGATTATAAGATTCGTAGCCTTCGTCGGAGTAAAATCCGCATTATTAAGGTTCGAAGGAATTCAAATCGTGGACCGGAGTTCATGTGGGAATGGGAGGATCAGATGAAAGCTAAGTATCCCCATTTATTTCCTAAGCGTACGTTCGAATCAAGACATGTCTCTGCTGAAGCTGAATGAATCTTAGGTTGAGATTCCTCTCAACAGGGGGATGATGTAGCAACTGGAAAATTTTTCTTTTCTTTCGTCTCTTGCTTTTTGGACTTGGGCAATTTACGGCACGAAAATTCTTTCAACAGGGGGATGATGTGACACCCGGCAAACTCAGGTTAGTAACATTGATCAAACTAATAAGTCTATCTTAGCGAGTCATGCATGTTACATACTTAATTGGGTCAGTTGAGTACTTATGATGGTTCGGAGAATCATCGGGAGTCGTTACAATGATCCACAGGATCATTGGGTGTCGGTCCATAACCATGTGTACAAGGATTGGTGATTCGTGGAATCGCCGGGTTTAATGCACACACGCAAGTCTTGAGTCCCGAGAATTGTGAACGAATGTGAATGTGTTATTTATCATGCTTTATATGCTTATAATCATTATACGACTTGTCGGTATGTGAATACGTGCTTATATGTGTTAAAATAGTGTTTAACGCGCCAAAAACACGAAAATACATGCTGCATGCGATTAGGGATGTCTGGGCGAGTACAGAGGGGCGATTTGGCCCCAATCGCATGAAATTATAGGCGATTAGGAGACCTAATCGCCTATAACAACTTGTAATCGCCTATTATGTGCATGACGAGTAGGAACACCTATAAATACAACCCTTAACTTGTAAAACACCATTTGTGCAATCCTAACTGGTCCCAAGCCTCCCTCGCACCATAATACACCTCTGGAACTCATTTTTGCTCCAAAACCCATCATTGCTAAGCTTACACTCCTTCTTTAGCAAGATTCAAGGTGTGTCTACCCTAAGCATTTGTAATGTTGATATCTTGGTCCCCAAAGGTTCAGACCTAGTTTTATCAAGTTTATGTCTTTGAAAACCTTTGAAATGAGGTTCTAAAACTAGTCTAAACCTTTATACTTGCTATATGTGAAGTATTCATGCAAGAAACGGTTTTTAATGGTCAAAACGTGAATGTTTACTTCTGATGTGTAGGAGTTGTTAGGATGTTTTCCTAAGACTTTGAGCAAATATTATAGTGTCTTGGTGATAATATGCATTTTGACCCATTTGAGTGATTCTTGAAGATTTAGGGTGTTATAATATGATTTAATGATTATTTGATGTTAGGATTCACACTAGAAGGGTATAATAACAGATGAATGATGATTTGCAAGGTTGTAGGTGATGAGATCAGATTATTTGCCATTTAAGGAAAGATATGCATGTTTAATGTTACCTAGTACCTTGCCATTTTTGGAAATAATTGGAAATAGGGTGTTAGACCCATGATAAATTGGGGGGGTTTTGTTTGGAGTGGGTTGGTTAATTATTTGGGTTTGATGTTGGGTGTTTCTACATGTTTTGGATCTGATTTGGAGGATTAAACGCGCGAAAAGCCAACACGTGATTGCAGGGGGTGATTAGAAGCTCTAATCGCCTGTTACTAGGGCGAGTAGCCCCTAATCGCATGCCCTTAGGGGAGATTAGGTCCCTATCCACATACAGAAGATGTGATTAAAAATCCTAATTGCATGTTGACCATCCTACTCACTAGTTGACTTTCCTAATTGCATGTTAGATTCCTAATCGTGTGTTTTGCTGCCGTAAGTGTATTTTGACATTCCGAAACATGATTTCACACCTAGGAACATGTTAGGAACCCCGTGGTATGTCTAATAACTTGGTAACACGTGTTCGGACTCGTTTATGCTATATATGACCCGTATGATAGATGAAGTCAACATGGATGCGTGTTAAGTGTATAGTTGCATGTTATTGCTTAATTTCTCGTTCTTGGATAACACATGGGATGTCGGGTCACCAATGGGATGTCGGGTCTTGTCTTGTGCGGTCGGTTTAACGGTCAAAGGTGTTTTCAAACGTACATGGTTATGGTCTGGACATTCGGGGACTAGTTAACCTACGGGTTATTAGTCTGGGTACTTATATACGTCTTATGATAAATCGCCGGTATTCGGGGCTATCATAGCTTGTTGATTTAACTGTTTTCAAGTAACGCAATCTAAGGTGAGTGTCACAGCCCCGCTTTTACTGTTTTGCTTTCGAGGGAGAAACATGCTACATACTTACGTTTTAAAGGTCATGTTATACTATGGTTATGGATATTTACTATACGGGCGTTTCATAGGGGAGTCCCAGGGGGGAAACCATGAGTATGTGGGTACACATATCAGGGAAATATGGATAGATCTATTGGGACGGGCAAACCCCACTCGTCAGTTGGAGGCCGGCGGGTGCATATTGTCTCTACTTCCAGAGTCACCGTTGATGACGGTGGCTCATGTATCTGGGCAAAAACAGGAGTTACATGTCAGTAATGGTTTCCCACTTGTAGTAGTAGTAAAAATACTTAATGTCTAGCTAACATTGTGATAACATAGTATTAATGGGAATGATCTTTTCAAACTTATGGAAACTCTTTTATAAAACCTGTGAACTCACCAGCATTATATGTTGACATTTTTGGCATGTTTTCTCGGGTCGCTAAGGTAGCAATTAATGGACTAGGCGCACGGAGTCTTGCATTGCGTCTAGAGTTCTAGTGCATGTTAAATAATGTTTTCAAACTACGTTATGTCTTTTGGTTGTAAACAAGAAATGCTTCCGCTGTTGGTTTATGGTTCAAAACTTAATGTTTTGGTTTTCATCTTTTACATTTAGTGTTTGTTTATTGTGATCGTTGACTTGGATCCTGGTATGTCACGCGCCTCGCGGTAAAACCCCGCAAGTGGAATTTGAAGGTGTGACAGGGAGAGAATTGACTAAAAAGGTACCTGTCACGACATCAGGTGTTACCTTCGCTTCTTTTGCAGTAATTTGGAAAGCCAAGCCCCATGGCTTTGGAGCTTCCATCCTCTTAGTTTTCTCTGTTGTCCTAGATCCTTCGGCAATCTTTCCATCCCTTGCTCTTAGTTCTGGGCAATCACTCTTAATATGCCCCGGCTTATAGCAATTAAAGCATAAATTAACCGGACTAGGGCATTGGGATGTCGCATGCCCGATCTTTCCACACTTGTAACAGGCTGAATTCTTATAACGACATTCCCCTGAATGTCCTTTACCACATATGCCACAATTTCGTATTTCATTCCTTGACACCATTTTCGTCATCTTTCCTGATATCTTTGGCTTCTTTAATGGTGCAGCCACTGCTGGGGTCTCGGCCTTTTGTTTCTCGCCATTCTCTATCTGCCTCTTTATCTCCATTTCTCTTTCACGAGCCTAATTAATAAGATCAGATAACTTTTCACACTTTCAAGGAGATACAAACTCTCTTATTTCTGCCTTCAAAATCAGATGGTAGCGATTCAACCACATACGTTCTACGGCTACCAATGAAGGACAAAATTTGGCTTTATCAAAAAATTCTGCTGTGATTTCATCTACGGTCCAGTGCGTTTGACACATATGGAGGAATTCTTCAACTATTCGATCCATAGCCGACTGTAGACTAAAATATTATAAGAATATCACCTTGAACTCGCTCCATGTCATTTTTCGTATGACCTCTTTGCCGTTTTCCACTTCAATCATATCCCACCAGTCCTTTGCCCTCTCACGGAGTTGGCTTGTAGCAAAGATTACCTCGTCAATTTTATCACAGTGACTTCTATCAAATATACTTTCCATCTCGATGATCCATCTGTGACTGATCAGTGGATCTATTTCACCTTTGAACTCCAAAGGCTTACATGCCATAAAATCTTTATAAGTACACTGGTACTTTTCTTTTACTTTATTTGGTTCATCCTGGGGATTCTCTTTCTCGGGGGTACGTTGTTCGTGAGGAATTTTAAATTTGGATAATTCATCGTGAATCAAATTCCTTACCGAATTTTGCATTTCTGCAAGAAGAAACTGAATATTGGCTTGAAATGCCTTCCCCACTTCAATCGCTATTTGATTCCTTATCCTTTTAGACACGGGACTTGTCTCACGTTCACTTCTTGTTGAGGACTCCGCTCTTTCTTTGCTGCTATCAGACTTTTCGTCACCAGAGTGGTAACTTTGCTCTTCTTGATTAGCCATAGCTTATACTGCAATATTGGATCTTATTAGTGTGTGTTTTACCTTATGGCATAGCTAGGATTTGCCTATATACATACCTGTATTTCCACACACACTTATATGCATTCTTATCCTACATGTTACATACACGTATACAGGTTGATGCATATTTTCCTCATTCCTCCTACTCCTTGTTATTATCTAATACCAACATGATCATTACAAGAACACACTGGCACCATATGTATAACATTACACTGGCCAAGTGTAATCTTATACATACGAAACCCATGTTTTCTTATAATTATCATATCGTACTTAAAATAACAAGTTTCGGTCCATTACATTATCCATAACCCTCTTTTTATATAGGTTTCTTATAATGAAAACTTTTAAATTTCCCCCCTTTTTGTATGTATAATGTAAGTACTTAGACATGCCTTGGACCATCTTCAGATCGAATTTCACCTTTGTTTATCCAGAGCACTAGAAGTTTGAGTTTAAGTATCCATACTGAACACTCAAATCTCTCAAACCAGTGCTCTGATACCAACTTGAAATCCGCCAAAAAAATTTTTTTAAAAAACTTTCATCATATATATATCAGAGTCGGTCCCAGTTCACATCCAAAATTAGTCGCTCCAGCTACCTTTTATATTATAACATATCTTTTACAAACAACCGTTTCAAAAGATATTACATAAGAACTAATTATATAAAGGTGATTCTTGTTAATCGATCCGCTTCTGGTCTCTAGTCCTCGTCCACTTTCTTTCCTGAAAGTATACATGAATATCATATTTGCCATAGCTAAGTAAGTACACATGACAGGTCTTTAATATATTTTTAAAGAACACTAATCCACCTTTTTATTCTCCGAGACCACCGGTCCACATTTTTATAATCTTAGACCACTCGCCTCTATTTTATTTCTCGAGACCACCGGTCTCTATTTTATTGCTTGAGACTTCCGGTCTCTATTTTATTTCCCAAGACCACCGGTCTTTATTATGTTGTCCAATACCACCGGTCTCTATGTTATTGCCTGAGACCATCGGTCTCTAGTTTATTTTATGAGACAACCGGTCTCTAAATTCATTCTTCAATATATTCGTTTCAAGCATATATCAAATAAGTAGTAATATAAATTACTCAAATCTTATATTACCACTAACAACCATATACATATACTTTTAAGACCACTGGCCTCTATTTATTTCAAACTAGTATCAAGCATACAATGATATAATTTCTAAATCATAATTAGCAATCATGTATACTCTTAAGGGATTGTGTACTTAGTTTTAAAGTTAGTGATAAAATTATTTGATATCCAACCGCTGCTCGCTAATCAAATTTTTGATACAGTAGTTTACGATTAGAAGTTGACGCACTTTAATTCGTATCTCTGTATTTCCTCCTCTGTTATGAACTACCCTCTCTTTTCTTTTAATATAAAGTTTGGTTATTTTTTTTCAAAAGACTTGGTACTATGTGGATAGATTTGCTCCTCAAGAGACGTGTCCCTTTAATTTCTTTCTTTTTACAATTCTCTTTAACCGTCATTTGAGTGATTCCAATCTTCTCATCACTTTTATTTTATATGTAAAGTCCAATCCTCTCCATATAGTTTCACTGTAATATAATTATTAAATATGTATATAGTTTTTGTTTACAAACTTTGCACCACACGTTTTCATCTTCGATTTTATATATATATATATATATATATATATATATATATATAGGGAAAGGATAAAATGAGAACCACCATTTCATGCAAGAACCATAGGAACTCACTTTTTAACCATAAACATATTTTAATAGAAAAGGAATTTGTGGTTGAGAATTAAAGGAGAATAAAATATAAAAAGGAATATTCTCTTTTCTAATAAGACAAAACAAGGTGGGCCCGGGGCTTTACACCGCTGTAAAATTATTTTTGTTTTTTACATCGAGGTTACCCATTTTTACATCGGGGTTCTCACGGTTCTTTCACGAAATGGTGGTTTTCAAATGAACCTAATCCTATATATATATATATATATATATATATATATAACGAAGTTGTTATTATTATTACTAATATTATTGATTAATAATAGATAGCATCGGGTGCCCATTTAGACACCTAATGTATCTACTCATAATCCAACCTGCAATATTTGGCATATAAGTTTCAAATATTTTATTTCCATTCACAAACAGGATGTTACAACTCCCCCCTCCCCTTATTTAGGTTTCGTCCCCGAAACCTGTTTATACCTTAAATAACTCGGGGTAATATTTTCTCATTTCGTCTTCGGCTTCCCATGTGGTGTCAAAACCACGCCGATGTTTCCACTGTACCTTCACTTGGCTTATTCTTTTATTTTGAAGTTGCTTAACTTTATGATCAAATATTTTATTTCCATTCACAAAAAGGATGTTACAACTCCCCCCCCCCCCCCCCTATTTAGGTTTCGTCCCCGAAACCTGTTTATACCTTAAATAACTCGGGGTAATATTTTCTCATTCCGTCTTCGGCTTCCCATGTGGTGTCAAAACCACGCCGATGTTTCTACTGTACCTTCACTTGGCTTATTCTTTTTTTTTTTTTTTTTTTGAAGTTGCTTAACTTTATGATCAAGAATCGCCACCGGCTTTTCCACATAGTTAAGCTTATCATCCACTTCGATGTCGTTCAATGGCACATATGCCGTTTCATTAGCCAAGCATTTTCGTAAATATGAGTATATGACCCATGAAAAGTGTTATGGATACCATTTAATTCTTCTGGTAACTCTAAACGATATGCAACTTGCCCCACACGAGCAATGATTTTAAACGGACCAATAAATCGTGGACTCAATTTTCCACGTTTACGAAACCGAATCACTCCTTTCCATGGAGAAACTTTCAACATGACATAGTGTCCTACTTGGAATTCAATTAGGCGTCTACGCTTATCAGCATACGATTTCTGTCGATCTTGAGCAGATTTCAAAGGTGCTCTAATTTGATCAATCTTTTCATTAGTTACTTGTACTACTTCTTTGTTTGCATGTTCTCTTTGACCGACGTCTCCCCAACATACAGGAGTACGACATTTCCTACCATAAAGCAATTCAAATGGGGGCATCCCAATGCTTGAATGGTAACTATTATTATACGAGAACTCCACCAGGGGTAAATACTTATCCCAACAACCACCAAAATGAATAATACAAGCACGCAACATATCTTCGAGAGTTTGAATCGTTCTCCTCGCTTTGCCCATCTGTATGTGGGTGATATGTCGTACTGATTAACAATTTAGTGCCCATTTCTTCCTGGAATTTTCTCCAAACTCTTGAGGTAAAACAAGTGTCTCTATCAGATACAATAGATACTGGTACCCCATGCCTTGACACTATCTCATTAGTATACACTTGCGCCATTCTTTCTAACGTAAAATTTTCACCAATGGGTATAAAGTGAGCACTTTTCGTCAACCAATCGACAATTACCCATATCGCGTCATAACCTTTGGCCGTTTTGGGGAGTTTCGTCACTAAGTCCATTGTAATTTGTTCCCATTTCCATAAGGGAATTTCTAATGGTTGCATTTTTTCATATGGCTTTTGATGTTCAGCCTTGACCTGTAAACAAGTCAAACACCTCTCCACAAACTTAACAATATCTCTTTTCATACCAGTCCACCAATATTCCCTCTTAAAATCATTATACATTTTCGTCGCACCTGGATGAATTGAGTATCTTGATTTATGCGCCTCATCCAATATCATTGTTTTAATCTTACACGTCCAAGGAATCCAAATTCATCCAAAACAAACTTTAATTCCTTTATCATTCTCTTCTAATTGATTAATTTGCCCGATGATTCTTTCACGCCTTAGATTATCATCTTTCAACGCTTCTGTTTGCGAAGTTTTAATTTGAAAAAAATAAGTCTGAATTTATAATTAGTTTATATGACTTCACCTTGATTGGAGCGTAATTCCCCTTCCGACTTAGGGCATCTGCCACCACATTAGCCTTACCCGGATGTTAAAGTATTTCACATTCATAATCTTTTACCAGCTCCAACCATCGCCGTTGCCTCACATTCAATTCCTTCTGGTCAAAGAAATACTTCAGACTTTTATGATCAGTATAAATAGTGCACTTTGTTCCATACAAATAATATCTCCAAATCTTTAGTGCAAATACTACCGCCGCTAACTCCAGATCATGGGTCGGATAGTTCGCTTCATGTAACATTTGCGCGTTTTCTAACTTTATCGTATTTTCATTTCATTCCTCGTACTTCGATATTTTGAAATTTCTAATAAACTTATGTTTGCATTAATTATTTAATCCTTGTTTGGGTTGTATGCCGCGGTTAATCGTAAACATAACCGGTCGTGAGAATCATATTACTTGTTATATACGTTTTATTGTAAAACTCCTAATAAACTTGTCGAGGGATGTTGGAAAACGTCAAAGCTTTACGATGGAAAGGGATAAAAACTTAAAAATATTGTGTAAAATTTTAAAAAGTTTTTGGTTAAAATTACTTAACTTTGGTTAAGTTTTATAAGAAAACAAGTGACTAAACTAACCAAACTAACTTGAGGGGCTAATTCTGCCATTCTTCCATAGCTTTAAAAGAAAAAAAACTCCTTCTAGGCCCCTGTCGTCGGCCGCTTTTCCGGCGGCCGGAATGGTTCTCCGACGACCTTTAATTGAGCGTTTCCATGCGTTTTAACTCAATTAAACAATGGGATACGTTTCTCCACTTCAATTTTACGTTTTCCCTCTCTTAAATGGGTCAAAAACGCGTTTTATTTCACTATTGAATTCGAGTTTATACTTGTAACCGCCAGAATTTTAATGATTGATGAAACGCCACTTTTACTAGTCCATTATATAAATCAAACGTAGCATTAGTTTTCTGCACTCATTTCCTTCAAAACCCACTAAAAAACCCAAGTAAAAACACCTTGAAAGGCTCCAATTCGTGAAACTTTGTTCGGTTCTTCAAGCTTAGATTCCGATCGTTTTACACATTGTGAGTCCATGTTTTTGACGCCATTTTACTTCTTTAATCATGTTCTTTAAAAACCCTCTTGATTTGGGTTCTAATCTTTACGAATTGAAGTTCATAAAATCTAGGGTTAGGGTTTATAGAATGAGGAAGAGTTAGAAGTTATATGGTATTGTGGTGTAGTGGTTAACCAAAGGTGTTGTTGCACAAACACCTCAGGTTCGAGTCCCTTCAGCAGCCATGTATTTTTTTGCTTCATTTTCTTTTTGTATTTCATTATTCTTATTTATTTATCAATGATTATATATATATATATATATGCTATAATCTTATAATATTCTTGGAAAATTCATTTTTACTCCAAATATTATGAAAATTTAGGGAAAATATCTTGACACCCTAAAGAAAATTATCATATTTTTTTTCTGGAAAATACATTATTTTCATATTTTTCTTGATTTAAATTGTTTTAATCATAATTAATTGATTAAAAATTCATTTTAAATGATTTTAACGTTAAATTTTTTGGAGAATTATCTATATGTATAATAAACTGTAATAAAATTTAATTTTTCAGAAAATGGTTATTTTGTTATTTTTACTATTTTTAATCATTAAAACACTATTTAAACTCATTAAATATGTTTTGAATAAAAATAAGTTGAGAAAAATTATAGAAATATTATTTTCACTATTTCACATCAGAAAATAATCATTTTTCATAAAAACATCATTTTTGGATCATCTCTCGTATTAATTATTTTATTGGGATTCACACTTGCCTTTGGTTGAGTTTTCGTATAACAATAGCTATCATGCCAGTATCCGTATGGCACCTTTTGAGGCCCTTTATGGTCGCAAATTTCGTTCTCTTGTGTGCTGGAGCGAGGTCGGTGACACTTTGATTACTGGTCCCGAACTTGTCCAGGAGACAATAGACAAAATTGCTTTTATTCATGGATCCTTACTAGCAGCTCAGAGTAGGCAAATGAGCTACGCTGATCAAAGGCGTAAACCCTTGGAATTTCAAGTTGGTGACTTGGTCCTTCTCAAGGTTTCACCTTGGAAAGGTGTGTTTCGGTTCGGGTAAAAGGGAAAGCTTCCTCCAAGATATGTAGTCCCATTTAAAATTTTGGGAAGAGTTGGAAAAGTGGCTTACAAGTTAGACCTCCCCGCCGAACTGAACAATGTTCATCCTACCTTCCATGTATCAAACTTGAAAAAGTGTTTAGCTGATGAGAATTTACATGTCCTACTGGGGGATATTCAAGTTGATGAATCGATGCGTTTCATAGAGAAACCTGTAGAAATTATGGATCGTAAAGTCAAGACTCTTAAGCGCAGTTGTATTCCTATTGTCAAAGTTCGTTTAGAGTGTAAACATGGCCCAGAATTTACTTGGGAACGTGAAGACCAAATGAAGACGAAATACCCTCATCTTTTTACAAAAACCTCCACTTGAATAATGGAGCAGCTATCTTTGAGAAATCTTGGATGAACCGTCGATAATAACCCGTTAAACTCAAAAAACTTCTGACTTCAGTGGGAGTTTTCGGAGGTGGCCATTGCATAATAGTCTCTTTTTTTAGAAGGATCTACCAGGATACCTTATGCATTCACCACGTGGCCTAAAAATTGTACCTCCCGCAACTAGAATTCACACTTAGAAAATTTTTCATACAACTTCTCTTTTTTTAAGGTGGCAAGAACCTCACGAAGATGTTTGGCATGATCTTCTTCAGTTCGAGAATAAATAAGAATATCATCGATGAAGACGATGACAAAACAGTCTAGCATAGGCTTACATATCCGATTCATGAGATCCATGAAAACCGCCGGAGCGTTTGTTAAACCAAATGGCATCACCACAAATTCATAATGCCCATATCGAGTACGTAAATCCGTTTTAGGTATATCTTCTTCTCGTACCTTTACTTGATGATATCCTGACCTTAGATCAATCTTTGAGAACCAGCTAGCACTTTGTAGTTGATCAAAATGATCATCAATTCTAGGTAAAGGGTACCTATTCTTAATGGTTAACTTCTTTAATTCATGGTAATCAATACACATCCGCATGCTACCGTCTTTCTGTTTGACAAAAAGGATAGGTGCTCCCCAAGGTTAAACACTTGGGCGAATAAAACCTCTATCCAATAGGTCTTGGAGTTGGGACATCAACTCTTTCATTTCATTTGGTGTCAACCGATACGGAGATTTAGCCACTGGTTTAGCCCCAGGAACTAGATCAATTTTAAATTCTACTTCTCTTTCAGGTGGAACACCTGGTAACTCATCAGGGAAGACATCAGGGAATTCATTAACCAAGGGGACTTGAACAAGTTCCTTCCCTTTGGTTTCTTTATCAGGCACATAGGCTAAAAACGCTTGATGACCATGCCTTAAGTAACTCTTAGCCTTCGCCATTGAGCAAACAATAATATTGCTCCTTCTTTCTCCATAGACACACACTTGCTCTCCAATTTGTGATATAAATTGAACAATCTTTTGATTGCAAACTGTCAACGCATGATGTTGGGACAACCAATCTGTCCCAATAATTACATCGAATTCGCGTACTGCAATGGGAAATAAGTCGATAGAATATTCTTCTCCTTGAATATTTATCTTTACACTCTCGACAAACGTCGGATACGACAAAACTCTTATCGCTAGCAACCTCAACTTCTAAGGCATTTACTAATTTACTTCTAGCAAAAGATTTATGGCAAGCAAAATTCATGGATACGAAGGATCTACTAGCTCCCGAATCAAACAAAACATAAGTAGGGAGAGAATTGACTAGAAAGGTACGTGTCACGACATCAGGTGAAACCTTCGCTTCTTCTACAGTAATTTGAAAAGCCTGCCCGTGGCTTTGGAGCTTCCATCCTCTTAGTTTTCTCTGTTGTCCTAGATCCTTAAGCAATCTTTCCATCCCTTGCTCTTAGTTTTGGGCAATCACTCTTAATACGCCCCGGCTTATAGCAATTAAAGCATAAATTAACCGGACTAGGGCATTGGGATGTCGCATGCCCGATCTTTCCACACTTGTAACAGGCTGAATTCTTATAACGATATTCCCCTGAATGTCCTTTACCACATATGCCACAATTTCGTATTTCATTCCTTGACCCCATCTTTGTCATCTTTCTTCTATCTTTGGCTTCTTTGATGATGCAGCCACGGCTGGGGTCTCGGCCTTTCGTTTCTCGCCATTCTCTATCTGCATCTTTATCTCCATTTCTCTTTCACGAGCCCAATTAATAAGCTTAGATAACTTTTCACACTTTGAAGCAGATACAAACTCTCTTATTTCTGCCTTCAAAATCAGATGATAGCGATTCAACCACATACTTTCTGTGGCTACCAATGAAGGACAAAATTTGGCTTTATCGAAAAATTCTGCTGTGATTTCATCTACGGTCCGGTGCGTTTGACACATATGGAGGAATTCTTCACCTATTCGATCCATAGCCGACTGTAAACTAAAATATTATAAGAATATCACCTTGAACTCGCTCCATGTCATTTTTCGTATGACCTCTTTGCCCTTTTCCACTTCAACCATATCACACCAGTCCTTTTCCCTCTCATGGAGTTGGGTTGTAGAAAAGATTACCTTGTCACTTTTATCACAGTGACTTCTATCAAATATACTTTCCATCTCGGTGATCCATCTGTGACTGATCAGTGGATCTATTTCACCTTTGAACTCCAAAGGCTTACATGCCATAAAATCTTTATAAGTATACCGGTACTTTTCTTTTCCTTTATTTGGTTCATCCTGTGGATTCTTTTTCTCGGGGGTACGTTGTTCGTGAGGACTTTTAAATTTGGATAATTCATCTTGAATCAAATTCCTCACCGAATTTTGCATTTCTG
Source organism: Ambrosia trifida (assembly GCA_028751855.1). NCBI lineage: Eukaryota > Viridiplantae > Streptophyta > Magnoliopsida > Asterales > Asteraceae > Ambrosia > Ambrosia trifida. The sequence goes on from CM054128.1 coordinate 52,030,831, forward strand.
CAAGAAGAAACGGAATATTGGCTTGAAACGCCTTCCCCACTTCAATCGCTATTTGATCCTTTATCCTTTCAGACACAGGACTTGTCTCACGTTCACGTTTCATAGAGGACTCCGCTCTTTCTTTGTTGCTATCAGACTTTTCGTCATCAGAGTGGTAACTTTGCTCTTCTTGATTAGCCATAGCTTATACTGCAATATTGGATCTTATTAGTGTGTGTTTTACCTTATGGCATAGCTAGGATTTTCCTATATACATACATGTATTTCCACGCACACTTATATGCATTCTTATCCTACATGTTACATACATGTATACTGGTTGATGGATATTTTCCTCATTCCTCCTACTCCTTATTATTAAATAATACCAACATGATCATTACAAGAACACACTGACACCATATGTATAACATTACTTTGGCCAGGTGTAATCTTATACATACGAAACCCATGTTTTCTTTTAATTATCATATTGTACTTAAAATAACAACTTTCGGTCCATTAAATTATCCATAACCCTCTTTTTATATAGGTTTTTTATAATGAAACCTTTAAAATTTCCCTCCTTTTTGTACTTACTTAGACAAGCCTTGGACCATCTTCGGATCGAATTTCACCTTTGTTTATCCAGAGCACTAGAAATTTGAGTTTAAGTATCCATACTGAACACTCAAATCTCTCAAACCAGTGCTCTGATACCAACTTGAAACACGGCAAAAAAAAATTTAAAAAAACTTTCATCATATATATATCAGAGTCGGTCCCAGTTCACATCCAAAATTAGTTGCTCTAGCGACCTTTTATATTATAACATATCTTTTACAAACAACCGTTTCAAAAGATATTACATAAGCACTAATTATATAAAGGTGATTCTTGTTAATCGATCCGCTTCTGGTCTCTAGTCCTCGTCCACTTTCTTTCCTGAAAGTATACATGAATATCATATTTGCCAGAGCTAAGTAAGTACACATGACAGGTCTTTAATATATTTTTAAAGAACACTAATCCACCTTTTTATTCTCCGAGACCACCGGTCCACATTTTTATAATCTGAGACCACTCGCCTCGGGATATCATCAACTTCGAGTTCATGAGGATGACATTCCCAAAACTGCTTTTCGTACTCGTTACAGACACTACGAGTTCATGGTTATGTCTTTCCGTCTAACCAATGCACCCGCTGTTTTTATGGATCTTATGAATCGAGTTTGTAAACCTTTCTTGGACAAATTCGTAATTTTTTCATCGATGATATCCTCATATATTCCAAAACCAGAACCACTCATGAGCAACATCTTCGCCAAGTTTTGAGCCTTCTTCGTGATGAACAACTGTATGTCAAGTTCTCTAAATGTGAATTTTGGCTTAAGGAAGTTCAATTCCTTGGTCACGTAATAAACGACAAAGGAATACACGTAGACCCCGCTAAAATCGAAGCCATAAAAACCTGGATTGTACCCAAAACACCCACTGAGGTTCGTTCGTTTCTTGGTCTTACTGGTTATTACCGTCGTTTCATTGCCAATTTTTCAAAGATCGCGGTTCCACTTACCTCTATGATTCACAAAGATAAACCTTTCATATGGGGACCCAGTCAGGAAAAAGCTTTCCAAACATTGAAACAAAAGCTTTGCGACGCTCCTATTCTTTCTCTTCCTGATGGTGTTGAAGATTTCATGGTGTACTATGATGCGTCTAATCTAGGTCTTGGTTGCGTTCTCATGCAACAAGGCAAGGTCATCGCTTATGCATCACGACAAGTCAAAACATCTGAGAAAAACTATACCGCCCATGATCTTGAACTCGATGCTGTTGTTTTCGCATTGAAAATTTGGAGACACTACCTTTATGGTACTAAATGTTTGGTTTTCACTGATCACAAAAGTCTTGAACATATTTTCAATCAAAAAGATCTAAATATGCAACAACTTCGATGGGTCGAATTTCTAAATGATTACGATTGTCAGATTCGCTACCATCCTAGAAAAGCCAATGTTGTTGCTTACGCTCTCAGTCGCAAGGAGTATACTCAACTTAACTGCATTCAAACCATGACCTCAAACTTTGAATCTTTGAAGGCCAACATTTTTCGGTCACTGAAGGCATCATGTACAAAGAAATGTCATGTGGAGCTGAAAATCTTATGGAGACAAAACATGGGTTGCTCTATCTCTCTAATCATCTTTGGATTCCTGATTGTGATAACCTTCGAACCTTTATCATGGACGAGGCTCATAAGTCTCATTACTCCATTCACCCTGGTGCTGATAAGATGTATCAGGATCAGCGTCCCATGTATTGATGGCCCGGTATGAAAAAGGATATAGCTCACTACGTGGATAAATGCCTTACTTGTGCCAAGGTCAAAGTTGAACATCAACGTCCATATAGTTTGCTTGTGCAACCAGAGATTCCTGTGTAGAAATGGGAGAACATTTATATGGACTTCATTACTAAATTACCCCGCACTGCACGAGGTCATGATAGTATTTGGTTCATTGTGGATCGTTTAACCAAATCCGCACACTTTTTGCCCATCCGTGAGACTTATTCGGCTGATAAATTGGCTAATCTTTATATCGCTGAGATCATTAGTCGTCATAGAACCCCTTTGTGCATTATTTCTGATCGTGATAGTAAGTTCACCTCTCGTTTTTGGCAAACTCTTCATGACGTGTTGGGAACCAAACTGAATCTTAGCACAGCATACCATCCTCAGACAGATGGTCAGACGGAGCGTACTATTTAAACGCTAGAAGATATGCTTCGGGCTTGTGTCATAGATTTTGGTGGTAATTGGGATTCACACTTGCCTTTGGTTGAGTTTTCGTATAACAATAGCTATCATGCCAGTATCCGTATGGCACCTTTTGAGGCCCTTTTATGGTCGCAAATTTCGTTCTCTTGTGTGCTGGAGCGAGGTCGGTGACACTTTGATTACTGGTCCCGAACTTGTCCAGGAGACAATAGACAAAATTGCTTTTATTCATGGATCCTTACTAGCAGCTCAGAGTAGGCAAATGAGCTACGCTGATCAAAGGCGTAAACCCTTGGAATTTCAAGTTGGTGACTTGGTCCTTCTCAAGGTTTCACCTTGGAAAGGTGTGTTTCGGTTCGGGTAAAAGGGAAAGCTTCCTCCAAGATATGTAGTCCCATTTAAAATTTTGGAAAGAGTTGGAAAAGTGGCTTACAAGTTAGACCTCCCCGCCGAACTCAACAATGTTCATCCTACCTTCCATGTATCAAACTTGAAAAAGTGTTTAGCTGATGAGAATTTACATGTCCTACTGGGGGATATTCAAGTTGATGAATCGATGCGTTTCATAGAGAAACCTGTAGAAATTATGGATCGTAAAGTCAAGACTCTTAAGCGCAGTTGTATTCCTATTGTCAAAGTTCGTTTGGAGTCTAAACATGGCCCATAATTTACTTGGGAACGTGAAGACCAAATGAAGACGAAATACCCTCATCTTTTTACAAAAACCTCCACTTGAATAATGGAGCAGCTATCTTTGAGAAATCTTGGATGAACCGTCGATAATAACCCGTTTAACTCAAAAAACTTCTGACTTCAGTGGGAGTTTTCGGAGGTGGCCATTGCATAATGGTCTCTTTTTTTAGAAGGATCTACCAGGATACCTTATGCATTCACCACGTGGCCTAAAAATTGTACCTCCCGCAACTAGAATTCACACTTAGAAAATTTTGCATACAACTTCTCTTTTTTTAAGGTGGCAAGAACCTCACGAAGATGTTGGGCATGATCTTCTTCAGTTCGAGAATAAATAAGAATATCATCGATGAAGACGATGACAAAACAGTCTAGCATAGGCTTACATATCCAATTCATGAGATCCATGAAAACCGCCGGAGCGTTTGTTAAACCAAATGGCATCACCACAAATTCATAATGCCCATATCGAGTACGTAAATCCGTTTTAGGTATATCTTCTTCTCGTACCTTTACTTGATGATATCCTGACCTTAGATCAATCTTTGAGAACCAGCTAGCACCTTGTAGTTGATCAAAATGATCATCAATTCTAGGTAAAGGGTACCTATTCTTAATGGTTAACTTCTTTAATTCACGGTAATCAATACACATCCGCATGCTACCGTCTTTCTGTTTGACAAAAAGGATAGGTGCTCCCCAAGGTTAAACACTTGGGCGAATAAAACCTCTATCCAATAGGTCTTGGAGTTGGGACATCAACTCTTTCATTTCATTTGGTGTCAACCGATACGGAGATTTAGCCACTGGTTTAGCCCCAGGAACTAGATCAATTTTAAATTCTACTTCTCTTTCAGGTGGAACACCTGGTAACTCATTAGGGAAGACATCAGGGAATTCATTAACCATGGGGACTTGAACAAGTTCCTTCCCTTTGGTTTCTTTATCGGGCACATAGGCTAAAAACGCTTGATGACCATGCCTTAAGTAACTCTTAGCCTTCGCCATTGAGCAAACAATAATATTGCTCCTTCTTTCTCCATAGACACACACTTGCTCTCCAATTTGTGATATAAATTGAACAATCTTTTGATTGCAAACTGTCGACGCATGATGTTGGGACAACCAATCCGTCCCAATAATTACATCGAATTTGCGTACTGCAATGGGAATTAAGTTGATAGAATATTCTTCTCCTTGAATATTTATCTTTACACTCTCGACAAACGTCGGATACGACAAAACTCTTATCGCTAGCAACCTCAACTTCTAAGGCATTTACTAATTTACTTCTAGCAAAAAAATTTATGGCAAGCAAAATTCTTGGATACGAAGGATCTACTAGCTCCCGAATCAAACAAAACATAAGCAGGGAGAGAATTGACTAGAAAGGTACGTGTCACGACATCAGGTGAAACCTTCGCTTCTTCTACAGTAATTTGAAAAGCCCTGCCCGTGGCTTTGAAGCTTCCATCCTCTTAGTTTTCTCTGTTGTCCTAGATCCTCGTCACTTTTATCACAGTGACTTCTATCAAATATACTTTCCATCTCGGTGATCCATCTGTGACTGATCAGTGGATCTATTTCACCTTTGAACTCCAAAGGCTTACATGCCATAAAATCTTTATAAGTATACCGGTACTTTTCTTTTCCTTTGTTTGGTTCATCCTGTGGATTCTTTTTCTCGGGGGTACGTTGTTCGTGAGGACTTTTAAATTTGGATAATTCATCTTAAATCAAATTCCTCACCGAATTTTGCATTTATGCAAGAAGAAACGGATTATTGGCTTGAAACGCCTTCCCCACTTCAATCGCTATTTGATCCTTTATCCTTTCAGACACAGGACTTGTCTCACGTTCACGTTTCATAGAGGACTCCGCTCTTTCTTTGTTGCTATCAGACTTTTCGTCATCAGAGTGGTAACTTTGCCCTTCTTGATTAGCCATAGCTTATACTGCAATATTGGATCTTATTAGTGTGTGTTTTACCTTATGGCATAGCTAGGATTTGCCTATATACATACATGTATTTCCACGCACACTTATATGCATTCTTATCCTACATGTTACATACATGTATACTGGTTGATGGATATTTTCCTCATTCCTCCTACTCCTTGTTATTATCTAATACCAACATGATCATTACAAGAACACACTGGCACCATATGTATAACATTACATTGGCCAGGTGTAATCTTATACATACGAAACCCATGTTTTCTTATAATTATCATATTGTACTTAAAATAACAAGTTTCGGTCCATTAAATTATCCATAACCCTCTTTTTATATAGGTTTTTTATAATGGAACCTTTAAAATTTCCCTCCTTTTTGTACTTACTTAGACAAGCCTTGGACCATCTCGGATCGAATTTCACCTTTGTTTATCCAGAGCACTAGAAATTTGAGTTTAAGTATCCATACTGAACACTCAAATCTCTCAAACCAGTGCTCTGATACCAACTTGAAACATGCCAAAAAAAATTTTAAAAAACTTTCATCATATATATATCAGAGTCGGTCCCAGTTCACATCCAAAATTAGTCGCTCCAGCGACCTTTTATATTATAACATATCTTTTACAAACAACCGTTTCAAAAGATATTACATAAGCACTAATTATATAAAGGTGATTCTTGTTAATCGATCCGCTTCTGGTCTCTAGTCCTCGTCCACTTTCTTTCCTGAAAGTATACATGAATATCATATTTGCCATAGCTAAGTAAGTACACATGACAGGTCTTTAATATATTTTTAAAGAACACTGATCCCCCTTTTTATTCTCCGAGACCACCGGTCCCCATTTTTATATTCTGAGACCACTCGTCTCTATTTTATTTCTCGAGACCACCGGTCTCTATTTTATTTCTTAAGACCACCGGTCTTTATTTTTTTTCCCAAGACCACCGGTCTCTATTATGTTGTCCAAGACCACCGGTCTCTATGTTATTGCCTGAGACCACCTGTCTCTAGTTTATTTTATGAGACCATCCGTCTCTAAGTTCATTTTTCAATATATTCGTTTCAAACATATATCAAACAAGTAGTAATATAAATTACTCAAATCTTATATTACCACTAACAGCCATATATATATATATATATATATATATATATATATATATATATATATATATATATATATATATATATATATATACATACTCTTAAGACCACTAGCCTCTATTTGTTTCAAACTAGTATCAAGCACACAATGATATAATTTCTAAATCATAATTAGCAATCATGTATACTCTTAAGGGATTGTGTACTTATTTTTGGAGTCAGTGATAAAATTATTTGAGACCCAACTGCTGCTCGCTAATCAAATTTTTGATACAGTAACTTAGAATTTGAAGTTGACACACTTTAATTCGTATCTCTGTATTTCCTCCTCTGTTATGAACTACCCTCTCTTTTCTTTTAATATAAAGTTTGGTTTTTTTTCAAAAGACTTGGTACTATGTTCATAGATGTGCTCCTCAATATCCCTACACCTTTCAATCCACAAGAGACGTGTCCCTCTAATTTCTTTCTTTCTACAATTCTCTTTAACTGCCATTTGAGTGATATCAATCTTCTCATCACTTTTATTTTATACATAAAGTCTTATCCTATCCATATCTTTTCACTATAATATAATAATTAAATATGTATATAGTTTTTGTTTACAAACTTTGCAGCACACGTTTTCATCTTCTATTATATATATATATATATATATATATATATATATATATATATATATATATATATTAACGAAGTTGCTATTATTATTACTTATATTATTGATTAATAATAGATAGCACCGGGTGCGCGTTTAGACACCTAATGTATCTACTCATAATCCAACCCGCAATATTTGGCATATAAGTTTCAAATATTTTATTTCCATTCACAAACAGGATGTTACATGTGATGGTGAGAGAAACAATAAAATAAATTAAAAACATAACTTGTGACTTTACTAATCAACAAAATAATGGGGGGTGAAGAAAAAGACAAAAAAAAACATATGTGGCAGTATGAGAACCGTTGGATGATCGATGATCAAAGGTTGTAATTGGTTCCCGGTGTTCTTCCAAATCAACCATGTTCTCATTTTACCATTTTTCCTTATATATATATTTACACACACACTAGTAGGAAACCCGCATGATGCGGCAGCTACGACAATTTAAAATGCGGTACTTGTTTTCTATTAGTTTATTAAACCTCTCGTGATATATTGTGTAGTAGGCCTATCATTTATTCTTCATGGCATCAGTGTGATCTATCAATGACATACACGTAAATTAAAAATTATCAGTCAAACTTTAACATAAAATGGGTGCAAAAAATACTTGCATTGGGTGTGAAAGCTACTTTCTCATAGTGTCATATAGATTTGATGGATTACATTATTGTTACAAGAGCTACATGTTTATATTGCTTGGTCGTCTAATCTTTACAACATTGGTTGTCACACCCTCAAATTCCACATGCGGGGTTTTACCGCGAGTCGCGTGACACACCAGGATCCCAGTCAACGATCACAATAAACAAACAACAAACATGCATTCATATATATTTTAAAACCAAAACATCATGCTTTGAGCCGTAAACCAGCAGCGGAAGCATTTCTTGTTTACAACCAAAAGACATATTATAGTTTACAAAACATTGTTTAATATGCTTCAAAATTCTAGACGTTGTGCATGACTTCGTGCGCCTAGTTCCTTAACTGCTACCTTAGCGACCTGAGAAAACATGCCAAAAATGTCAACATATAATGCTGGTGAGTTCACAGGTTTTCTTTAATAAAAGAGTTGTTATAAGTTTGAAAAGATCATTCCCGTTAATACTATGTCATAAGAACGTTAGCTAGACGTTAAGTGTTTTTACTACTACGGTTGGGAACCCATTACTAAACATGTACCAATGTTGAATCCAGCCCAGATTGACTGGGTTACCGATGCCTCGATAACCCGAGAGTTAGAGACAATATGCACCCGCCCGGCATCCCCGCCGTCGGGTGGGGTTTGTGAGGCCCAATAGATCTATCCACATTTCCCTCATTGTCCATCCCCGCACATTCATGGTTTCCCCCTGGGACTTTCCGTAAAAGCCGTATAGTAACAAGAAGTACCCATAGTATAACATGACCTTTAATAAGTAAGTAAGTAGCATGTTTTTCCCTGATGTGTGAAATGTGTAGTAAATAAATCAGTCAAGTTTTAAAAATGGAAAAACCTACAAAACCACACACTAACGGCAAGTGTACCGGTCGTAGTGTAGCAGAGCAAGTAAGTCCGGAATATCGAACCGTGGACACAATATGGCGACTCTCGGTACTAAACCTCTGTCGACTCCTAGCCTATTAATTTGGTTTTTGAGAAAATGATTTTTAAACTAAATGCAAATAAAATAAAAACAATTAAAATAAATAACACAGATGAAAACAGAAAACTAAGGACACTGGATCGAACTCAGGTAATATGGAAGGCAACTACCTAGGTCTAGAATCCTACCCGCAGACTCACAACTCTCGGAATCGAATAATGGATTGGCTACCAGGTTTTCTAAAGATACGCCCGACCCAGGAAACCCCTAAAGCATGCTAGATCACCTCCCGGTCTCACTAACACCTCTCAGAAAATCCTAAGGGACGTGTAAATCACTGGTTACTAGTTCGGATCACCTCCCGGTCTCACCTTACTAGGGAATGCTAAGGTACTCGAAAGACTCGCTCACCTCCCGGTCTCGCTTGTCACAACACACCCAAAAATGTGAAGGAGTAATCTAATTGGCTTGGAAATAATTCGGAATTACAAGAATCTAAAGACACACTAGGCAAGGATCACCTCCCGGTCTCACCTCTACCCGATACCTAAAGATCTAGACAACCCGACACCCTATCACCTCCCGGTCTCTAGAAATGGCAGAATACCTAAGTCCTCTAAACTCTCAAATCAAGTTCCTATGGAATTAGACGTCAAAAACCATAAACTAGTTACAAGCACAAAGCAGGTAACCTAACATGCATCTATAACTGAAAGACATTCAACAAGACACATGTGGAACTATCAAAGATCATAAATTAGACTTAAATATGCATACGCATCATAACCAAACACAATTAAATCGTTACCAAAACATAAGCCAATTATATAATTAAACGAATCCAAAAGTTATAAAAATGCTAAGTATTCATCATACCGACCTAGGTAGCCTAAAAAGTTTAGCTATTCATAATAACAGAACAAGATAAAAACATGGGTTCAAAATAATATTTAGTCATGGTGCTAATATCTATGAACACGAAATAAATAAATATAAAGCCAAAAATTATTATAGTCGAACCCGTGCCTTCAATCTTGACCCGTGCCTCACTGGCCTTCACTTCCTCTCTAAATTCTTGATTGTTGTTCGATCTCTTGTTTTTGACTTTGCGGCAATGTGTTCTTCAAAAAAATAATATCCTGCCGCTTGATGTATGAATGGTCCTCCTTTGTCCACTTCAATTTGTAATAATATATATCCTTATTTAAAGTCACGTAGGGTTTGTTAATTATTGGGCCTTCACTATTTGTTTTTTGTTTGTTTTGAAAGTCACGTACAAGACTAAAAGTCATTTGACTTTTATTTTATATTTATTATTATTATTATTATAGATAGTATAGTATTATACTCGGTGCTCTAGACTCGGGTGTTCTTGGTTCGATCAAAGTTTCTCGTCTACGCTCCAATGTCCATGAACACTGCTCCCAAGTGTCGGTGTCTCGATTAAAGTTCTTTCATTTTGAGCTCATTTTCTCCAAACACCTATAGAATAATAAAATAAATAGATAAATAATAAAAACGACTCAAGACTAATAAAAATCTAATTAAACGCTAAAATAAATAAAATAGATAGGTACAAGCCTAAAACTAATAAAACACTAATAAAAGGACTCGAAAATGACTACAAAATACAAAGGAAATTAGATGTGTTTTGCAACACATCAAACATCCCCACACTTAAACCTTTTTCGTCCCTGAAAAAGACTGCAATGGAATCATAATTAGAATTCTTGGTTTCAAAAACTTTTAGGTTCATTAATTAAGATCTAATTACGCATCAACCAAAACTGTCGGTATTGTTGTCCACCTAAACCCAACCACCATCTAATCAGGCCCCAATCATGTAAAGTAATTAAGTTCATATTATTACAATCAATCTATGGGTCTCACACTCAAGATATCCAGCTTCTCCTAATCACACCTCAAGCTTTCGAAGCAAAGGTTAAACCATATAGATTTACCAACCACTGCAAACTAAACTCCCTAATGTATTAGAAATTAAATTCATGATGGATGATGGATGAAGTTTATGAGCTTAGACACATTTGTTTTTTTTTATACCTAACCCAGAGGTTGTCTCAATCAGAGTCACCATCCCCAAGAGCGACAGCATGAGCTTCAGTATTTTTTTTTTTTTTTTCAACTTGACCTCGAGGGAGTTTCGATCAGAGGCTTCAGTTTTTTTTTTTTAGCTCAATTGATGGACATGTGGATTTTTTTTTTTTGGGCGCCACTTTTCACCGGATTTATTCTCATAAAAAGGATCAAGTGTGCCATTTAATTAATAATACATATGGACTTTCAACCTACAGCGGTACCTCTAATTACTATCAGCGGTTTCAGTTCTACCGTTTCTCCTAAGATGAGAACCCACAAGATATCATGATTTATTAAGGTATATTAAGACAATCATGGGAACCTTTCAAAGCTAGCTGGGCCTACCGACACATCTTAAGCAAACACGCTTTCAACCTATTTATTTTTTTCATATGTATAATATTTCGAAAACCAAAAATCCCAATTTTACTATCATTTTCCATATAAAATGCACAAAAAATCAGGGACATTTTTTTTTCAGTTTTTTTTCAATTTTTCGATTTTTTTTTTTTTTTTGACTCAACCTACAACTAAGCAAAATAAAGACGAAGTCTCCCATCCCCACACTTAGAAAGGCACAATGTCCTCCAGGATACAACGTAAACTAAAAAAAATGCAAAAATAAAGTAGAAACAAACTAAATATATAACACCAACAAAATAAATGAAACGAACTCCCCCGGAATACGTGGCGATAGCTCGCAGAAAGTGTTATGTCCGTCCATCATCTACAGCCGTATAGCATTTCCTTCGCGGCCGTAGTCAAAATCCTACAAAAATAAACTAAAAAGAAAGTGAAAGTAGAATGACTCAATGACAAGTGAGATGTCTGTTTACAAAAAATAATTTTAAGATCGACCCCCATCCGAATGGAGATTTAGTACGGGCAGGGGAGATCCAGCAATGAAAAGGTCATGGCAATCCCACAAGACTCGACCAAATAAAAATAGAAAAAACTGACTCAAATAAATTAAAATACAAGATTCAATTACACGAAACATAATAAAATCAAAGAAAGCAAGGAAAACATACCTGGATCAGCACGGTGGTGGTCAGTGGCGGGTGATAATGATAATAGTGGAGGTTATGTGGCTTTTTTTTTTAAATGTTTTTTTTTTTGTGTGTGTGTAAAGAGAAAATAAAACCAACATCAAACCTCGTATGGATGAAATATTTCCGCACTAAAGACAAGCTTAACATCCTGCAAAAATAAGACGAAACAAAAACACAAAAATGCAAACACACGGAATAAACACATAAAAAAAAATTACAAACTCTACAAATTTGGGTTTTCACCCGTCTGATCCTATTCTTATCAAGCACTCTAACCTGGATCAACGAGGATATCTACACCATTCACATGTAAATCAATCGTCCCACTTATGTCATCTCTCCTAAGGCACGATCTTTTCCACCTAAATCTAGGATCACCAGAAAATATTCTTAAATGCGAGTGGTGAATTAGGATCCTATCCCCACACTTAGGTTTATTCACTACCTCAAGGCTTAATTTAAACAGTGCCCCTCTCTCCTCATCTCTCTTGTGCTCATTTTCACACTCGGGGGATAGCAAAATATGAACTGAGGGCTTCTCAACCACCCCCTCGGTACTCTCTACAACCTTAACTACCTCTAACGTATCTGGAGGCTCACCGGCTACACAGCCCGGATCATGCTCCACAGGAACTACAGTCTCTATCTCTACCTCCTGCCTCTCTTCTGTTTGGTGCCGCCTATCTAATAAGTCTGCTCCACAGATGTAGTCAATGCACCGGTCGACATGTGACATGAAAGTGCCAAGAAAGCATACAGATTCGAACTGACTACTCATACTCCCTATGCACACAGAGAAACTATAAAAGAATAAGAGAAACAAATAGCAAATAAACAAAAATATTTTTTTTTTATAAAATTAAAAATAAAAATCTACCAAACTAAGAAAGCAATAAAATGACTAGATCCCCGACTCGGGTCGTCCTCGAAAGCGCAATTGTGTCCCCGGCAACGGCGCCAAAAACTTGATGTGTGAAATGTGTAGTAAATAAATCAGTCAAGTTTTAAAAATGGAAAAACCTACAAAACCACACACTAACGGCAAGTGTACCGGTCGTAGTGTAGCAGAGCAAGTAAGTCCGGAATATCGACCCGTGGACACAATATGGCGACTCTCGGTACTAAACCTCTGTCGACTCCTAGCCTATTAATTTGGTTTTTGAGAAAATGATTTTTAAACTAAATGCAAATAAAATAAAAACAATTAAAATAAATAACACAGATGAAAACAGAAAACTAAGGACACTGGATCGAACTCAGGTAATATGGAAGGCAACTACCTAGGTCTAGAATCCTACCCGCAGACTCACAACTCTCGGAATCGAATAATGGATTGGCTACCAGGTTTTCTAAAGATACGCCCGACCCAGGAAACCCCTAAAGCATGCTAGATCACCTCCCGGTCTCACTAACACCTCTCAGAAAATCCTAAGGGGCGTGTAAATCACTGGTTACTAGTTCGGATCACCTCCCGGTCTCACCTTACTAGGGAATGCTAAGGTACTCGAAAGACTCGCTCACCTCCCGGTCTCGCTTGTCACAACACACCCAAAAATGTGAAGGAGTAATCTAATTGGCTTGGAAATAATTCGGAATTACAAGAATCTAAAGACACACTAGGCAAGGATCACCTCCCGGTCTCACCTCTACCCGATACCTAAAGATCTAGACAACCCGACACCCTATCACCTCCCGGTCTCTAGAAATGGCAGAATACCTAAGTCCTCTAAACTCTCAAATCAAGTTCCTATGGAATTAGACGTCAAAAACCATAAACTAGTTACAAGCACAAAGCAGGTAACCTAACATGCATCTATAACTGAAAGACATTCAACAAGACACATGTGGAACTATCAAAGATCATAAATTAGACTTAAATATGCATACTCATCATAACCAAACACAATTAAATCGTTACCAAAACATAAGCCAATTATATAATTAAACGAATCCAAAAGTTATAAAAATGCTAAGTATTCATCATACCGACCTAGGTAGCCTAAAAAGTTTAGCTATTCATAATAACAGAACAAGATAAAAACATGGGTTCAAAATAATATTTAGTCATGGTGCTAATATCTATGAACACGAAATAAATAAATATAAAGCCAAAAATTATTATAGTCGAACCCGTGCCTTTAATCTTGACCCGTGCCTCACTGGCCTTCACTTCCTCTCTAAATTCTTGATTGTTGTTCGATCTCTTGTTTTTGACTTTGCGGCAATGTGTTCTTCAAAAAAATAATATCCTGCCGCTTGATGTATGAATGGTCCTCCTTTGTCCACTTCAATTTGTAATAATATATATCCTTATTTAAAGTCACGTAGGGTTTGTTAATTATTGGGCCTTCACTATTTTTTTTTTTTTTTGTTTTGAAAGTCACGTACAAGACTAAAAGTCATTTGACCTTTATTTTATATTTATTATTATTATTATTATTATAGATAGTATAGTATTATACTCGGTGCTCTAGACTCGGGTGTTCTTGGTTCGATCAAAGTTTCTCGTCTACGCTCCAATGTCCATGAACACTGCTCCCAAGTGTCGGTGTCTCGATTAAAGTTCTTTCATTTTGAGCTCATTTTCTCCAAACACCTATAGAATAATAAAATAAATAGATAAATAATAAAAACGACTCAAGACTAATAAAAATCTAATTAAACGCTAAAATAAATAAAATAGATAGGTACAAGCCTAAAACTAATAAAACACTAATAAAAGGACTCGAAAATGACTACAAAATACAAAGGAAATTAGATGTGTTTTGCAACACATCACTCCCCCGAAAGCAAAACGGTAAAAGTGGGACTGTGACACTCACCTTAGATTGCGTTACTTGAAAACAGTTAAGTAATTATGATATGAAGGCCCCAAATAGCGGCGACCTATCATAAGATGTGTATAAGTATCCGGACTAATCACCCGCAGGTTAACTAGTCCCCGAATGTCCAGACCATAACCATAAACGTTTAAAAACACCTTTGACTGTTAAACCGACCGTACCAGACAAGACCCGACATCCCATTGGTGACCAAACATCCCACGTGCTAGACAATACAAGACATCATGCAATATATGCAATTAAACACTTAGTACGCGCAAGAGTTCACCTAGTATAGCATAACGCTCAATTAACGCGTAAACAAGTCCGAACACGTGTTACTAAGTCATTGGGTTTATCCCGGGGTTCCTATCATGTTCCTAGGTGTCAAATCATGTTCCGGAATGTCAAAATACGCTTACGACAGCAGTACACGCGATTAGGAAACTAACATGCAATTAGGAAAAGTCAACTGGTGAGTAGGGGAAGTCAACAGGTGAGTAGGGGTTCTAATCGCCTGATACATCAGGCGATTGGGCTGTAATCGCCTGATGTATCAGGCGATTAGAGCCCTATTCGCCCCTAAGGTTGTTGTCGCGCGTTTTCGCTCGTTAAACCCTCCAAATCAGATCCGAAACATGCAAAAACACCCAATATCAAACCTAAACCATTTACCAACCAATTCCAAGCAAAAACCCCCAATTTATCTCTGCTCTAACGGCCTCGGTGCAATTATTTCCAAAAATGGCAAAGTACTAGGTTTCATTAACTATGAAATCTTTCCTTAAATGGTAAAGACCAGATTACACCTCCTACAACTTGCAAATCATCATCTCTATGTTATAATATCATTCTAGTATGATTCCTAACAACAAACAAGCAATGAATCATATCATAACATTCTAATTTTTCAAGAATCACCCAAATGGGTCAAAATGCATACTTTCATCAAAACACTATAACAATAGCTCAAACTCTTAGATAATCATCCTAACAACTCCTACACATCAGAAGTACATCAATTTCATAGAAACATTCATGTTATAACCACCAAAAATCATCATATGCATCAATACTTCACATATAGCAAGTATTATGGTGTAGACTTGTTTTAGAACTCATTTCCAAGGTTTTTAAAGACACATACTTAGCAAAACAAGGTCTGGACTTTTGGGGAACTAAAACAATAACATTACAAAAGTTTGGGATGAAGAACACACCTTGGATTTTATCAAAGAAAGGTGTGTTAGCTTGGAAATGGTGAGTTTTGAAGCAAAACAAGTTCCAGAAGTGTTTTGAGGTGTGTGGGATGCTTAGGATCTGTTAGGGTTGCACTAAGGGTGTTTGGGGAGTCAAAGGTTGTATTTATAGGTGTTTTGACTCGTGCATAGCAGATCAGGCGAGTAGGAGAACAGATCAGGAGATTAGAAGCCCTAATCGCCTATATACTGGCGATTAGAAGCTCTAATCGCCCATAATCTTTCCTAATTGCCTATAGTACTGGCGATTAGGAGCCCCTCTGGTTCCTAATCGCCTATAGTGTTTCTGATTGGGTTTTTGGCTCGTTAAACACTATTTTAACATATATAAACACGTATTCACATACCGATAAGTCACATAATGATTACAAACATATAAAGCATGATAACTAACACGTTTACGTCCGTTCACCAATTCCCGGGACTCGAGGCTCGCGTGTGTGCGTTAAACCCGGTGATTCCACGAATCACCAATCCTTGTACACATGGTTATGGACCAACTCCCGATGATCCCGCGGATCATCGTAACGACTCCCGATGATTCCCCAGAATCATCGTAACGACTCGACTGACCCAGTTAAGTACGTAATATGCATGACTCGCTAAGGTAGACTTACTAGTTTAGTCAATGTTACTAACCTGAGTTTGCCGGGTGTCACATTGGTGCTACTTATTTGATAATCTAATAGTTTAGATTGAGTTGTCTCCTAAATTTATCTCTTAAGAAAAACAAGTGAAATAAATGGGAATGGCAAAATAGGAACATCCATTATTGTTGACTTAAAAAACCCACTTCCCCAAGATTTTAAAATGGCTATAACTTATTCATACAATAATACTTTCTTAAAAAAAATTACACCATATTGTCGAGCATTTAATTCTTTTTAATTTGAGTAGCTTATTGCTATAGTTTTTTTAATTTTTTAAAATTTCTATTTTACAAGGTACATGATTACGTGTTTTAATACAACGTTATGTGATTTCTTCTATAGCGCTATGGAATTATGTAACAGACGTAATTGCGTAATAAACATTTTATTCTTAAGACAAGTATAATCATAAGCGATTTTGTAATGTTGCATCATTACGTAACACTAGTTGATGATGTATTTTCACGTGATTACATACATTATAATATTATGTGAAAATCCACTAAGTACTTACGTAATTACGTACTAACTATAATTTATGCAAACACAAAACATATATGGGTCTAATCATGTATTAAGTATTAATGTAAGCAAAATATTAACCAATCAACCAATAATAACCACATAATAATGTATATTACAGATTTAATCACGTAATAAAGCATAGACGATTAAGTTCTAATTATTGAATGTGTAATCTCACAATGGTAAAGGATATATTGGAAACCCTTGTTATAGTGAAAACTCTAGAAACTCTAACTTCCCGAGCTTTTTTTATATGAAAATTTTAGGGTATGTAATATACATGATTTTAAGCATTTTGAGCCAAAAAAAAAATCAAAAAAGCGCCGAGCACTTTTTATAAAAAAAAAATAAATAAGTTTTCGGGTAACACATGTTAATTTCACTTAACATGTGTTACCCGAAAACTTATTTTTTATAAAAAAAAAAAGTGCTCGGCACTTTTTTGATTTTTTTGGCTCAAAATGCTTAAAATCATTTATATTACATGTCCTAAAATTTTCAGGCCCTAAAAAGCTCGGGAAGTCAGAGTTTCCAGAATTTTCTAGATAAGGAGGGTTTTCTATGGATCCCTACCCATCTCACAATAACCATAACTATAATAACATCAATTATAACAAATTATATTGAATGTTCTATTTAATATGTGATTACATATCATGTAAAAAAATTTAAAGATTAAGAAAACTATAGCAATAGCCTCAACTTATAGTGAATGAAATGCTCCTTAATACGATGTAATTTTTTTAGCCATCTCCATATATGTGTGTGTCGACATCTTAAATCCAAAATATATTAAATACACCTTTATACGTGAAATTTTGTTAAATATAAAAATAAACAAAAACAAAATCTATTTACCATAACACACCATTTAAAACATACTAGTACGAAACCCGTGCGATGCGACGAGAACGACACTTTGCATTGTGGTACTTATTTCAAATTCGTATAATATTTATTGTAGTATTGTTGCGGTGGATATACGTCATAAGCGTTATATGTGTATAGTAGTAACTAAAAGATATAACACTTAAATTATAAAGTTCTTCAAGAAACATTTGATAAAATAAAGTAGCGTACGAAAGGAACACTAAGTACTAATAAACATAGAGAGATCCCTAAAATTTGTTGTATATCTTCATGTTTGATTATTACATATTTTGGAGGATGGATGAGATTTATTTCAATAATTAAAATCTAGAACAAATTATTGCTTCCACTCCATTTTTAACATTTTCAGTGGACACGTATTTTTTTTTATTTTCTTATTTTTGTTTTGCAAAGTCAACATGATAATTAAAATGGAGAAAAATCATATCATAACTGACTAAATTAAATAAAAAGTTACTGAAATGAACAAAATAAAATAAAATAGGATTTTAAACATAACACGATTTTTAAAGAAACATATAATATTAAACCGCATGAAATATGTTGCGCTTCTGAATTGACACCTAGAGTATCTTAAATAGAGGTTTCAGCTTAGTGCTTGAACATGTAGTATCATCAAATACGTCTTCTTTGTCATTTTCATCAAAACGATCTAGATCAATAACTTGACTCCATTTCCATTCAGAGAGCCTCTTGAATCTATTTATATTAATTTCATGCATCTGATCCTTAAAAAAATTTAAACATTTAATACACAGGTTAATAGAAGATGAAATAAATACTGATATTACTTATTCAATAACTTCACATTGAAGATCAGATTTGTAGGGACTAAACATTGCATCATAGCAAATTATCTCAACACTATTTTCACCATTATCCTGCAATAAAACACATACAATATACCACATAAAATAACAACCATGTTAATATTAAAAAGTAAACATTAATAAATACAACCTTAGACGCTTGTGTAGCTATTGGTTTGTTCATTTCCGTATGTTTTTCATCTAAATGAATCTGCAAAACCAAGAAAATAACATTTACATGACTAAGATATGTATAAAAAGGTATAATTAGTAAAATGGGACGAATGATAACCATAAACTAACAAAGAACCAACCTTTAAAGCTTCAACATTAAAATTCAGATTTAGATCCATGCCTAAGTATTTTAGCAAGTGAAGTAGGTGCATTACTATGTATTTATAGGATAAATTTTAGTAGGTTAATATACAGCTTAAATTTTAAAACTCATGATTTTCCACCCCTTTAAATTAGGATATTTTGTTTATCTTTGACTAAAGTGTAAAAAATTTATTACGTTTTCTGTAAATGACGAATCCATTGATTTTATCTTTTATTTTATTTTTTTTAAACTTGTTAAAAAGAACCCTTCAAATTAGAGAGTTTTATTGTTATTAATATAAATGTTCATATCACATGGATATATAATATGCATTAGGTGTTTTTTGCTGAATTTATGCAGTCGGGGTTTTTAAAAGAACTTTACCTACAATTAATATCTAATATGTATATTTACATTTTTAAACTTAATTATTTTAAAGTTTTATATATTTAGCTAATTATGTATATTTAAAGTTTAATGAGATTTCTTTTAGTTAATTATATTTATATGCACAACTATTAATATATGCATGCATACCCATATACATATGCACAATACTGTTAGTGTTGATTATTTTAATTTTTAATTTAATGTTAAGCTTTATAATATTTTCTCCTAAAACAGTGCGTTAGCTGTTTTATGTTTACTTCTACATTAATTGAATGTACCGTATAACAATATTAATGTATCTTTTAAACTTTTACTTAAAAAGCATTTCGTTGTACGTGAAATTTGGATTCTTCCGGTTAAACATGCAATGCAATAATTACTTGTATATAACGCATTTCATTCTTGTACATTTCAATCTACGCGTCGATATTGACTAAGACAAACATCGAAGCGTCGACAAAAATGAGCAGGTCGTCATGGTATTTTTGAATGTTTAGAAAACATAATAGTCTAAAAGTTATGACATGATTAAATAAAAGAATTACAATTTTGTAGGAGATAGGAGAAAAGTGTAACTAATACTTAAAAATGAGGGAACTAAAGTAAATAAAATGAGGTACTAAAGTGTAAAAGTATTTCAATGACTATTTTACCCTCATTTTAGGGTTGTTAATGAAAATAAAGTTATTAACTTTTGAGTATCTTAAACTACCACTCCCTCATGCATTATAATATAGTATAGATACTATGTAATATTATATATAAGGTGTTTATCTATAATCGATAACTATACATAATAGAAAGCACATATTATGACATGGCATTCATTGAGCTTATTCTCCCTCGTTGACTGTGTTATATGATATATTGTGAGAATTAAAAAAAAAATATTTTTTCTCTCATGTGCATGACAAATGCACTTTTCTCGACGATTTTTTAACATTAATAACATTTTTATACGACATTTTTTTTGAAAAAAAATACACCAAATTAACGAGCGTTTTATTATCTTTACAACAAGTACCATAGTGCTATATAAAAAGAGAAAAAAAATGACTTTTTTATGTGGTGATTAATGAAATAGATACTTAAATTATATATGAGTAGCGAAAATAGTCTGAAGACATGAAAAGTTACTATCCTACAATCTTTTTAGTCGATAGCAGTTAGATCATGCTTATTTATCTTTAAAATGGATCTTTATTGGTTACCTATTGATTGTTTTATTCGGTGAAAATTGAACAGATATGTCACTCATTAACATGCTCACTTTACACATCATAATCACCTATCATCATCATGGCATATCCTTTGATACCAATTTGATTTTTTTTTTTCGGTTTCACATCGCAACTTTAGAGTGTATTGAGAAAGTGACAGTTGTACAGAGACGAGTGTTGATCCTTTACAAAAAAAATAAACAAAAATCTAAAACACGACCTATTCCTTTTATAGTACACGCATTTTATCACTTCATATTTTCTATCACGGGACACTCCCAGAGGATAAACTAGTAGGTTTATACTATAACTACTAAATATTAAATGTTTCCCTTGATTTTATAGTTCAAATCCTTACTAAAAATAACTAGTGGATTAGCCCGCACGATATAGCGGGTGTCATCGGGTTTCTTTTAAAGAGGACAAACTAACTTAAGATGTCTTAAACAACGAATATATTTTAGTACCACTACTACTGTTATTATAACCAGTGGTGGATCCAGAAATTTTTTTTTCACTGGGTTCCTTTTTTAGATGTTCCAATTTTGGGTCGGTTTGTCAGTTCGGGTTGGTTTGACGGTTCGGGTCGGGTAATGTTTATCACATAATAAAAATACGATACAATAATGAAAACACATCGCCATTAGAAATTTAAAGCACGTAATATAAATACCACGATACATTAACCAAAGTAAAACATACAGTTAGGTGGTAGCGAATTCTGTTACAGAACCTGGAACAACTATTAAATTATGTTTAATGGGTCAAGTATATCATCAAATATGGTTAACAAGTGAGAAACAACTAGTAAAACGTACAGTTAAAAGCATCATGTATTAATACATACATAAATATGCTTAATAAGTGAGAAACAATTTGCAATTTGCAGAAAACAACTTACAACTACATGTAACTTTACATCAATCAACTCAATAATCAAGAGAGAAACAATTTGCAAACCCATTACAAATCTAAAGAAACATATTAATAAATAAAAGAAGAAGAAGATTACCAGGGCATCAACTGCGATTAGTGGAAGGTTCATTATCATCCAAGAACAAGATGAGATTTTTCTTGTTGTTGGTTGCTTCTGATTTGAATTTGTCGAAGATTGTGTTGAAGGTCGATAAGGTTGCGGGGATCGCTCTTGCATTTATAATAACTTAGGCGACTACTTTCTTGAAATTGATAAGTTTGTGGGGATCGCTTCTATGGTGATTTTTACAGTTTTCAGTGAGGAGGGCAGAGCAGGAGACACATTAGTTTGAGGAGGAGGCTTAAATAAAACCCTAATGTTGGTTTTAAATTTAAAAAAAAATAGGAACAAAAAAATCCAACTGAAATGCAGATTGGGTGAATCGAACCGGTGATTTTGATGTTAAAATAGGCGCTCACATCCACTGGATCACTTAAAATAATTTGCTATGGGTTCCTTTCTGAATTTATATATGGGTTCCTTGTGTATTTTTTTATATATATTAACACTAAAATTTCAACACTGACTGGGTTCCCAGAAACCCATTCACCAACAAGTAGATCCGTCCCTGATTATAACTATGTAAATATTTAGAAAGTATATATATAAGTATTTAAATAAGATAAAACTAAATTTAAATAATATTTAGTTACAAAGATATAAATAGTAAATTCAAATTAATAATTAAATTTTCCGTTGAATTTGCTACTTCCAATTCTTACTTAGACTTCCCAGGGGGAAATATGTAATTGATTTTTAGGGCTGGGTAAATATGTAATTAGAAGCCTTACCAGGGGGAAATATGTAAAAAATCCTAGACTTAACGGTGTGGTCTCGGTGAACCAACTCGGTGGCATGATGTGGCATGATTCTCGATCAGGAACACCGCTCCCCCCCCCCTTGTTTTTCGGTGAGTTCGGTGATAAGTCACCGATGGTGCCGAGCTCTTTGATTGGTGCATGCTTTTTAAATTCTTTAAATAGGTTAAATAAAATTAATAAAAAAAGGAAGGATAATGGGGGAATTTGAAGAATACCATTTTCAAACCTTAGGGGAGAAAATAAGGGAAATGAGGTGGCGCTGATGTGTCATTAAGGGGAGTTAGGGGAGTTGCTCTCCACACCATATAGTCTTACTAAAATTAACTAGTTAGGTTAGCCGAGGCTTAATGGTGGGTGTAATCGGGTTTCTTTTAAGAAGGCAATCTAAATTGACATGTCTTTACCACTGAATATATTTTGGGTATCATCACCACTAGTACTATTATTATAACTATGTAAATATTTAGAATGGTAAACCGCTAAAACTGTCCCTATGGCTTGGTGAAAAATGCCACTTACGTACAAACTTTTTGTTTTTTGTCAAAATCGTACAATGGTTTCAATTATTTGTCATTCTTGTCCCTGGCACTAACTCCATCCAGTTAGTGTCAGTTAAGTCAGGGGCAATTTTGTCCATTCACGTTATAGAGTTTTAATTGCCGAAATCGGCACTCCTCCAAAATTAAAAATTTTAAATTTAAATATTAAAAGAAATACAAATAATGGGTGGGGTAGGGTGGGACCCACTTAAATTTTTAAATATTATTTATATTTCTTTTAATATTTAAATTTTAAATTTTAATTTTGGAGGAGGGCAATTTTGACAATTAAAACTTTATAACGTGAATGGACGAAATTGCCCCTGACCTAACTGGCACCACTAACTGGATGTAGTTAGTGCCAGGGACAAGAATGACCAATAATTGAAACCATTGTACGATTTTGACAAAAAACCAAAAGTTTGTACGCAAGTGGCATTTTTCACCAAATCATAGGGACGATTTTTGCCGTTTACCCTATTTAGAAAGTATATACATAAGTATTTAAAGAAGATAATACCACATTTAAATAAAATTTAGTTATAAAGATTTTTTTTTTATTTTTTGAATAGCACATGAATCAAATCCTGAACACTCTCGGACACCCTTTACGGCCAATTCAGGCACTCAAGAGTGCCCGGGCCAACTGCCACCTGTTCCCGGGGAAAACCCGACCATTCACCCGCCCGTAGGCATGACAGTGAAATAAATCGGTAAAACCGGATAGAATCAGGACTCGAACCCAAATCAATGACCGGGTCATCTATCAGGTCCCCCAAGGATTAACCACTACACAGTAGTGGAGAACCCAGTTATAAAGATATAAATGATAAATTCAAATTTAAATCTTAATTTAAAGTATTATTAATAGGATAATATTTAATGTAGTGAACTAAATAATTTATTAATCATTAAACAATGTATCAAGTATATATGAAAAGTTTTATTAAATGTTATGCTTTAAAAGGTTGTAAATTATGCTTTACAACGTAAAACTCAATTACTATTTTGTATTTCCTATATCCTTAATAATAATAATAATAATAATCTCTATTATTAAATTATAAAGTATGAGTGATGGCTAAATGTGTTCGAATTGACAAATTTAAGATGACATCTCAAGAGTTTTAAGTGTAATCCTTAAGTTTTTACCACATTTCTTTCAAATTTACCCTTGTGTACTCCCTTTGATACCTATTATACAATCCCAACTTGCCATGCTCCTCTCTTCATTACCATCAGTTATTAGTGAAATCCCCCATTGTAATTGAATGTCTAAATTGAATAATGAGACCCTCCATTAAATTGAATAGAATTTCATCATGTTAATATATTAGCAACACTTTTGCTTTATTTCATCATGTTAATCTTTTTTAAAATTAATAATAAGTTAGTAGAGAAAAATTGTAAGACCTTCTACATAGGATACATGATTTTTTTCTAGATTATAAGTTTGGTCTACATACACGTATTTTAATCTTTAATTGATAAAGAAAACTATGAAAGCAATTTTGGAAATAACTTTTGGTATTGTAGATAGACTTATGAATTAAACGACGTCAATGGGTTTGGTGATAAATATTCAAGTTTATAACACTATCATTGATGCTTAATGTCGTCACGGTTACAAAACAAAAGCAGTTGAAATTCTAAAAAAGATGCAGAGGATTAAGGCCTAATAAGTTACCTTATACGCCACTGTTAAATACATATTGCAGAAAAACCTGACCTATAATTCTCTCATTCACGGGATTGTAGTTTTAGGCTATACTGAAACTGCAATAATAATCTTGGAAAAGATGACAAAAAGAGGAGTATTCTATGATGCTGGGGTATATAATTGTAGTTTTCAGCCATATATTTTTATCTCCAAAAAACAAGGATTAACCAAGGCGGTCTCTGAGGGTTTAAATAGTTTGTGCGACATGTAAACATGAATCCTTAAAATAGACGTATATTTGATCTTTTGGAGAGGAAATTGAAAAAAAAACATAGTATTAAAGAACTTTAAAGCTCAAATCAGTACACGCGCACCAAAAATATCAACAACAAATACGTATCTAAATATAAAGTATATAAAGAAGATGACATAGTTCTCCTAGAGAAGAAATTGCAACGAGTAACGGGTAGCCCATAACACGGATATTGTCAACCCCTACATATATCTATCTATACAGACACATTTAGAAAGATGCTACGAATGACATGTAATCCATTTATAACAAACTTGTTTGAAACCCGAAATGGGTGGTAATTCGTTATAGATATCATAATTGAATCTGATATCAGTTGAGACACCCGCTGTAACACGCGGGCATTCCCACTAGTGTATAATAATATTTTTTTAAAGGCGAATTTCTTGCTCTTGTGAGACTTGAACTCAAGACCTCACACTTTTAGTGTATCAAAAGGTTTTGCCTTACCACTAGACCACCAAACCCAATGGCTAGTGTATAAAAATATGCTATAGTATAGATAATTTTTTTCACTAAATTGTATACATTTATGTTATAAATTCATTTTCTGATACGTAATAAATTCATGTAATAAATACTTTTGATATATGTGTGTGTATGTCTCCTATAAATTCACATAATCTGGCTTGGGTTGCATGCATGCCACCTAAGGCTTAGATATCGTCTTCTTTAGCTTATAAATACCATACATGTGGGTGCCTTAACCGTATTAAAGTTGTTGTGAACTAGCATTTAAATAGAGATAGAGACGACTAAAATCAGTGATCATGCAAAGGTTGAAGGCCACGTTGATGATGGTGGCAACTGAGTTCGTAGTTGCAGCGTTCAGTGTTTCCTACAAATTAGCTGCAGATGATGGCATGCATATGAAAGTTTTGATTACTTATCGTTATTTGTTTGCCTCTATTCTCATT
The DNA here is from genome assembly GCA_028751855.1 of Ambrosia trifida. Classification (NCBI taxonomy): domain Eukaryota; kingdom Viridiplantae; phylum Streptophyta; class Magnoliopsida; order Asterales; family Asteraceae; genus Ambrosia; species Ambrosia trifida. The sequence continues at coordinate 52,056,871 of CM054128.1, forward strand.
TTTCCTCTGGCTCTCTTCCTTGAAAGGTAATACTCATATCTTTCATTTTTTTTTTCAAAGGATTATTTATTTGTTTTTTCTGTTAAATTAATTTGCTTTTAATTTTCATTAGGCAGAGGAAATAGTAGAGTTCTTTTTTAATGTCTAACGTAGGGATTGGATTCACATGACGATTACCAAATTGGGTTTCGGGATTACGCTATTTAGATGTTGGATAAGGGGTTTGTCTTTTCAAGTGGTGGTGTTCATTCTTTGTGATGAATGACATGTAAATGTAGTTTAGTAGTAGATTATATAGTGTGTAAGTTATTGTTCTAAGAAATTGACTCATTTAGATTAAATAAAAATTTATACCATGTATTACAACCATTCGTTTTACAATCATTTCAAAATCTAGGCATGCTGGTATTTTGATATTATTCACTCTTACCGTGTAATCTAATGGAAATATATATGTGTGTCCCGAAGGTTCAACCTCTTAATAGATAGCAATTAATTTGTGTTTCGTTTCTAGACTTTGTGGTAGGCTTTAGAGAGTTATTTTTTTAGTGACTTTCACACCAACTAATCTTCCTTCTAATTTAACATTTTTTTTTTTCACCACAAAACTTGAATCTGTGCGAAGAAAAGGGTTAAGAATATAAAAAACGGGTTAGAGATGCCTCCTATAGTCCTATGTCGGGCGGGTCAGGAGTCCTATGTCGCGCGGGTCAATCATGGCAAGTGATGCCTCCCAACCAACTCCGATTGTGTAATATGACCAAACAATAGTTCGTCCATGGTATTAGGTAATTAGTTTTTATTAGAAAGTAGACCAATAAGACGACTGCCTTCACGGGTTATGAAGATATTAATTTCTTCTAATAAATCTACAATTTATCATCTCATGTCAGTAAATAAAATAATGTGAATATGGAATAAAAAAAAAAACCCTTCCATCGCATATATATAAAACCCTTTGAAAAACCAACCGAATTTAAGCAACCACCCATTTAATAGTAAAATTCACACATTCTATATTATTTTATCTTGAAATAGCAAAATATATCGGTGATGTAACACGTAACGATCTTAAAGTGGTACATAGGAGAAACGTGTTATGTTTTATGAGGTTTTGTTCCAAAACTGAACTTTGGATGGAGATCGAAACAACTAAAATTGGCATGCATTTAAGAGTTTTTATCACTTATCGTTATCTATTTGCTATTTTGCTTCCATTCTTATTTGAAAATTTGTTTTTTTTTTTTTTTTACGAAATTTGTAAAACGTTGCTACTAAAATTATTCATAATTACGAAATAAACCAAGTTACATCTGGATAATGGGTAAGCGAGCAACAAGCTGCGCCGTTATCCCCTTTTGAATCGCAAAGCCTATTCTACTAAATACAAACCCTTAGTTCCTCGAGCTTTGCGAATCACTGTGGACCACCATCTGCACCCGCTCCAAAAAGCGAACTGCCTCAGGGGCTAAGGATCCAAAAGTATCGAAGGCAAACGGAATGAACACATGTTGATTCTCTAGACATGCTGCCTCGTGCTTAGCAACCTTCCTAGCTTCCGCCTTCAAAACCGCCTGTCCCGGAACGAATCCACTATCTCTCAGCCCCACCAGTGGGGACACCCCAGTGAGGTCAACACACGCGTGCTTACCCCCTGACCAGCCAAACACAAGGACGTCCGCAGGACGCAGGGTAGATCTTCCCTCTCGTGGGTCAGTCAGAAAATTAACAGGGGCTTCTTTCTTGGCTGAGATCCCGGCGCGCCTAAGCACATCCCATAAAACATCTCTAACCCAGTCATGACGATACTTGAACCCCGGCAATTCCTTACAGTGAAGGGCATGCTCGCCAAATCTATCCAAACAGGCTTTTTTACAAATGGGGCAAGAGTCGACTGGCGGAAAAAGGGGAATCATGAGCCGGTATTTAAGGATGGCTCTGTATTCAACTGCTGACATCCGTTGCCCAAGACCTTCAATGGGCGCAACAGTCAAAAAATCTTGGGCATGAGCCCCCTTGAGACAAGCCAAAACTGCCTTTTGACGCGGGGTCATATCGAACCGCTCTTCCATATCCTGTGCGTGTTTACCATAAAGAGCACTCGCCAAAGTTTGTTGAGGTTTCTTGGGGGCGGTCTCCTTATCAGTAAAACCGCCTAGATCAAGGTCTGGGAGAGTTGTTCCAATATTACCAAGCGCAAGGGAGTAGTCAGGATCCATCCCCATAACACCAGCGCTTCGCAAGATGTGGTCCTGCAATTTCCACGATTGGGCCCTGGACGCTACAAAAGCATATGCGGAGACGTCCTCCGTCGATATAAGCCCTAAGCCCCCGCAACTCATAGGGAAAGAGGCCAACCTCCACTGGAGGTCCCCAAAATGCGGTCCTCCGCTGACAAAAATGTCTTCAACAGCCCCTCGCAGGCCTGCATCAAAGATAGACACAGCCTCTTTGACATGTTCGGGTTGACAAGTCCGGAGCCCAAACACCAATTTAGCAACCCCCATGCACGAGCGCAACAGGAGGAGCTCACTTTGGGGATCCCTTAAGTCCGACAGTCGTTTCATAAGATCAACCGCCCGAAGAGCTCGTCTAGATGCCAAAGACTGAATAAACCTTGCATCCCGACTAACCGCCCCCCGAGGAGTTTAACCCCCCCTACGGGCCTGCTAATCTCGCTAGGGAATAAACCCGGCACTTTCTTCGAACCATTGCAAGACGGCCAAAAAATCTCCGTTTTCCGAATATTAAAATGAAAAACGTTACTACTAAAAAACATTTCTATATCCGCCACTATTTTCTCTAGCCCTCTTTCTTGAAAGGTGAATGATACTATCTCCTGTTTTATTAATTTATTTCAGTAAACTATTAAACTAATGTTTTCATAGTTTGTTTTAGAAGAATTCTATTAGGAGTGTTATGGCTTATGATTAATTTTGTTCTACTATCACAACTCAAAAGTAGTCCTATTTAGATGAATTAACACTTTAGTTTTAGTTCTAATTTGCTTTCAGTTTTAAAAATAAGTTCATCTAGGTATATATATTTTTTATTAGCATGTATTTGATATATGATTCTTTAGAAAACCTTTTTGTAACATTTATCTTTTTCTAGAAGCTTTACAATCAAATTTTATGGTACTCTAGAGGATGTTGCAACAAATAAATTTAATGGTTGCGGTTAAAGTATTATATGTTAAGCATTTAAACTATTTCCTTTAAGTTGATTGTAATTTAGAGGATTTTAATCAATAGTAGCGTTTGCTATTTGCTAATCTTTACTAAAGTACTAAATGTCGAGTGTGACTAAAAGTTGCACCTAAGACTACACACCATGTAGGGGCGTGGAAATGGAGTGTAAACTCTTTTCACGTCAGCCCACCATCTTGTGCCTAACGTGAACAATGACGTGGGGCATATCTAGTGGAGATTTCTATCGACATGGGGTAATACTTGATGGTGACGTGGAGGACTTATCAAACTGTTTTCCACGAAACGGACCGTTTCACAATGGTAAAACCAATTAATATTTTCAAGGAGTTGATATGTGGTTCAAACCGAGCCACTGACTCACTAAACTGCAAGTGAACTGATCTATGATACAAGTACCAACGTTTCAAGGTTATCCACCAAACAACCTTGCAACAAATCCCCTCCCCCGCCCCCCAAATAAATAAATAAATAAATAAAAATAAATAAATAACCCCAAACACGAGGCCGTTGTACTCACAAAAATCGAGTGCGAATTTCGTAACGTTGGTGAGTTTCCTCACATATCAGCATGTCAAATAATCCGGCCGACACTAGATTAGGTTTTCTAGTTTATATTTGTTATGGTTTATATTTAAATTATGTTAGCTTAATTTTTATTTGTAGTTTATGTTTATTATATAAAAATGTTATGTTTATTAATTACTTTAATTATTATTAATCGAAAACAAAAAATAATAATAAAACCAAGGTGATGCGGAGTACGGAGATCACCCAACCAAGGTCACGTCACCATCACTCCATGTATTTTTTGTCTTCAAGAGTTATGTGAGGTGAATGTCACATATAGTATACATTAATGGATCGCCAGCACAATTAAACTATTTTGGCCTTTTGGTATTATGTTTGATCCCTTAAAATCATATTTTTCTTTTTGGTTTTAGGATTATGTTTGATTTCTCAATGATTCGTTGATGATCACCAAGGCACCACTGTCGACCTTAAAGCTTGAATTTTCCTTTCTGAATTTTGTCTGACCCGTTGTGATTCGTGGATGATCTCCGACAACCTTACAAACATATTATTTCTTACATTTTTTTCTTTTAAAGATTTTGTTTGACACATTACTAATAGCATTCACAACCCGGGAATCAAATTATGTGAGGGGTTCCCTCAAATTATATAAGGTGGGTATGTGTGGTTGTGAGTGGAGGAGAGATAAAATATTTAGAGAAAGCATTGTTCACCCTTAGACCATCCGTTATGGGTCGTGAGCGAACAGCCGCGAGCCACTAACTTCACTCTCAAGTAACCCGGTCACTTGACTCCGTTGTGGATAGGGGTGAGCCACAGGGCTGTTCGCGAGCGACCGAAGGCTATTTTCTCCCGTTAACCCAGGCGAGCACCGTCGCGTGTGCTCGCGCCGGGGCTGATCGCGTGTGCTCGATTGAGGCTGTTGTGGATGAGGGTGAGCACCGGACCGTTCGCGTGTGCTCACTCGCGACCCACAATGGACAGCCTTATATATGAAAAGCTACTGTTCACCCCTATATATATTTTAATATTTTTTAAGTGGTTGTGAGTGAAGAGAGATAAAATATAATGATAAAAATGTGAAAAAGTATTATTATTTTAATTAGGAGAGAGAAAATTTATGGGTGAAGTAGTGATTTTTAGTGTAATTTGATGGAGAAAATTTGATGAAGGGGATGTGAATGCTCTAATAATACAAAAAAAGTCATTTGTTTGTGTAGGCCTAGCATGTGTCTCTATCATCTTGTTGCTCTTCAAAGTTCACCCCCAATATATGTAAAAGAAAGCATGCAAACCGCTGGTATGAAAACGTAGGGTTAGGATTAAATAGACATTAAAAGAAAATTAGACAGTCGTAGGAAGGGTATCAAACCACTCCGATTGAACTCATTCAAGCGGCATTAGAACAGTCTCATCAAACTCTACGATCTTAATTTTTAGGTTTTCGTTTTTTTAGATTTTTAGCTTGTATTTTGTAGAATTTACGTTATATCATTGTGTCTTTTATGTATCATTGTGGTTTTTTCTTATTTTTATCATTGTGTCATTTTTCCGATTCATTGTGTCTTTTTTCTTCAGCATTGTGTTATATTATTCGGCATTGTGTTATATTTTGTTGCTCATTGTGTCATATTTTATGATCTATTTTATTTTTTGCATCCTTCTTATTTTTGTTACATTGTATAGGATAACTTGACCCAAAAACCTAAGCTATAAATGAACATAAATCCAACCCCAAATTAAATATTCTAGTTTAAACCCAATTACCCAAATTGTTATCCGAATCTGAAATCGCTTATAGAAAGTTAAACTATAACCAAATCTGAAACAAAAATACAATATTTAAACTCAACCCCCCGAAACTTAAGTTTGATAGGAAAACTGTAACCCAAACAAACTAACTAACTAAAAAACAAAAAAACTGACTTGAATTAGAAGTAGAATACACACATGGGATCCTGTCGGATTTTCTTGAAGTGAAATCCTATTTGATCAATGTTTTAAAAAAACGTTCCTTTTAATCAAACTTTTACTTGTCTGCCCATTTTATCACAAGTGAAGTGATGCTTTGTCATGGTTTTACACTTGTTTTTAGACTTGATCATTATTTCACCTTATCTTACGAACATGGATCATTAACTTTTATTTATTGTTTCAATTCTTTAAACCTTTTATTCAAAATTGAAATTTAAAACATTTAACAATAAAAATTATGTTTAGTTAAAGATTAGGTATGTAAATATTAGAGGGTAAATTAGGTAACTTTAAGTAGCATATATACCTCCAATGGCGCATCATATAAGGGGCAAGGGGGATCGCTCGACCCCCGAAATTATTGTTCAGAAGTTCCGATTATATTATATACGTATAGAATTTTTTTGGTATATACGGTTTCGACCCCCGTGACCGGTGACTTCCGACCCCTAGTCAGAATTCTCAAGCTTTGCCATTGGATACCTGTATCTTGTAATCTTCTCATTTGCTCAACAATTAATACATATCATAATTACATGCTCTTAAAAGTGTTTTACTTGGTATCAGGGCCAAGTCACCTGCACCACACATTTGTCATCCTCAGCTATACGACACTTCACAAAGTGGGTGCCACTCGCTAGCGATACTTTTGGACAAAGGACACAAAGTGTCAAATTTTCCTAGAGACACTCAAATCTTTTGCCATTTATAGGCGACACTCACATCATTTTATCTTGAACAATGGCAACAATTACTGCCTTTACCTTAAATGAACGGCCATCTAAAAATTTATACAAATTGAACTTTATGCTCTCTGACAATTAATGGCTATTAGAAAACAATGCTTGGGCCATTTCTGATTACGAACAATTTACTTAGCTATGTACGTTGATAGGTATAAGCCATGTCCAAGCCCAAATGTTGCCACAACATCTATCTCCATTGTTGTTACTACCAATCCCAACTTTCAGGCCTGGATTGCAAATGACACACACGTTCGCATGATCATTTTCTCAACTGTTGCTGAAACCCTATTCTCTCATGTTCAAGGAACCATTGTTCGTCAATTATGGGACTCTTTTGCTCTAGCTTATGCTCTCCATAGTGCTTCAAGAGAGTTTACACTTAAGGTTCAACTCCTTAAGATACACATAAAAGGTGATGAAACCTCCCTTGGTTATCTCAACCGACCACAAGAATTTGCTTCCACACTTGCTAACATTGGTGAACCAGTTAAAGACAAAGGCATAGTGTTGTTTGTAATATCAAGTCTATGGGAGGAATATATCCACCTCAAAGCCAAGGTCCTTAACTGTTCAACTCTTCTAGATCTTAATGCATTATATGGTTTACTCACAAACCTATTAAGGATGCTATCACAAACAACAAGTCAAGTCAAAGTCTCGGTCAATGCTACTAATTAATTACCCCATATTCACCATTGACTCTCAACACCAAGTCAAGTCAAAGTCATGGTCAAGCTACTAATTGATTACCCCAAATTCATCCCCTAACCATTGACTGTAATTATGTTCTTACCTTGACCATTGACTGTAACAATATATTTATACCCTCATCTTGTATGTAAAGTTATACAACAATTTACAAAAATCATTCTCTGTGTTTACTAGATTTATATGGTATCACAGCCACATACACTCTAACGAGTACTCCACCGATCCGACCTTGCATCCTTTATTTTTTTTTCTTTTTCCAACCAAAACTTCACTTCCGATGGCATCCCTACTCGTTCACACCCGAAACTACAATTGGTCGAGCAATGATACCCGCCACTGTCGCTTCTCGACCTCAAACCCACCATCCCACAACTGCCCCTCCTCCTGGTCAAACAAACATACATCCCCAAATCCGAACAACCGCACCACCCGAAGCAATACATTTTGCCACTACTGCCACATTCCTGTCCATGAAACAAAGGACTGTCGCAAACTTAGTCGCTTCCTACGCGACCATCAAGTCTCTACTCAAGGATCATCATTTGCAAATCCGATTGTGAATCATACCTCTCCTCATGCCGCGACTTTAAACCCTCCATGGATGTGGGGCACCGGGGCATCCGATCACACTGCCATTAATCCAAACTCAGTGCATGTTCTTTCCAAATACGGTGGCCCAGATAAGATTGTTTTGGGTGACGGTAAATCGCTTCCTATCACACATACTGGTCACACAACTCTTCAAACCAACTCACGACCACTATTCTTAAATAATGTTTTAATTGCTCCTAATCTTCACAATAATCTTATTTCAGTCGCAAAACTTAATCGTACTAACCAAGTTTCCGTTGAATTTTTTCCATATCATTTCTTGGTTAAGGATTTACGCACGGGGGCGCATCTCATGCGGGGCGTGAACGTCAATGACGTTTACTACGGACCAACCCCACTCTCTCCTCAAATTAATGCAACAATAACAACAAGATCTCTACTCGCGAGGCACCATATCCTTGGACATCCTTCGTTTCAAGTTTTCAAGTCCTTAATTTCTAAATTGGGGCTTAATGGTAATAAAGTGTCACCCGAATCTTTTCATTGTAAATCTTGTTCGTTAAACAAAAGCCACAAAATTCCTTTCGGTAAAAACTCATTTGTTGCAAACAAACCATTACACCTCGTTTACTCAGATGTATGGGGACCAGTCCAAACATCCATTGATGGCTTCAAGTACTATGTCATATTTGTCGATTACTTTTCTAAATACATTTGGTTATATCCAATAAAAATAAAATCCGACGTTTCCGTCCTTTTTCCACAATTCAAATCACTAGTGGAATTTTTTTTTCAAATACCTCTTATCTCTCTATTTACCGACAATGGCGGTGAATACATTGGTCTTAAACCATTTCTCACCACCCATGGAATTTCTCATTACACCACACCCCCTCATACACCCGAACAAAATGGAGTAGCCGAACGACGCCACCGACATATTGTTGAAACGGGCCTTGCCCTACTCCACTATGCCCACCTACCATCACATTTTTGGTCACATGCCTTCCAAGCCGCTACTTATCTAATAAATCGTCTACCCACAACCATCTTGAATAACAAATCACCTTATGACATGTTGTTCAATGCTTCTCCCACCTACTCCAAACTAAAACCGTTTGGATGTCTTTGTTACCCTTGGCTACACCCATACACCACATCCAAATTACAATCACGTTCTGCCTCATGCATTTTTCTTGGTTATTCCTCTACCAAATCCGCTTACAAATGCTTTGATCCGGCTACCAACAAGTTATATCACTCACGACATGTTGAGTTCATTCCACACCTTTTCCCTCTTCATGACACAATCTTCACACCCACTGCCATCTCCTTTGACTCTTTCCTAAACCTTAAAACTTCATCACATACTATTTCACCCACCTCACCCAATCCTACATCTACTATTGTCTCACCACCCAACCTCACTTCCGCCCACTCACCACCCACACTCTTACATCAGCCTACAACCATTACCTCACATTCACCCGAAAACCATCCCACACCCGTAACCCCACATACACCCATTACCACACCTACACCTGTGATCATCCCACCTCCCTCCTCCACAACCGAATCTTCACCATAACCAAACAATCACTAATCTGCCACCACTCCTCCCACACATACATCACCCATACCCTCATCCTCACTACCATCCACTCCCGATCCCATACCATCCACTAAAACCGAACCCACTCCTGCCACACCGAACCACCGCCAATTGAAACCTAACCCAAAGTATTTCAACCCAAACTTTGTTAACTCTACTACTCGCCACCCCATTCCAAACACCTTGGAACCCTCCACTCACACTCAAGCCATGAGAGATCCTGCTTGGAGACAAGCCATGGACCTTGAGTATGATGCCCTTCTCCAAAATAAAACCTGGGAACTTGTACCACAAACCAACCAACATCCAATTGGCTGCAAATGGGTCTTCCGGATCAAACGAAGACCCGATGGCACCATTGAAAAATATAAAGCACGTCTAGTTGCTAAGGGCTTCCACCAACAATATGGTAAGGACTATTTTGAAACCTTTAGCCAGTCACAAAACCAGTCACTATTCGCACAGTCCTTTCCATTGCCCTCTCTTGTGGCCGGTCGTTACGTCAACTCGACGTCAATACCGCATTTCTTCATGGTACTCTTCATGAAGATGTATACATGATTCAACTGCCCGGTTTCACAAACTCGGAGTTCCCCACACACATTTGCAAACTCAAAAAATCACTTTACGGGCTCAAACAAGCTCCAAGGGCATGGTATAATGAACTCACTACTTTTATTCTAAAATTCGGTTTTCAGAAATCCATATCCGATCCATCCCTTTTCATCTACAATAAGCATGGAATTACTTCCTACCTTCTTATCTATGTAGATGACATTGTTCTTACGGGTAGCCATGATCACTTCTTGAACACCTTCGTTCAAGCTTTAAGTGATAAATTCTCCATCAAAGATCTTGATCCACTTCATCACTTCTTGGGCATTGAGGTCATCCCAACACCTCAAGGCTTATTTCTTTCACAACACAGACACATTCAGGACATCTTAACCAAGTTCAAACTGGACGGTTCCAAGGAGGTCCTCACCCCCCCCCCCTAAGCGTTTCCGACCCTCTTACCCCCTCAGATACCTCTACATCCGTTGACCCAACCCCTTACCACCAACAAACTTTCTCAGTTCATGTCCAACCCAAAACAGTCACACTGGCAAGCTCTCAAACGGGTTCTCCGCTATTTAAAAGGAACTGTACACCATGGGTTATTTTTAAATAAAATGTCCTCACTTGATTTACAAGCTTTTTCAGATTCAGATTGGGGAGGCATACATGATGGAGGGAGATCTACTACCGCTTATCTATTATATCTTGGATCTAACATCATCTCTTGGCGTTCCTCTTGACAAAAAATGGCCTCCCGCTTTTCAACTGAAGCATAATACAAAGCAGTCGCAAATGCCGTAGCTGAAAGCTCATGGGTCAAAAATCTTCTCCAAGAACTTGGCCTTCACACGATGCGCACCCCAACTCTATTTTGTGATAACACCGGTGCTACTTACCTATGTGCTAACCCGGTCTACCACTCACATATGAAACATGTAGCTCTCAACTACCACTTTGTTCGTGAACAAGTCAATGCCCGGTCAACTAAAGGTTTTTCATATTAGTTTAAAGGATCAACTAGTCGATGCCCTCACCAAACCGTTACCCCGATTACCATTTCTCTCATTCCGTTCCAAGATTGGAGTCTTCGACAGATCCTCCATCTTGCGGGGGCGTATTAAGGATGCTATCACAAACAACAAGTCAAGTCAAAGTCTCGGTCAATTCTACTAATTAATTACCCCATATTGAGCTTCTTGACCATTGACTATCAACACCAACTCAAGTCAAAGTCATGGTCAAGCTACTAATTGATTACCCCAAATTCATCCCTTGACCATTGACTGTAATTATGTTCTTACCTTGACCATTGAATGTAACAATGTATTTATACCCTTATCTCGTATGTAAAGTTGTACAACAATTTACAAAAATCATTCTCTGTGTTTACTAGATTTATAAAACCATGGCTACATGGCTACAAAGCCTCCACAACCCGCTGATGATACTGCCTTTACTATCTTAGCAACACCTGCTTAAATTTCACAACAGTTCCAAAACTACTAACAAATGGCTTCTTCTTTTGGTTATAAACTAATGCCAACAGCCACCTCAATCCTACTTCAGTGTTCGTCTAACAATCATGATTATACAAATATAGGAGACCAAGGTGGCTATCGTGGGGGCAACAATAACAACGATAGGAGCTACAACGATACCATTAGAGTGGTCGTGGTCATGGTTATACATGCAGTAAGTTTTATTAGGCGTGCACACAAAATATTGTCTTTGGTACATGTAACCGGTGTGGCATTGGACATGTTGCTTCATATTGCCCAAATCATGACCCATCCATTTATTGCAATCATCCAAATGCCAACTGTGTTGACTGTCAATCCTAACTAGTATCCCCAAGATCTGGTAATCGCACACAAACACAAGAGCTAGCAGTCATACAACATAATATTTTACAAATCTAATAACTCTAAGGAAGATCATGGTAATGACTTCCTTTATTGTGAAGGACGAGTGTACACGGACTACCATGCTTACAAGCCCAAGTGAACAAAGACTTTACTCCCTTCATCTTTAGCAAATTCCTAATCCCATTAAGATTGTCTTCTCTTCTATATGAGCATTTTCTACCGTTTGACATAAATGGCTTGGTCATCAGTATCATCAACTTTTTCAATTTATGTTTTATAGTTCTCTTCTACTTTGAAACAAAATATACTATATATCATGTACTGCCTATCCCATAGGAAAATCCACCAAATTACATTTATGAAATTCTAATCTTTGTAGCTTAAATTATTTTGATCTTTTGTATTGTGATGTTTGGGGCATTGCTCCAGTGATCATAAGATGGACATTGCTATTTATGCTAAGTGTTGTTCACTATTTTTGTTATACGTGGATCCTTCCATTAATACGAAAATCTGATGTATGTACCTTATTAACCAATTTTGTTCTTATGGTTGAACGAAAATATAACACAAATATAAAAAAAACAGTCCAACCCGACTAGGGAGATGAATTCAGACTCGTCTGAGGTTTCTTTTAATCTCTTGGTAAAATTTATCACCTATCATACTCTCACATAAGCAAATAAAATGGGTCTTTGTGCGTTGTCAATGCCATGTTGCCGAAACTAGCCTCACTCTTCTGCCACAATCATCTGTTCCACAATGATTTTGGCATTTTGCTTTTGATATGGTTGTTTACCTAATATACCGAATGCCATCTAGAACATCCTCCAACGTGTCTCCCTTCGATCATTTCTTTCAATGTCATCCAAAATATTACTTTCTTCGCTTGTTTAGTTATCAATGCTTTTCTCCTCTACAACCTTACTAAACTCATAAAATGGATTTTCGGTCCACATCATGTGTCTTCCTTGGAGACAATCCTCAACATCATGGATATTGACACCTTGATCAAACAAATGATCATATTTTTGTTGCTAGGCATGTTTAATTACTTGAACACAACTTTCCCTTCCAACACATGTCCTCCTCATTTGCTTCTTCATCTCCAAATACCAACCCCTGCACATCCTTTTCTGACTCTACATTTCTTCTTGATGCTCCTCCTAGTAATACAAAACCACTAACTTAACAAAACACTCCCGCAACATTGACATCCACTCTTACTCCTCCATCATCTCTTCCCACTACCTCGTCTCCATCCTCTTCCAATGTAATGATTTCACTTACTACAAACCGGAATCATCTACAATGAACTCATCAGAAAACAGTTATCTCTTGGTGATAGTCTATTACTATCTTATATAGTCAAAACTGCCAACTAATTGGAGCACCTTAGTATGTCAGGTTATCTCTCCATGACATTAATTTTATAGTTAAAAAGTTGGTCAATACATGAATGCTCCTACCGAGAATCATTAGTTGGCTTCCAAACACATTCTTCGTCATATTAAAAACATAATTCATCATGGCTTGATTCATTCAACATAATTCTAGTTCTCATCTCCAAGTCTTTAGTAATGCTCATTGGCTGAGCTCCACACTACACGCCTTTTCGTACATTGACTAGGTTGGTTGCCTTGAGGACCGTCGATCTATGGGGGTGGGGGTCACCATATACATGGGTTCCAGACTTATCTCTTGGATCGCATGAAACTAGAGACTGATTCACGGTCCTCCACCGATTCAGAATATAAAGCCCTAACAAAAAAGTGGTTGCACTCACATTGTTAGATGCTCTATTGAAAGTTTTTGTAACAAGCACAACTTTTGCTCCAACTCACTGGTGAGATAATCTTGGTGCTACATATATTTCCAAGAATCATGTCTTCCATGGTAGAACAAAGCATGTTGATGTTTCATATCACTTTTTTTCAAGAAAAGGTTGCATGAGGAAAACTAAATGTCCAATTCATATCTATAGAATATTAAATCACGAACATCTTCACAAACCCTCTATCTATTCATAGATTTACAAATCTAAAATCCAAGCCACAAGCCGTTAATCGCCTTAACTTGCAGGGGAATATTAAACACCGAAGTAATTGTGTTTAATTTTAGGTTAATTAGGTAAATATTATAAGGTAGATTATGTAACTTGGGTATTATAAATACCCCATAGAACAAGCGTTCATAAAAAAACATAACACTTTTATTAATTGAAACACAAGGTAATTACAATAGACAAAAGAAAATAATGCAGTTAATAGATTACAAACAAAAATAATGACAGAAAAGAAAACTGAGTGCTGACTGAGGATCTATGTTCAACAGATGTCCCTTAAAACACATTTTGGGCTACTAAAAAACTTGTCTATCTCCCAAGGTAAAACAACCTAAGCAGATTGTACTACCGGAATTAGCCTAGAACCCAAAATAATACCTGAAACAAAATCTTGAAAGTTTGAAAAGTTAAGGAAATTGTTAGAGATTGTGTGTGAGTTGGTTAACATTCGTTTTCTTTGTCTCAACCAAGGCACACCACCCTTGTATTTAAACAGAAACCAGAACCAGTAAAAAGTCTGAATTCAATTCATAATTATTGTATGAACTGAATTTGTAATTACTGGATGAATAAAATCAATATTCAAACAAAATGAATTCTTGTAACTCCTGAAATTTTAATAGTCTTCAGTTAACAAGTTGACCGCACCATTTATTCAAGCGGTTGACTAGTTGATCACACAGGGCATTCAAGCTAAACCATGGACTAGAACTGCACCCGGTCCAAAGCATGTCGAAAATAGTAAAGGCGGTTCTCAAGAGACTTAGGGCGATGCAAGCTCATGAAGTGCAAAATGTGCCATCAAAATGCCACATTACGCCCATTGCCCTATCTCGGTCTCGTGCCTGTGCCCTGGCGCATCGGGTGCTTCGTACCCTCTTGTTTGCCACTAGGTGTGTCTTGTTATATAGGAACATATATAATCCTACTTATAAATCAACACATGATTTATTTCTCCACCAGTATGGGACAAGCTCACTTCCCCATAACTATAAAGTTACATCGCACACACTTAAAGCTTAGATCTTGCATTCGTCTTAGCTTTACAATTAAATAGTTATTATATTATTCATAAATATAATAACTATTAATAAATATCCAACAGTCCCCAAGATGAATGGAGATTGACCTATACACTCAAGCACACGATACAATTATAGCCATTAAGTAATACAAGATTGGTGGGTATTCTCTATGAACCCTTCCCTATGATGTGTACTTTGTCTCCTAGCGGTTAATAGATGCAATGTCCTTAAACCTACCCGTTTTTACATAAACGTTACTAGACATCACATATTACTCTTCCTAATTTGGTTGACCCATCATTGTCGTGTCTGTTATAGTCGATGAACACCATCCTGTTCTGCAAGAGCGTTAGGAATTGCGCACCCCACAATTCCATTTGAAGCTACCCCACTTCCCTCTCACATAGGTGATTCTACATGAATCATTAAAAGCCATATGCTTAACCTCCTTTAATATCATTGTTTTATTTAAGGAATGGACTAGTAAGTATTCAACTCCCTTTGTATCTTGGGGTTACCCCCACAGTGACCTCGGTTCGTATAGTTAGGTTGTCCAATTGAGTTTATATCATGGGATCTCCAATCTTCTATGATAGGTTTCACTTTGTACAAACTTAGTCCAAGGGTTTTAGTCCCATCCATCTTGAAGACTTATGCACTTCCTCTTTTCTTAAACCTTTTGTAAGTGGATCCGCAATGTTACCCTTTGATTCACATAGTCAAAAGCGATAATTCTCATTGAGAGCAGTTGTCGTAGCATATTATGCCAATGTCGCATGTGCCTGGAATATATTCCAAGAATTTATGTAACCATGATACATTGCACTTTTAGCTCTACCAATACCCAATTGGCAATCACAATGTATGAAAATTGTCGTCAAAGGCTTTGGCCATTTGGAATATATTCCAAGAATTTATGTAACCATTCGACTGTCCTCCAACTTTATCTAAAGCAATGAACTCAGATTCCATTGTTGATCAAGTTATGGCTGCTCCTCTAAAGTTAAAGACTTAACCACTTGTGGATTTAGAATCTTCATAACAGATATCCAGTTGGCATCGCTGTATCCTTCCACAACAGTTGGATCTTGGCCATAATGCAGTCCATAAATCTATGTGTATCTCATATACCTTAACAAACTTGTCATGATCTGCCAATGCTCAGAACTAGGATCACTAGTATATCTACTTAGCCTGCTTACGACATATGCTAAGTATGGCATGGTATATGACAAGGGATACATAATACTACTGCCAATGATCATCAGATACTCAAGTTAAGTAACACCCTCGCGTTTGTTCATTGATAAACTGTGGGATGTACCAAATGGAGTTTGGGCCACACTTGTGTGTTCTGGACTGAAGCTCTTAGGGATCTTATCTAAATAATGAGATTGACTTAACACAAGACCAATTTGGGTTCTAATAATCTTCACTCGAAGAATCACATCAGCTAGACCCATGTCTTTCATGTCAAAGTTCACTTTCAACATGTCTTTAGTAGATATGACCGTCTTATCATCACACCCAATGATAAGCATATCATCTACATAAAGGCATAAGATTACTTAACCTTTAGAGGTATCCTTCACATAGACACACTTATCACAATCATTTATTTTGAAACTATTGTGAAGCATAACTTGGTCAAACTTTGATTCCATTGTTATGGAGCTTACTTCAAGCCATACACACCTTCCCCTCTTGGCCAGGAACGAAGAAAGCTTAGGTTGCTCCATGTAAATATCTTCATCTGATTCCCCATTCTGAATTGCAGTTTTACATCTATTTGATACATTTTCAATATCCACACCTAAAATATCATACAACGACAATTATCAAATCACCATTAATATCAAACAAAGGGTATTCGATCATTCAACGCCATAATTATTCGATTAACAATTTTTCTTTCATTTAACGCTTTAAATGATCTAATTAATTAACCCACTTCCCGATCAATTGTTTCTCTAAACAATTATCACTGATTATTCCTAATGATCTTTCAACTAAATATTTCGCTAACTATTTATTCCACAATTGAAGTTATTTGTGAATTGTGATTAATAATATTTAACGATTTAATATCATTTCTTTGTTCGTAGTCTAAAGTGTAACTCTTTGGATCATACTTTGATAGTCACATTAAATAATCGATAATTGGACAACTATTTCCAACATTGTCATCATTCATTTTTTTTCTATTTATGCATATTTGATTTCCTCTGACTATTATGTTCATTTTTTTGCAATACATTATGAAACATTTTATAAGTATGATCTTATAACTTACAAGTGTGACTCAGTGGAAATTTGTTTCTTGATTCCAAACCCTCTGACTAGTCATAGAAGATTCATACCCATCTCAAACTTACTTTCAGTGCCATTGAATCCAATCTCAAGCAACATAATAAAAAACTCAGACCCTGTGATATTTCAAGCAAGTAGATACTTATATTAGTAACCTTCACCCTTTTATGTAGTATATTATAGAATACATGATCCTTTAATGAGATGTTCCACCTACGCTCAATTGGGAAAAGCACAATTATGTCCGATGGGGGCACATGTCTAAGCAAAAATGCATACGCATGTGATTACTTAATTCATTTGAATGCCTAAATGTGTTTACAACATTCTCATAATAACGAATATATAAAATACAAAATGCTAAATCTACGTGTGAATATGATCTTTTATAACTCTCATTGTTAATGTTGCAGAAACAAAAGGCCAAAGCTAACGTGGAAGATACTCTTCCAAGCTTTTCTTTGTGCCTTTTTCGGGTATGTCGTCAAGTTAATGTAAATATTCATTTATTCTCGACTGTTAAATTAAGATTATACTTATTTTCATAGTTCGAATAATGCAGGGGACCAATGTCACAAAATATATATACAGAAAGCTTGATTCTAACATCCGCAACATTTGCTGCAGCTTTTACCAATCTTATCCCACCATTCACTTTTATCGTAGCAGTTTTGTTTAGGTAAGTTGTTTATAATATTAAAACAATAAGTATGTGTTCTATTATTGCTGAGAAATGTAACAAGAATCAAGAAACAATGACCACAAAAATGATTGATCTCTTATTACGAACGAAATAGAAAACGAATTACAAAAGGAATTTAAAAATGAAAGACTAATTACAGAGATCAAATAATGGCCTTTTATAAACCATAAGCCCCAAATATCTGAGATTCTAACTAACTATAGCAAACTCATTATTAAACTTGAAACTAATGGTCCCTATACTTCACACACTTATTCAAACAGAAATAGAACATTCGAACTTTGAGTAAATGCCAATTCAGCCCCCTAACTTTAATGACCAGTTTACTGAATTTTATGTTGACCTTCTGATTGACTTATTTTGACTTTTGTAGTTCACAATCTCCACCTTAAAGTCCAAAAACTTTTATCCCAACCCCAATGAATCCAAACATAACTTACACTTTGATCCAGGTAAGGATTTAGTCATCATATCTGGTGGGTTCTCTTCAGTATCAACCTGTTTCGAATTGGTAACTCCCCATATAAAGAACAACTTAACCTTAAACAACTTTGTCCTATAATGAAAGACACTATTTTTGGACAATTGGACTGCACTAGAATTGTCAGAACACACATTTGCACTTACAAGATCAACACCAAATCTGTCAAAAAAAAAAAAAAAAACTTTAACCACATTGATTGTTTTACCCCTTCTCTCAATGCAATGAATTCAACTTCAGTTGTTGACAATGCAACAAGATGTTACAGCTATGCTTTCCAACTCACATTATTCCCCAAAACTTGAAAAAACATAATCTGTTATGGACCTCCCTTTGTTAGGATCTTTGGCAAAATCAGCATTCACAAAACTAGTGACCATTTTTCCCCTGTCCCCATCAACAGGCTTAAACACTAATACAGTATCCTATATAACTCTTAAGTATCTCAAAATCCAATTCACTTTTTCCTAGTTATTCTTCCCTGGATTGGAAATGTGCCTACTAACAATACTTAAAGCATATCGTATATCAGGTCTAGTGCAGACCATGCCTACTGCACTAGGCAGGCTCCACCTCAATCTGGACACCTTGCTCTTCACAATCAAAGTCCTTTTATTTTGAGCCAAGTAATGCCATAATATCTCTACTAACAAAGGCTTTGGGACTTCCATCATCTATTCTCCACACTCTATGACCTTTTACACCTTAAGGATACCCCAATATAACGCATTGTATAGCTCTTGATTCCAACTTTACTTGAATTATATGAGCATAAGCCAAGGAACCAATACCATGAAATTGTTATAATTTGTTTTCTCCCATAACCGCATTTCCATCGGGGTCTTATTTTCTATGGCAGATGAAGGGGATCTATTGATTAGATATGCTACAGTAGTGACTACTTCTGACCATAAACTCTTTGGCATACCAGCACCAATGAACATACATACGTCCTTGTTCAACAATGTCATGTTCATTCTTTCTACCATGCCATTTTGTTGTGGAGCACCTCGTACAGTCAAATCCTTGGCTATACCATTTTTCTTACAAAATTGATTGAATTCATTAGAACAGAATTCAAAACCATTATGTGTTCTTAACTTCCTTACTCTTTTTCTAGTTTGATTCTCAATCAAAATTTCTGATTATTGAAACTATTAAAAGCCTCATGGTTTTTTTTTAACACATAAACCTAACTAAGGATAAGAAGTACCTTAAACCACCAAGTGACAGATTCTTTGTTGTTCCTCACAAATTTGAATGGACATAATCCAACATTGTTCTTGTCATATATTTACCTTCATCGTACTTGTTACCTTGGGTGACTGATGTGTGTTGAGCCTGGAGAATGCGATCTTGAAGATCAGTACGAACTCTCGCACATTGGAGTTTGACACGCTCTTTACGACTAAGTGCGTCAGCCACAACATTCGCTTTGCCAGGATGGTAGCGAATTTCGCAATCATAGTCGTTAAGTAATTCAACCCATCGTCGTTGCCTCATGTTAAGATTCTTTTGATCGAAGACATGTTGGAGACTTTTGTGGTCCGTGAACACCACACATTTGGTCCCATACAGATAATGTCTCCAAATCTTGAGTGCAAAGACAACAGCGCCCAATTCAAGATCATGGGTGGTATAATTTTTCTCGTGAGTCTTGAGTTGTCGAGACGCATAAGCAATAACCTTTCCTCGTTGCATGAGAACACAACCAAGACCCTGGTTCGATGCATCACAGTAGACCACGAAATCATCATTACCGTCAGGTAGAGACAAGATAGGAGCTTCACAGAGTTTCAGCTTAAGAGTTTCAAATGCTTCCTCTTGCTTAGGTCCCCACTCATAAGGTTTACCCTTGTGAGTTAAGGTAGTGAGAGGAACAGCGATCTTGGAGAAATTGGCGATGAACCGACGATAATAACCAGCCAACCCAAGAAAGGAACGGACTTCCGTTGGAGTGGTAGGAACACTCCAATTCTTCACAGCTTCGATCTTTGCAGGATCAACATGAATTCCGTTCATATCAATGACATGTCCCAAAAATTGAACTTCCTTAAGCCAAAATTCACATTTTGAGAACTTGGCGTACAGTTGTTCTTTCTTTAGGAGACTCAAGATAGAGTGAAGATGTTGCTCGTGATCGGATTTTGATTTAGAGTAAATCAAAATATCATCGATGAAAACGATCACGAATTTGTCGAGATAGGGTCTACAAACCCGATTCATCAAATCCATAAATACTGCGGGAGCATTGGTCAACCCAAAAGGCATAACCATGAATTCATAGTGACCGTAGCGAGTGCGAAAAGCTGTCTTGGGAATATCTTCATCGTGGACTCTAAGCTGATGATAACCAGAACGGAGATCAATCTTCGAGAAATGCGTTGCTCCTTGAAGTTGATCGAAGAGATCGTCAATCCTAGGAAGTGGATAACGATTCTTGATGGTGAGTTTGTTGAGTTCACGGTAGTCAATACACATCCGAAGAGAACCATCCTTCTTTTTAACGAATAAGACAGGGGCTCCCCATGGAGAAGAACTAGGGCGAATGAACCCTTTATCAGAAAGTTCCTGTAATTGACTAGCAAGTTCTTGCATCTCAGAGGGTGCAAGACGATAAGGAGCTTTAGCGATAGGATTAGCACCAGGAACAAGATCAATACGAAACTCCACTTGTCGAGCAGGAGGCAAACCAGGTAAATCCTCTGGAAAGACTTCAGGATAGTCTCGAATAATAGGAATGTCTTGGATACTTTTGCCTTTGTCCTTCTTCTCTATCACGTTAGCTAAGAAGGCTGTATACCCCTTTCGTAAGTACCTTTGGGCAGTAGTACAAGACATAAGCTTAAGCTCACCACAGGGTTTCTCACCGTAGATCTTCAGAATCTCACCAGATTCGAGAGGAATGCGTATGACTTTCTCGAAGCACAGAATTTCGGCACGATGAGTTGACAACCAGTCCATGCCTACTATAACATCAAAACTACCAAGATGCATAGGGATAAGATCGATAGGGAAGGTATGATCATCGAGATTCAACAAGCAGTTACGAATAATAGAGCCGATCGAAATAGACTTCCCGTTAGCTACCTCTACCACGAAAGGGTCTTCTAGATTAGTGTGGGGTAAGTTAAGTAAAGGTTCAAACTTCAGTGACACGAATGACTTATCAGCTCCGGAATCAAATAATATGGATACATAGTGGTTATTAATGAGAAACGTACCATTCACCACTTCGTTGTTGTCACGAGCCTGGTTAGCGTTGAGATTGTAGGCGCGACCTCGAGCACCTTGGTTCTGGTTGCGGTTCTGGTTTTGGTTTTGGTTCTGATTTTGGTTTTGGTTACGGTTACGATTAGGGCAGTTGTTGATGTAGTGATTAGGGTTACCACACTCGTAGCATTGACCACGAGTAGGCCTGTTGTTTTGTTGGTTGGGAGCTGGGTTGTTGTTGTCTTGGGTAGCAGGAGATCGACAGACGTTCACCAGGTGACCATATCTTTGACACTTAGTACAAAAACGACATGGCACCTGTGTTGGATGATGGTACTTGCAAGTGTTGCACAAAGGGTGAGGTCCGGTGTATGGTTTCTTGGCTGGGTTTTGGGTAGTAGGTGGAGTAGCAGCAACCATATAGTTTCTAGCCTTGCGCTTTTTGTTGCTTGAGGTCTCAGGCTTGACTTCAATTGCAGGCTGTGGAGTGTCTTTGGCAGTAGTCTTCTTAGTGCCCTTGCGAACGAGAGTACCGTTCTTCACATGATTATCAGTAAGAGTGGCCGCTAGACGTTTGGCCTCTTCCAGAGTTGCAGGATTTCTACCCCAAACGGTGTCCTGGATTTGCATGGGCAGACCACCGATGTATTTCTCGATGGCTACCGGCAGAGGAGTAACTTTGTGAGGCAACAATAAGCTAAGCTCATGAAAGCGGGTGTTGTAGGCAAGGTTTTCCCCACTATCTTGAGCTAAGGTGTGGAACTCATCCTCAAGCTTTTTAACTTCATTGCGAGGACAGAACTCCTCTTTCATGATCTCTTTGACTTGGTCCCATGTCATAGCAAGAGCAACCTCGGCCCCACGAGTACGCTTTTCTTCATTCCACCAAGTGAGTGCTCATTTATGGAGAACACTCATGGCGTAACGAACCTTGAAATTGTTGGGGCACTCACTGTTGATGAAGGTATTCTCAATACCCTCAAACCATTGGAGGAGTCCAGTAGCTCCTTCTTCACCGCTGAACTTTGGAGGGTTACAAGAGTTGAAATGCTTAAGGGTGCAAGCTTGGGGTCCATTTCCATTGCCATTGCCATTCCCGTTCCCGTTGTTGTGACCATTCCCGTTGCCGTTCAATTGGATGACCTGAGCAAGTAAATTGGGGACCAGAGTTGCGATTTGCTGCGCCATTTGTTGAGAAATGATCGCAGCCAGTTGAGCATCGACCCCATTGTTGTTGTGGTTAGGAACTTGGTCATGGTTGTGGTTATGGTTATCACCACCTTCTTCGTGGTTCTCACCATTGTTGTTGCGAGTGCTGCGACGAGGAGGCATGATCTGTAATAGACACAATGAAATGAATGAGAGTTTATATAAGGAATATAATCATTTATTCATTAATTAAAACGAATAAACCAAAACGTTGACTTATCAAAGATTCTAAATTCTAATAACATATGAAGACATGCTTTAGCCTATAAGTGAACACTCATCCCGAGAATTCCCAGGTAGGCATCCGGGTCCCTCGTCTGATTGGGATATATGCGCAATGCCAGCCTAGACAGAAGACTCAGAATACAGGCGTTCACCCTTCCAGATTGCACGTGTTCGTTATTAAAATCTAGAACCTCGACGAGATCTCAAGGGGGTTCAGGTTAAACCTGAGGATTTTGTCCTATAAATCTAATGGTGGATCAGGATTGCAGCAGACAGATAAGAGTAATCATATGTGGGTTTAGGGTTATAAGGCATAGGATAAGGATAGGATTAGGGAAGCAATTAGGGTTACAAGTAGGAGAAGCAAGTACTGTTTTAGTCCCTAAGGTTATAGTCTAGATTATTTCTAATAACCTAATTCCCTATAACCAAGGCTCTGATACCAATCTGTAACACCCCAACCGATGGCGGAAACATCGGGGTGCCACGTATTGATGATTGTTTTCAGTAGCACATGGTATAATATAAATTTTAAATAATTTATTCAAACATAATATCCAAAATGTGAAATGATGTCTAAGAATTTAAATACATAATATCAAATAACAACTTCAATAACTTCAAATAAACTTCAAGTAAAATCCTCATGCTAACTCAAGCCTCAGCTTCATTGTTACCTGAAACATGTTAATTTTGAAAGTATTTTGGGTCAACATAAGTTGGTGAGAATTACATAGGTTTTTGATAATAAAATGAATAAAATGTTGTGCAATTCATGTGTCATGTTAATCTAGCCCATATGTGAGAACATACTAGAAATAAATCGAGTGCATAATCAACCCTGTTGACTGTTATAAAATGATACATACCATACACTTATGGTCCAATTGAATATGTTATGCGATAACAAACACCCACGTAACCTTTGTAGGAGGCACGTATCCGGGTGGGATTGTCAGTCCAATAGATCTATCAATGTATACCGTCGGCTGATCAATGTTAATGATTATGCTAGAATGGTGCTTACTCTAATCATGCTCAAGACATAATGCAACATAGAAAACACATAGACACATTGATGATTGAATTGCAATGATAATGTTATAACATGTTTCACCCCAAAAATGGTGATAAATAAAAGGGGCTATGTAAAACTCACCTTAGCAAATGTTAAACTTGTTGAAAAGATGAAATAATTGTGTTGCCCAAAATGATTCCCAATATCACCCTATAATAAGGTAATATATAATAAGTCTAAGTCTAATTAACTTACAAGTGTATCCTAGGGTTTCGATTTGGGGATAATCAATTGTTGAATTTAAATTAAAATGTTAATTAATAAAGGAAAATTTGATAATTAATAAAAGAAAGTCTTTTTATAAAATTTGAATTTTGAATGTACACATTAAAGTGTTTGAAGCATAAAAATAATTTTTATAAAATTATTTCATTTAAAATAGATTTTTAAATCTATTTATTTATAATTAGCCAATATTTAACTTTAATATTCAAAAATACTAAAATTAAAGAATTCCTATTTTAAAATTCATATTTCTGCTCTAAATAATTAAAAATAATTTGTATAAAATTTTGGTGCAAAAATGATGAAAATTGGATTTATTATGATTTAATTATGATTAAATCTAACAAAAATTGATTAAAAATATAAAATAAATGATTTTACTGAATTAAAAATTATTTCAGTAAAGTTTAACTTTATAAAAAGTCAGGATAAATTTTGGAGAATTTAATAAAATTGTTTTGATATATAAATGGATTTTTATAAATATAATAGTATAAAAATGATTTAATTAATATAAATATTAAATAAATGAATTTCTGAAAAATAAAAATTGTAAATAACACTTTTATCTCAGATTAAACAAATATAATTTTTTTTAGAATTTATAAAATAGTTTTGATATTTTAAAATGAATTTAAAAGATTAAAAGGTTTAATATATATAAATATATAATTGTTGTAAAAAAAAGAAAAGAAAAGAACAAAAAGGGGTCAGAGCCGGGACTCGAACCCGGGTAACCTCTGTGGTGGACCAAGGTCACAACCACTTGGCCTAGGCCGGTGGTTGTGATATTTTCTGTTTAAAATTAATTAAATACAATACGCGAAATCAAGTTTATCCCCAATTCCATATGAACGAACCCTAGAATTTGCAATTGGGCAAATCACACATCAATAGCCTGATTAACCATAGGGCTATTGATGTGTGATGGCCGATGAACATAACCCACACAGAAAATCAGACTCACAGTGATGAATTGATTATAATAGCTGGGTCAAAGCAAAAGTCAAACGACAAACGCGATAATAATAATCAGGGTGATTCAGAGATAATTGGAGGTTGAGAGAGAGTTGTGAGCGAGTTGTTAAGCTTCGGAGGTCATCTATTTATACTGAGGATTAATGGTTAAGGTTAATTGGAAAGTTGACCTTCAATTCAATATCATACGCGTATAATTGAACAATTGGTCAACGATTAGCTGTAATAGACGTGTAATCGAGTTGTATAGGGCCGGTAATCACAAAAATTTACCAAATAAAGATCAATTACGAGTTAATTCGTTGGATTGATCAACAAGCTAACCCACAGTTGACTTTCTTTGTCAACTGTGAAGGTTTAAAAGACGCGCTTATATTTAATAATGAACCAGGTTTATTCCAAGTTGCAAGCTAGCCCAGCTGGTTAAGTGTGTGGGTTTGGTTGGGCCGGTCTTGGCGCGGGTTCGATTCCCGGCCAAGACAACTATTTTTTTGATATTTATTCCAATGTTATATTATATATAATATATATATATATAGTATTAGGGTTCCACAAATGCGACAAAAATAATAAATGCAACGTATAAAACGAAACTTGACGTTTTTATTAAATGCGAACGTGTAACGTACAAGTTTAAATGCGTAATGTTACAGTCTCCCCTACTTTTAGGAACTTCGTCCCGAAGTTGGAGTTGGAGAGTCTGGTGGAAAAAGATGTGGATACTTCGACTTCATCTGGTCTTTACGTTCCCAAGTGAACTCTGGGCCTCGTTTAGATTCCCAACGAACCTTAACGATCGGAATACGACTGCGCTTGAGTTTCTTGACTCCAGTGTCAACAATCTCGACGGGTTTCTCGATAATGTGCATGCTTTCATCGATTTGCACATCCTCAAGAGGAACATGAAGGTTCTCATCTGCTAAGCATTTCTTGAGATTCGAAACATGGAAGGTCGGATGAACATTGCTTAGCTCAGGTGGAAGATCAAGTTTGTAAGCCACTTTTCCAACTCTGTCAAGAATTTTGAAGGGGCCTACGTAACGAGGAGCTAGTTTTCCCTTTCTACCAAAACGAATAACTCCTTTCCAAGGGGATACCTTAAGTAGCACAAGGTCCCCAACTTGAAATTCCAAGGGTTTACGACGTTTATCAGCATAACTCTTTTGGCGACTTCTAGCCTTGAGAAGATTATCCTGAATAAGCTGAATTTTGTCTGTGGTTTCCTGGATTAGTTAGGGTCCCGTAATACGAGCTTCACCAACCTCAGTCCAACAGACAGGAGAACGACATTTCCGACCATAGAGTGCCTCAAAAGGAGCCATGTTAATGCTGGCGTGATAACTGTTGTTGTATGAAAACTCAACCAAAGGAAGATGCGAATCCCATGCGCCACCAAAATCGATGACACATGCCCTGAGCATGTCCTCAAGTGTCTGGATGGTTCGTTCAGTCTGACCATCCGTTTGAGGGTGATAAGCAGTGCTCAGGTTCAACTTGGTACCCAAAGCATCTTGTAGAGATCCCCAAAAGTGAGAGGTGAAACGACCATCGCGATCAGAAATAATGTCCATAGGTATACCGTGACGACATACGATTTCACTTACGTACATCTTTGCCAACTTTTCCACAGAATACTTCTCACGAATAGGTAGAAAGTGAGCTGACTTGGTCAAACGATCGACGATTACCCAAATACTGTCAAAACCTTTGGGTGTGCGAGGGAGTTTGGTGATGAAATCCATAGCTATGCTCTCCCATTTCCAGACAGGAATCTCTGGTTGTTCAAGCATACCAGATGGTCGTTGATGTTCAGCCTTAACCTTGGAACAAGTGAGGCATTTTGCAACGAAAAGAGCAATGTCTTTCTTCATACCAGGCCACCAATAAGAATAACGAAGATCTTGGTACATCTTGTCAGCTCCAGGATGAATAGAATAACGAGACTTATGAGCCTCGTTCATGAGAAAAGTACGAAGATCATCACGGTCGGGAATCCACAGTCGGTTAAGGAAATAAAGGAGACCATCGGGTTTGGTTTCAAGTTGAATCTCAGCACCACAAGACATTTCATCGTACATGTTACCTTGGGTGACTGATGTGTGTTGAGCCTGGAGAATGCGATCTTGAAGATCAGTACGAACTCTCGCACATTGGAGTTTGACACGCTCTTTACGACTAAGTGCGTCAGCCACAACATTCGCTTTGCCAGGATGGTAGCGAATTTCGCAATCATAGTCGTTAAGTAATTCAACCCATCGTCGTTGCCTCATGTTAAGATTCTTTTGATCGAAGACATGTTGGAGACTTTTGTGGTCCGTGAACACCACACATTTGGTCCCATACAGATAATGTCTCCAAATCTTGAGTGCAAAGACAACAGCGCCCAATTCAAGATCATGGGTGGTATAATTTTTCTCGTGAGTCTTGAGTTGTCGAGACGCATAAGCAATAACCTTTCCTCGTTGCATGAGAACACAACCAAGACCCTGGTTCGATGCATCACAGTAGACCACGAAATCATCATTACCGTCAGGTAGAGACAAGATAGGAGCTTCACAGAGTTTCAGCTTAAGAGTTTCAAATGCTTCCTCTTGCTTAGGTCCCCACTCATAAGGTTTACCCTTGTGAGTTAAGGTAGTGAGAGGAACAGCGATCTTGGAGAAATTGGCGATGAACCGACGATAATAACCAGCCAACCCAAGAAAGGAACGGACTTCCGTTGGAGTGGTAGGAACACTCCAATTCTTCACAGCTTCGATCTTTGCAGGATCAACATGAATTCCGTTCATATCAATGACATGTCCCAAAAATTGAACTTCCTTAAGCCAAAATTCACATTTTGAGAACTTGGCGTACAGTTGTTCTTTCTTTAGGAGACTCAAGATAGAGTGAAGATGTTGCTCGTGATCGGATTTTGATTTAGAGTAAATCAAAATATCATCGATGAAAACGATCACGAATTTGTCGAGATAGGGTCTACAAACCCGATTCATCAAATCCATAAATACTGCGGGAGCATTGGTCAACCCAAAAGGCATAACCATGAATTCATAGTGACCGTAGCGAGTGCGAAAAGCTGTCTTGGGAATATCTTCATCGTGGACTCTAAGCTGATGATAACCAGAACGGAGATCAATCTTCGAGAAATGCGTTGCTCCTTGAAGTTGATCGAAGAGATCGTCAATCCTAGGAAGTGGATAACGATTCTTGATGGTGAGTTTGTTGAGTTCACGGTAGTCAATACACATCCGAAGAGAACCATCCTTCTTTTTAACGAATAAGACAGGGGCTCCCCATGGAGAAGAACTAGGGCGAATGAACCCTTTATCAGAAAGTTCCTGTAATTGACTAGCAAGTTCTTGCATCTCAGAGGGTGCAAGACGATAAGGAGCTTTAGCGATAGGATTAGCACCAGGAACAAGATCAATACGAAACTCCACTTGTCGAGCAGGAGGCAAACCAGGTAAATCCTCTGGAAAGACTTCAGGATAGTCTCGAATAATAGGAATGTCTTGGATACTTTTGCCTTTGTCCTTCTTCTCTATCACGTTAGCTAAGAAGGCTGTATACCCCTTTCGTAAGTACCTTTGGGCAGTAGTACAAGACATAAGCTTAAGCTCACCACAGGGTTTCTCACCGTAGATCTTCAGAATCTCACCAGATTCGAGAGGAATGCGTATGACTTTCTCGAAGCACAGAATTTCGGCACGATGAGTTGACAACCAGTCCATGCCTACTATAACATCAAAACTACCAAGATGCATAGGGATAAGATCGATAGGGAAGGTATGATCATCGAGATTCAACAAGCAGTTACGAATAATAGAGCCGATCGAAATAGACTTCCCGTTAGCTACCTCTACCACGAAAGGGTCTTCTAGATTAGTGTGGGGTAAGTTAAGTAAAGGTTCAAACTTCAGTGACACGAATGACTTATCAGCTCCGGAATCAAATAATATGGATGCATAGT
Organism: Ambrosia trifida; assembly: GCA_028751855.1. NCBI lineage: Eukaryota > Viridiplantae > Streptophyta > Magnoliopsida > Asterales > Asteraceae > Ambrosia > Ambrosia trifida. The sequence continues at coordinate 52,086,114 of CM054128.1, forward strand.
GGTTATTAATGAGAAACGTACCATTCACCACTTCGTTGTTGTCACGAGCCTGGTTAGCGTTGAGATTGTAGGCGCGACCTCGAGCACCTTGGTTCTGGTTGCGGTTCTGGTTTTGGTTTTGGTTCTGATTTTGGTTTTGGTTACGGTTACGATTAGGGCAGTTGTTGATGTAGTGATTAGGGTTACCACACTCGTAGCATTGACCACGAGTAGGCCTGTTGTTTTGTTGGTTGGGAGCTGGGTTGTTGTTGTCTTGGGTAGCAGGAGATCGACAGACGTTCACCAGGTGACCATATCTTTGACACTTAGTACAAAAACGACATGGCACCTGTGTTGGATGATGGTACTTGCAAGTGTTGCACAAAGGGTGAGGTCCGGTGTATGGTTTCTTGGCTGGGTTTTGGGTAGTAGGTGGAGTAGCAGCAACCATATAGTTTCTAGCCTTGCGCTTTTTGTTGCTTGAGGTCTCAGGCTTGACTTCAATTGCAGGCTGTGGAGTGTCTTTGGCAGTAGTCTTCTTAGTGCCCTTGCGAACGAGAGTACCGTTCTTCACATGATTATCAGTAAGAGTGGCCGCTAGACGTTTGGCCTCTTCCAGAGTTGCAGGATTTCTACCCCAAACGGTGTCCTGGATTTGCATGGGCAGACCACCGATGTATTTCTCGATGGCTACCGGCAGAGGAGTAACTTTGTGAGGCAACAATAAGCTAAGCTCATGAAAGCGGGTGTTGTAGGCAAGGTTTTCCCCACTATCTTGAGCTAAGGTGTGGAACTCATCCTCAAGCTTTTTAACTTCATTGCGAGGACAGAACTCCTCTTTCATGATCTCTTTGACTTGGTCCCATGTCATAGCAAGAGCAACCTCGGCCCCACGAGTACGCTTTTCTTCATTCCACCAAATGAGTGCTCATTTATGGAGAACACTCATGGCGTAACGAACCTTGAAATTGTTGGGGCACTCACTGTTGATGAAGGTATTCTCAATACCCTCAAACCATTGGAGGAGTCCAGTAGCTCCTTCTTCACCGCTGAACTTTGGAGGGTTACAAGAGTTGAAATGCTTAAGGGTGCAAGCTTGGGGTCCATTTCCATTGCCATTGCCATTCCCGTTCCCGTTGTTGTGACCATTCCCGTTGCCGTTCAATTGGATGACCTGAGCAAGTAAATTGGGGACCAGAGTTGCGATTTGCTGCGCCATTTGTTGAGAAATGATCGCAGCCAGTTGAGCATCGACCCCATTGTTGTTGTGGTTAGGAACTTGGTCATGGTTGTGGTTATGGTTATCACCACCTTCTTCGTGGTTCTCACCATTGTTGTTGCGAGTGCTGCGACGAGGAGGCATGATCTGTAATAGACACAATGAAATGAATGAGAGTTTATATAAGGAATATAATCATTTATTCATTAATTAAAACGAATAAACGAAAACGTTGACTTATCAAAGATTCTAAATTCTAATAACATATGAAGACATGCTTTAGCCTATAAGTGAACACTCATCCCGAGAATTCCCAGGTAGGCATCCGGGTCCCTCGTCTGATTGGGATATATGCGCAATGCCAGCCTAGACAGAAGACTCAGAATACAGGCGTTCACCCTTCCAGATTGCACGTGTTCGTTATTAAAATCTAGAACCTCGACGAGATCTCAAGGGGGTTCAGGTTAAACCTGAGGATTTTGTCCTATAAATCTAATGGTGGATCAGGATTGCAGCAGACAGATAAGAGTAATCATATGTGGGTTTAGGGTTATAAGGCATAGGATAAGGATAGGATTAGGGAAGCAATTAGGGTTACAAGTAGGAGAAGCAAGTACTGTTTTAGTCCCTAAGGTTATAGTCTAGATTATTTCTAATAACCTAATTCCCTATAACCAAGGCTCTGATACCAATCTGTAACACCCCAACCGATGGCGGAAACATCGGGGTGCCACGTATTGATGATTGTTTTCAGTAGCACATGGTATAATATAAATTTTAAATAATTTATTCAAACATAATATCCAAAATGTGAAATGATGTCTAAGAATTTAAATACATAATATCAAATAACAACTTCAATAACTTCAAATAAACTTCAAGTAAAATCCTCATGCTAACTCAAGCCTCAGCTTCATTGTTACCTGAAACATGTTAATTTTGAAAGTATTTTGGGTCAACATAAGTTGGTGAGAATTACATAGGTTTTTGATAATAAAATGAATAAAATGTTGTGCAATTCATGTGTCATGTTAATCTAGCCCATATGTGAGAACATACTAGAAATAAATCGAGTGCATAATCAACCCTGTTGACTGTTATAAAATGATACATACCATACACTTATGGTCCAATTGAATATGTTATGCGATAACAAACACCCACGTAACCTTTGTAGGAGGCACGTATCCGGGTGGGATTGTCAGTCCAATAGATCTATCAATGTATACCGTCGGCTGATCAATGTTAATGATTATGCTAGAATGGTGCTTACTCTAATCATGCTCAAGACATAATGCAACATAGAAAACACATAGACACATTGATGATTGAATTGCAATGATAATGTTATAACATGTTTCACCCCAAAAATGGTGATAAATAAAAGGGGCTATGTAAAACTCACCTTAGCAAATGTTAAACTTGTTGAAAAGATGAAATAATTGTGTTGCCCAAAATGATTCCCAATATCACCCTATAATAAGGTAATATATAATAAGTCTAAGTCTAATTAACTTACAAGTGTATCCTAGGGTTTCGATTTGGGGATAATCAATTGTTGAATTTAAATTAAAATGTTAATTAATAAAGGAAAATTTGATAATTAATAAAAGAAAGTCTTTTTATAAAATTTGAATTTTGAATGTACACATTAAAGTGTTTGAAGCATAAAAATAATTTTTATAAAATTATTTCATTTAAAATAGATTTTTAAATCTATTTATTTATAATTAGCCAATATTTAACTTTAATATTCAAAAATACTAAAATTAAAGAATTCCTATTTTAAAATTCATATTTCTGCTCTAAATAATTAAAAATAATTTGTATAAAATTTTGGTGCAAAAATGATGAAAATTGGATTTATTATGATTTAATTATGATTAAATCTAACAAAAATTGATTAAAAATATAAAATAAATGATTTTACTGAATTAAAAATTATTTCAGTAAAGTTTAACTTTATAAAAAGTCAGGATAAATTTTGGAGAATTTAATAAAATTGTTTTGATATATAAATGGATTTTTATAAATATAATAGTATAAAAATGATTTAATTAATATAAATATTAAATAAATGAATTTCTGAAAAATAAAAATTGTAAATAACACTTTTATCTCAGATTAAACAAATATAATTTTTTTTAGAATTTATAAAATAGTTTTGATATTTTAAAATGAATTTAAAAGATTAAAAGGTTTAATATATATAAATATATAATTGTTGTAAAAAAAAGAAAAGAAAAGAACAAAAAGGGGTCAGAGCCGGGACTCGAACCCGGGTAACCTCTGTGGTGGACCAAGGTCACAACCACTTGGCCTAGGCCGGTGGTTGTGATATTTTCTGTTTAAAATTAATTAAATACAATACGCGAAATCAAGTTTATCCCCAATTCCATATGAACGAACCTTAGAATTTGCAATTGGGCAAATCACACATCAATAGCCTGATTAACCATAGGGCTATTGATGTGTGATGGCCGATGAACATAACCCACACAGAAAATCAGACTCACAGTGATGAATTGATTATAATAGCTGGGTCAAAGCAAAAGTCAAACGACGAACGCGATAATAATAATCAGGGTGATTCAGAGATAATTGGAGGTTGAGAGAGAGTTGTGAGCGAGTTGTTAAGCTTCGGAGGTCATCTATTTATACTGAGGATTAATGGTTAAGGTTAATTGGAAAGTTGACCTTCAATTCAATATCATACGCGTATAATTGAACAATTGGTCAACGATTAGCTGTAATAGACGTGTAATCGAGTTGTATAGGGCCGGTAATCACAAAAATTTACCAAATAAAGATCAATTACGAGTTAATTCGTTGGATTGATCAACAAGCGAACCCACAGTTGACTTTCTTTGTCAACTGTGAAGGTTTAAAAGACGCGCTTATATTTAATAATGAACCAGGTTTATTCCAAGTTGCAAGCTAGCCCAGCTGGTTAAGTGTGTGGGTTTGGTTGGGCCGGTCTTGGCGCGGGTTCGATTCCCGGCCAAGACAACTATTTTTTTGATATTTATTCCAATGTTATATTATATAATATATATATATATATATAGTATTAGGGTTCCACAAATGCGACAAAAATAATAAATGCAACGTATAAAACGAAACTTGACGTTTTTATTAAATGCGAACGTGTAACGTACAAGTTTAAATGCGTAATGTTACATTTCCCTACCATACATCAAGGTATCCACAAAGTGTTCATAAGATGATGGTAGAGGTGAGGAATGTTATAGCCTGGTCTTCATCTTCCAACTCCACTACAATATTTTCAAGATCTAGAATCAATTTATTAAACTCATTCGTATGATCCTCAAGTATGCCCCACTTACGGTGTGCGCATATAATGTATATATGTGTGGCCCTTGGGGGGCAAAATTAAAGTTACACTAGTTTTAACGTTATTTTACTAATTTCGTGAAAATAATGTTAAAAACGACAGACGGTTAATCATGCATCGTGTGGTGGCATGGATAGCCAAAAGACAAGGGGTACATGTACCGATCGGGTTTGTCCCGATTGCTAAGTGTTTTGTGCCTTATGTCCAAGGCTTGATACCAAACCACATCGAGCCGGGGGTCTCACTAGAAGCAACCTCCCTATTCTTAGGGGTAGAGATAAGGTTGTCTACATCTTACCCTCCTCAGACCCTACCTTAGCTTTGCTTTAGGTGGGATTAACTGAGTATGATGATGATGATGATGTATGATCCTCAAGACTTTTCCTATAATTCATACGGAAAGTATACAATCTCTTCTTCAAGTACAACATATTGGCCAAAGATTTAGTCATATACAATGACTATAATTTGGTCAAAATACTGGCTGCACTTGTTTCTTTAGAGACTTCTCTTAACACTTTGTCTTCCAGGCTTAAGATGATAGCACTATGTGCTTTTTAAAAATACCTTTCTTCTCCTTATCTGTCAATGTAACAGGAAGATTAGCTTCGCCCAACAGAGCATCACTAACTCCCTAATGTACAAGAAGAACCCTCATCTTCACACGCCATAGACTAAAGTCATTCTTTCCACCAAATTTTTCTAATTCAAACTTGGTTGACACCATATCAACCACATATTACTACACCTCAATTGATCTTATTCATTGAAACGAGCCAACCAGACTCTGATACCAATTGCTGAGAAATATACCAAGAAACAATTGACCACACAAATAATTGACTTCTTATTACAAACAAATAGAAAACAAGTCACAAAAGGAATTGAAAAACGAAAGACTAATTACATAGACCAGATTGTGGCCTTTTATAAACCCTTAGCCCTAAATCTCTGATGTCCATATACTTCAGACACTTATTAAAACAAAACAAAAGCATTCAAACTTTGAGTAAATGACAATTCAGCCCTCTGTACTTTAATGACCGATTGACATAATCGTATGTTGATCTTCTAATGGACTTATTTTGACCTTTATACTTCACAAATACTAAAAACAATTACTATGTCATAGGTATATTAATAATATGTTAAAAAGATTATTTATAAATTAAATTGATTAGCCACAATAAAAATCGCAACTGAGTTAAACATGTCACACCTTCAAATTCCACTTACGGGGTTCTACCAGGAGGCCCATGACTTACCAGGATCCAAGTCAACAGTCGCATGAAATGACAGCTATATGAGTAAACCAATGTCATAAAAACAACTACTAAAGTTTAACCAGCGGAAGCAACTTAAATATTTACATCTCAAAATACCAACATAAAACCTTGTTTTGAAAAGAGTTAATAAACAATGTCCAAAGTAATAAAAATACGGTGATAGAATGCAGTGTGACCCCTTGCATCCTATCCAAAGCTTGCTACCTTATAAACCCGAGAAAAGATGCTAATGGTGTCAACATAATAATCTTGGTAAGTTCACAGATTTTATGTTTGAAATAATAGTAATTGTTCAAAAAAACAGAACACATAAGCTCTACATATGTATCTGATGCTAGCTAGACATCGTACTAGTTACTTAAGTGTTTTAACCATTACGGACTGTTAAGTTTGCCTTGTTTCCCCGCCACTGGTCATCACCTGGTGACGTAAAGTGTTAGGACAAATACGCACTCGCTCGATCTCTAGTCGACCCGCGTGAGGCTTGTCGAGCCCAATAGATATATTCACACTTTCCCCACTATGTTTCAAATATTCATGATTCAACTGTTTGAAGGACTTTAGATGAGTCGCTCAGTACATAAGTGATATAATCTAACTTATGTGCTCTTTAGTGTTTGTGTTTGCGTAGCATGTTTCTCCCCCAATAGGAAAACAGTAAAGGGGTCGTGAAAATTCCCTTAGGTTTAGTATTCTAAATGATAATAAACCACACATGTATGATAGTCCCGAATACTAGAAACCTATCATAAGACGTCTATAAGCGTGTTGACCGACAAATTGTTTGTCGAACGACCTGTTGTTGTCTGATCAATGACTTAATGTGTTTTCATAAAGCGTGTTGACTCTGATCGACTACACAAGACCCGACATCCCATTGGTGAGCCATACTATCAGTTAATTAATCATATATAAACCTTCACGTAAAACACGTAATTTCACAAAGCATTTAGCAGACACAACATGTTATAGCGAAAGGGATTCATATAAATGAAGGGTTTACATATACACAAAGGGGTTGAGCCAGTCGCGCCATAATGCTACTATATACATGAAGGGGTTAAGCCCTTCGCCCCTGCTGCTGTTGTTTCCATGTTTGATGACCAAAACCACTTGAATCAGTTCAGAAACTTTCTGAAACATAATCAATCGCTACAAAATCAATATCTAACCTATCCTCATCATAATATATCAATTAACACATCGTTTGAGCATGTTTCATGCACAAATCACAAGTTTTCCCAAAATGGCAAATATTATGAACAAGTCACATCAATGCATGAAATAGTTTCTCCAAATGGCAAATAATCAGATTAAATCACATAATCACGTTCATAATATTATCAAACTCATAGGTAATCATTCGAACATGAATCCTAACATATTATTAGTATCATATCAACATATCAAGCCCTAGATCTTCATAACCCCCCCCCCCCCAATGTAGAGGATCGGTTTTATAGAAAACGACTAGGTGATCATACAAGTGAAACAATCCAGGTGCGGAAACCCTAGACCGTATGCAATATGATAGAGATCAAATCAGAACACAATCAAATACCTTTTAATAATCATTTCATTCATAAACATGTTTAATAATCTTGTTATATAGCATTTACAATGAAATAGGTCGGTTATAGAAAGTTCCAGAACCTAGAGAGAACACACACTCGACCTATAGACCAAATGACCAAAAACTTAATCACAAAACAAAACTTTAAGTTTATATAGACTACACGTTCAACCCCACGTAATGGTCGAACATGTCCTTCGACCTCAGCATCAGCTCGAACCAAAACATCTTCTGAACAAAGCTTCTTTCGACCCACTATAAGTCTCCTTCAACCCCTCGACAGGTCGAATGGGTACATAATCAACATGAAATCTTCCAAAAACGCTATATAGACAATCCAAAGGTGATAGTCACATTCCTGCACTTACAAACTCCCCTTGACTATTGCTTGGATTGTAATCTTTCTTGATCAAGCACCTTGTTCAACAGTTTAATTCGGAGAGCTTTCTTCTGCTGTTTGCTCATCTTTGGTTCTAATTGTCGTTTCGTTGAACTTTTCTTCACTTCACTAACCTTCACATATTTTCCCCGCTTTTTATCAAATTCACACCCCGCATTGACATCCCATGCAAAACAGAAGCGTACAACCCTGTGATATTTCATCACTTGCTCCATGTCTTTCTCTTCACAGTAAATCGGATTGTAATACAGCATGATAATGTCTTCATACGAGCAATTGATAAGCCACATTGGATCAAAGATGTGTATCTTCCTGAATTCTTCCTTAACACATGTATTCTTCAACAAGATAACTGCTTCAGCTGTTCTCCAGTCATAGTACCATAACACAAACTCTTTGCTGAAATGTTGTTGAATCGGCATCAAAGGAATCCGTTTCAGCACAACAGGAGGTTTATATTTCAACGTCACCTTGTTCAAACCAGTAATAGGATCAACCTATTTGTGAACTTTCCTTTTTGGATATTGAGGCTTGAACAAGTTCCACCTAGTTCTGCTTTCCTAAGACATCTTATCAGCAAAATAACCAACAGCATCATTGTTAACAGAAGCGCCGCTCATTGTATGTCTACAGATTACAGCCCAGTACGGCAAGGTTTTAATATCATGGAACCTGTGAAAGTACAGAATTCCCTTTTCCCACTTCAAACCTATGCAACGTAACTGGTTGAGATATTTCCATCCCAAAGCTCTGCCTTTGAACATTTCATTATGGTATTTGTAGAAACCTCCTTGTACTTCTGCCTTTGGTCTGTTTGCCTCTTTTTCTTTCAATTTCTTTAACAAATATTTCAAATCATCTGATTGTTGAAAGGTTGGTTTCTGATTAGCATCTTTCTCAAACACTTCATCCAAAATCTTCTTGCTCTTTTTCTCAGCAAGCTTCTCTACTTCATCAAGTGTTTCATCATTCATCTCAGGTATCACACCTTCCTCTTTTTCTCTAAAATACTCCGGATATTCTTCACTAGTAATATCCTCAATCTTAATATCTTCAAAAACTGGAGTATCTCTATCATCTGAGTGATCACCTGCATCTTTCTCTGGAATATTAGGAATCTCTTTATCATTCATAACTTCTTCTAGAGACTTCCCTATCTGCTTTGCCAAACCTTCTAAAATCTCTTTAGACACCACAGCAGATACTTCCCCATCTTCCAAATCAGGATCATTGTATTCCAACTCATATCTCATATCCTCTGATTCAAAGATCTCGGGAAATCTTCCAGTTAACTTAATCGTCCAAACATTCTTCTGTAACATCAGACGATATAAGTTCTTGTCTTCATCAGACAAAGATCTAATATTTTCGGTCCAAAAGATGCTATCATCATCATCAACATTCTCACCAGGTGTCTTTTTAGAACTAGACTCACCTGTGTCTCCCTTATCAGTTTCTCTCTTCTCATATCTATACTTGTCAGTGTCTTGATCATCATCATCAGAACTATCATCTTCATCATTTTTACCATCTTTCTTTTCACCATTCTTACCTCCTGCATCATCATCATCATCATCATCATCATCATCATCATCATCATCATCATCATCTGATATGTCTCCAAACTCATCATCATCTTCTTCATCATCAGAAGGTTCATAATCAACCTGCTCTTCTTCTTTATCCTCTTCCTCTTCATTACCCTTAAGCTGTGGTGCTTTAGAGTATAGATCGTCAATCATCTTTCTCAGACTTTTGTTGTCTGACTTAATCTTCTTATTTTAAATCTGAAGCAGCTTGATTTTCTTTGTATTTCTTTTACCACGTGTAATCAACATCTGATTCTTTGATTCAAGCTGTTTAACTTTTGCTTTAATCTTTTCTTGATTAGCTTTGGAGGATAAAACAATTTGAAACATTGTTTTCTCATCTTCTCTCATCTGTATAATCTCCTCCTGTTGTTGATTAAATGCCTTCATCACATTCTCTATCTGGCGATTAACAGCTTCCATTATCTCACTTGAAACTGTAACCTGTGGTGAAGATGATTCAGCAGTAGGTGTAGCTGCAGGTTTAGCTGTTTTCTTTTGCACTTGTTCTAACACAGTCTTCAACAAACTAGAAAAAATTTCAGGAGCTGGAGCTGGGATCACGATAACTTCCTCCTGAACAACTTTCTTCTTCTTCACTGTTGGGGATGCAACGGGTGTTGTATCTTTCGAGCTTCTGATTGCTGGTACTTTCGTTCCAACAACTAACAGATCAATCTCTCTGTCTCTCTCTTCTTCCTAGGATTATCATTCTTAGCCATAGTCTTGCTTCTGGCTTTCTTAATCTTCTCACCAGCTACAAGAGATCCAACAAAATCAAGATTATCAATTGTCAAGTCCAAATCTTGATCATCCAACTCTCTATTCCCCTGGTTTTCTTCTTCAATAGCTTTGTTCAAACTATCAATCTCACCAACCACAGTGGCCTTGGGTTTAGTGATCTTGATTGTTTCATTACCTAAATCACATTCAGCTTCATCTTGAGTCTCTTCTGAATCAACAGACTCTTCATCAACTAACATCATCTTAGCTTTACCTTTGCCTTTCACTGATTTCTTCTTCTTTGGTTCAACATCATCAACCTTCTTTTTACCTTTACCAGACTTAGCACCTTTGTTGATAACTTGACGCTTTCTCTTAGCATCTTTGTCAACTGGAAATAAAGGGCGATCAAAATTAGAATCACTCTTATCATTCCTTGCTTTGTTTTGACCTGGATCCTTGTAAGCAACATCTCTCAAATGTCCAAACAGATTCTTATAAGGTGGCTTCAAGTTATCAGGAACACCCTTATAGGCTCTCATTTTGCTCAAAGTAGTGATACTCATATGAGTTTGATAAACAATCTGCACTGGATCCTTTTTTCAATTCAGGATACTTGAGATCAAATATCATCTGGAGAAATCTTGGATACAAAAGAAACTTATCGGTCTTCAAACCCTTCAAAACTTCCATTATATGCTCAAAGATCATCCCAGACACGTTAAATGGCTTGTTCAAAATCAAAGCAACAACCAAGGAGCACAAACTCTTTCTCAGCACATCATATCCACTCCCACTGGTCCAAATACATGTAGAATCACATGTAGTAGATTCTTGAAATGAGAACACAGCTTTCCTTTGTGTAATAGGCAATCAGTGATTGGAGCATTATACTTCATCCTTAGAAAACACTTTCTTTGCTCCATCCAGGATAATTTAGTAGGATCAGTTGGAGAATCCCTCAATTGTAAAGCTTCTCTAATATCCTCTTCAGTCACAAGAACAAACTGTCCTTGAATATAGCTCTGAATAGCTGATTTGTCATCCCAGAAAGTAATCACCGCTTTCTTCCAGAAATCCACATGATGATCTTTGTAGATTGTCTTCGGGGTAGCAAGAGCATAGATCACTCTACTTCTCTTTAAAAACTCTATCATGCTTGAGAATTCTTCATATTGCTTGACTTCCCCGAGAAATGCACAACAATTATGGACTGGTTCGAACAACAACTCCTTTGGTTCTTTTGGTTTCTCTGAATCTTGTACCTCCTTCTCTGGGTTTTGTTGTTCAGCCATTATAATCTGCAAAACACGTAAAAACAAACATGAAAATTTATCAAAAACGGACAAAATTGAATTTTTGTTAAAACACTCCTTCATTCGACCCAAACGGGGGTTCGAATGAAAATAAAGTGTGTCGAATGAGAAAAATCATATGAATAAAACTTTCATTCGACCTCAAACAGTCTATTCGACCTTAGTTTGTCTCATTCGACATAAAAGGTCTCATTCGACCCTGCTGAAATGGTCGAACAGGCTGTTTGGTTTTCAAATTTGCCAAACATCAATTCGGCCAAGATAAACATCACATTGTTGTTTGATTATACTCTAATATGGCTAATTAACATTTAACAACAATCAATTGGATTTATTAACCTATTATAGATGGTTTTATCCCAAAATCTAGGGTTTTAAGGTTTCAAAGAATCAATTATGTTTAAAAACATGGTTTAACAATGGATTTTGGCCTATTCTCACCCTAAAACCATCGACAATGGTTAATCAATGTTCAATTGATGTTCAAACAGTGTGAAGATGCACTAATTAGGTGTTCTAGGGTTTGATTAAACAAACACTGATTCTTGACGAAAACCTTGTACGACCAATCGAGCTTTGTTTCTGACAATAACACCTCGATCATCCTTTTTACACTTGAATACCCACTTGGTACAAATTTTCTTCCGGTCTGGTGGTAAATTTGTCAGCGTCGAGACTCCGAGTTTCTGAAACTGTAGTAGTTCCTGTTGCATAGCTTCAACCCATGAATCATCTTGTAAAGCATCCTTGTACGTCCGCGGCTCGACCTGCGAAACATAACAAGAAAAAGACCAGTCATTTTGACAACCAGATTTCTGTATTTTAGCATACAGGGCTAGGGCTCCAATGTTGTCATGTGAAGTTGCACGTCTCAATTGACCTCTCGTCATCACACTACTACTTGGATCACCAATAACTTATTCGAGCAGATGAATCTGATGAATCCGAGATTCCGGATGATCAGGAATAGGATTAACCGCTGGAACATTGAGATTCTCTGCAGTCTCTAGATCATTACCTATGTTAGATGAAGATGCAACATCTGTATTTGGGTTCACTGGTGGTGTTACCGTAGCATGATCTAAAATAGCTTCACTGAAATCATCATCATTGTCTTCAGACTCAGATAAATCAAGAATTGTGGAAGCTTCTTGGAAAACCTCTTCTTCATTAACAGGAGCATTGGTATCATTAGAAGCTGCTACCGGAGGAGTTACGGTGATCGGACGCACTAACGGTGAAGTTACTACATTCTCACACTCGTAATATAATTGTAAAACAACTTCTTCAACAATACTTTCTAGATTGAATGAATCGAATAATTCCTTTTAATCAAACATACAATCAGGCCCACTTCCTTGAAAATTCTGAGTGTAACGCTGGACTTCAACATTTGCCCGCTCTTCAACCTGTTTGGTTCTTTTGTTGAATACGCGTTTTAGTGGTGTCGCATATCCCACAAAGTAACCTTCTTCAGCTTTAGGTCCAAATTTCTCAGTAGGATTCAACATAGTGCATGACGCCCCGAAAGGTTCTAGAAACTCCAAGTTCGGCTTTCGTCTGTTAAGCAGTTCATAAGAAGTTTTGCCAAACTTCTTCACCGTTAACACATGATTCAATGTGTAACATGCTGTACAAATGGCTTCATTCCAAAACATAACTTGAAGGTTAGAATCTGCAAGCATGGTCCGTATCGCATCTATTAGAGTCTTGTTCTTTCTCTTTAGAGCACCGTTCTGTTATGGAGTATATGGTGCACTGTACTCATGATGAATACCCTTTGAGTCACACAATGCATCCATTTGAGAATTCTTAAACTCCGTACCATTATCACTTCGAATTCTCTTGATCTTCAATCCATATATTTTCTCCAATCGAGTAAACAGAACGTTCAGATTATTAAACGTTTCACTCTTGTGTTGCATGCACATTACCCACGAAAATCTTGAAAAGTCATTGGAAACCACAAGACAATAAAGTTCTCCATTAACACTCTTACGTTTAACTGGTCCGATTAGGTCCATGTGTAAACGTTCAAGTGGAAGTTCGACAGAATTTACTTTCTTGGGTTTGTGGGACTATTTGTGGTGTTTCCCCTTTTTGCAACTAACACATTTATCATTAAGATGAAAATGCTTCACGTTCATGCCCTCAACAAGTCTGTTTTTCACCAAATGATTCATCTTTCTTAGGTGAATATGCCCCATCCTCCTGTGCCACATGATTGATTCTTTTTCAGTAGCCTTGGATAGAAAGCACGTGACTTGTCCCTGTGTCGTGGTTGCCTTTCTCATGTTAAGAATGTATAGATTATTCACTCTTGGAGCCTTCAACATTATCCATTCTTTTGGAATAACGAAACCAGGTTTCAGTATGTAGCAAGATTTGTCATCAAAGTGAACCAAAAACTTCTTATCACAAATCAGACTCACACTCAACAAATTATAATCAATTTGTTTCACATACGATATCCGTTCGAAACTCACAATCCCATTACTAACACTCCTTTCCATTGTTATATAACATCCTTTGTTTCCCGCGAACGCCACACAGCCTCCATTAATATTCTTTATATGAAATAGCAGCGTCAAATCTCCGGTTATGTGCCCAGAATCTCCACTGTTCACAATCCAGAGGCTGCTAACAAGGCCAGCTGGAGCTCCCTGCAAAATTCACAAACAAAATTAGTTTTTAAAGGGACCCAAGCCTATTTGGTCTTGTGTCTTTTAATGTTAGTTTTCAAAGAATCTTTTTCACAAACTTTCAAGTTTGAATCAGCCTTTTGCTGGTTTTTCACAACTTTCTCACTTTTCACTTCAACTTTTGCAGATGATGTAAAAGCACCTGGCGAACCCTATGGTGTCCAAGTCTGTTCAGAACGTTTCAGAATCCTTATTTGAGGTTGTTTAACCTCAATAGGTTTCTTTGTATCGTTCGAAAATGAAATTTTCTCGGCTACCTTATCTGAGTTAACAGATACAGGCCCAACCGATGATTTCACAACAGGTTTTGGGAAAACCTTTTGTTTATCATTAGTCGTGTTCACCATTGTTTTCTTTAGCTTTTTCTCCATAGCAATCTGGTTTCGGTTATCATAGACAATTGGAAAGTTTTCCCTCTTCTGATAGAAACGATTTTGGTTATAAAATGTTTTCCTTTGAGGAACAAACTGTTTTTGTGGAAAATGATGTCTATGATCATCAACCAGATTCCTTACATTCTGCTTTCTTTCAACTTCGTGCCTCTTATGTCTCGCATATGGGTAGTGAGCCAGTAAAGGCCCTCTCTCCCCACATTTAAAACATGAAAGATATTCTTCAAACACATTTTTAGAATTAGATTTAGCGAAAGATTTAACCGGGCGTTGGTCATCAACACACTTTCGCCTTAAACTCTCAGGAGCGGGCTCCTTTGAGTAAGCCGATTCATAAAATCCGTTAACCTTTTCTTTTGGCTTTATAAACTCAGTGACATGAACTTTTGGTTGTGAAGAATCATCACCATATAATATCCGAATAAGTTCAGGAGGAATATCATTGGTCCTTTCATGTTTAGGAAACCAAATGGTACTTTCTTGCCAGATTTTCTCAATTTTTGAATAATTGGTAAATTGTATAGGATATTCTTCGTCTGAGATTATCTTATTGGATCGTTCCATCTGATAGAAAACCTTCACTGGTTTGTCAATTGGTTCATTTTTCTCAATTTTCTTAACTGGTTGATTCATTTTGTTTGCAATTTTCTGAGGATGAGAAACCTGAGATGGTGAGATTATCTCATTTGTTCTTATGTGATTTTCCAATGGAATATCATCATTTTTCTTAGGTTCCTCATCTTCAGTATCTGAATCATCAGTTACTGCAATCACTCCTTCATCATTCAATCCAAGTATCGGTCTCACATCATAATTTGGATCTCCAACACTAGAAGTGTTTGATTCATTATCCGATGAGGAATCCAATTTCACTGAACTCTCAGGTGTTTCTGAATTTAAATTGTGATATTCAAATAACACTGGAGTAGGAACAGGCTTATAATTGGCATCATTGGATTGTGATGGTTCTTCAACAATGTGGTCCAAAACATACGCCACATGTTTATAACTCTCTAATTTCTTGTTGACTTTTTCAGCAAAACACTTGATTTTAGCCATTTCAAGTTTTGTTTCTTCAATTTCATTGATATAATTGTTAATGGCTATTTGTTTCAAAGATAAAGTTTTTATCAAGTCTAAAACATCCTTTTTGTACCCCTCAAATGTTTTGTTGAAATCATGCTCATCCTTACGATAAGATTGAATGACGATTTTAGCACTCTCAAGTTGATGCTTAAGTTGCTTAACTTCGTTAGTTAATCTATCACAAGTGCCACAATACTTATTTTCACTATTAGCAGTGCTAGGACTTATCGGTCTAGGCGGATCTGTCATGGCCATCAATGCAAAATGTGCTTCCTTCCCAGCAAAGAAATTTGAGTAGTCAATCTTTGTGAAAGCATCATCAACCACAACGATTTCTTCGTCATCAGAAAATCAGCTTCAGCTAGCAACTGATCAATGTCTTCATAAAGATAATTAATGCTAGCTTCATAATCAAATTCGCTTTCTGAATCCGAATAGACAGATTCCGGTTCATCATGGACATCAGCAACGGAATCGATAATCGTTCTTGAAACTATTTCAGTAACCGGTTCATCAACCTTCTCATCAATAAGATCTGTAACCTTCTCTGCAATCTCTTCAACAATCTCTTCAATCACAACTTCAGAAACTTTCTCAGTCACTTTTTCACAAACTTTCTCATAAACCAATTCATCATCATCTATCACCGGCTCCTCTAAAACCATCTCTTGTGCCAAACAAGCTACATTCCCACCGGTAACCTCTTCAACACCCAATTGCATACTCTGCATGCCATTCCAATCAAAACCCTCATCCTTTTGAATCACCAAAGCCTAGTTATCAATTTGAGGTTGGGTATTTGGTGTAGAAATTGGAACAATGGTTCTGGTTGGGTTAGAGTTAGGTGTGGTTTGGTCTTGGTTAGTTGTAGGTGTTGGTCTCGTTGTGGTATTTTGAGAGGTGTTTTGTCGGTTTTGGTAATTGTTTTGTTGTGGATAGGTGTTATTGTTTTGGCTTTGATATGTGACTTGGTTTTGTGATTGGCAATTCTGGTAGTTGGAATTGAATGGATTTCGGTAACCTTGTTGCATGGGTTGAGTACATTCTCGCTTGAAATGACCTCGAGTGCCACAATTAAAACAAGTTACCTTGGATTTGTTGAAACCATAGGTAGTATTTGGTGAAGTAGCGAGGTCAGTTCTATCAGTCTTTTCTATGAACTCGGTCGCTCTCCTCATCACGCTAGCAAATTCCCACTGAATGTCAATCAAATCCATTTCTTCCTTGTCGATCTGGGCATAATCTTCATTAGTCAGATTATTGTTTCCAATCTGACTTGCCACAAGTCCATTATATGAAGCGACCATTGCTGAGACTAAAGCAATGTGTTGTTTTTCCACTTCAACTGTCAGATTATTCATGTTAGAAGTTTCCAACACGATTGGACTTTGGCTTCAAGATGCTTGAGGCATCATCTGAGGAACATAATGTTGCTGTTGAGGCATAGATTAAGTATAGCAGGCTGCAGACATTTGTGGTTGTGTTGGTATGTAAGAAGTTAAGGTGTATGAAGTTGGAGTATAAGATGGTCCTGGTGCAAGGTAATTGATTGGATTTCTTGGTGGTTCAGCAACATTTGAAATGAAAGCAATGTGTAGTGTAACAGTTCCACCTATTGATGAAGTAGACATGGAAGCAGATGAAGTAGCATGATACAACTCTTGATTTTGAGGAAACTGAGATCTATTGGCTTTCCTCTTTTCTTCCATCTCCTTATTCTCTAACTTCTGTATAAACTCATTGATGGTCCAATAGCGATACGCATCCTTTTCCTTCAACACTTCAACATGTTGACTCCAGTACGGAGGCAACGAGCCAGCAAACCTGTCCACTAATTCCTACATTGGAAGTTTAATCTCATAGTTTGAAAATTCAGATAATAAATGGCAATATCTCGGAATGAGTTCCTTCAGCGTCTCATTTCCCACATAACTGAAATTTTCGAACTCTTTCTTCAACTCTTCCAGGCGAAGTCTTCTGGTCTTCTCATTTCCATCGTGTCTATTCTTCAAAAAATCCCAAAGTTGTTTTGAAGTAGTACACGACCCAAACTGATGCAATAAATCTGTGGTCAACGCCTGTGACAACTGAGAAAATGCCTTATTCTCCAGTGCAAACTTCTTCTTCTTGTCATCCTTTAAGTCTTCAAGAGGAATTGGGATGTTCGTATTCTCAACTATTGGAGTAACATATCCCTTCATTATCATTTGCCACGCCTCTCCTCCTTCCAATCCCATGCCTTCCAGATGAATCTTGAACTTCTTTTGCGGATTGTAGTACTCATACATGTCCAACAACTTCGGAGGACGGTTACCACTACCCGATGATAAGTCATTGATGAGTGTAGTAATCGCACTTGCAGTCTGAGACTGCACCGCTGCGGCTGCAACTCCCTAAAGATCATTCACTTGTTGTTGTGGAGGTTGAGTAACAGGTGGTCGTGTTGAACTTATCATAGCAATGTAGTTGATTGGCTGTGATGGTTGTGTGCTAGTCTTCTGAGAAGCAACTGCCCATGGATTAATGGAAACATGTTGTTGTTGTGTTGTTGCAGGTCTAGGTGTAGAAGAAAATCCCCAAATGTTGTCCATAATGCTCGGAATGTAAACACTTAGAAAATTTATCAAAAACAGAATCTGGTTCGACCTCTGAACAAGAAACGTGGGTTCGAATGAAGAAATTTGTCTAGTTCGACCCTTTCAACAAACTCGAATGAGAAACTGTAACATACAAGACTTGGTTCGACCTGATACAAACTCTCCTTCGACCTCCTGGGTAGTCGAATGAAACAAATTTGGTCGAATGACAACACAACACACTGAAAAACTTTTGGTTCAACCTAAACTCTCTCCGGTTCGACCAAAAATCACTGATTCGACCCAAAAACTCCCTCGTTCGACCTAAAACTCTCTGGTTCGACCTGACCCATTTGAAAAACGGTTATTCTTCAAAAATCAGTTATTTTGATCCAAATTTTTCAAAAGTTTATGGATTTTGATTATCTTAATCAGGTTTTGCATCGGATTTGATGGAGATTAACTTTAATGAATGAAAATTTTGATTTTATCCATGAAACCAAGTCAAAATCAATCAATCTCCATTGTCATTCAAAGTTCAGGCAAAACAAGAAAAATTTAGGTGTTTTTCGATAAAATTCTGTTCGAAAACTATCAAATTGCAATTGTATGATCGAGATATGCTCTGATACCACTTTGTAGAGGATTGGTTTTATAAAAAACGACAAGGTGATCATACAAGTGAAACAATCAAGGTGCGGAAACCCTAGACCGTATGCAATATGATAGAGATCAAATCAGAACACAATCAAATACCTTTTAATAATCATTTCATTCATAAACAGGTTTAATAATCTTGTTAGATAGTGTTTACAATGAAATCGGTCGGTTACAGAAAGTTCCAGAACCTAGAGAGAGCACACACTCAACCTCTAAACCAAATGACCAAAAACTTAATCACAAAATAAAACTTTAAGTTTATATAGACTGCACGTTCGACCCCACGTCATGGTCGAATGTGTCCTTCGACCTCAGCATTAGCTCGAACCAAAACATCTTCTGAACAAAGCTTCCTTCGACCCACTATAAGTCTCCTTCGAACCCTGATGCGTTTAGTTTTAGCATTAAAAAGGTGTCATTTTCCCCGGTGCCAAAAACTTTGATTTAACAATCCCAAAACAGTGGTTTTGGGGGGAAAGACTGATTTTACTAAACCCCAATTACAAAGTTTTAAATTTATAAAGTAAACAATATTTACTTCGGAAACTAAAACCAACACATAGGCAGAGAACCTAACATGCATAGTATAGTTTCGGTGGTAAGTATTGAGTATCGTATTCCAAGGTTCACACTTTCCCCTACTCAACCATTCATCAATTGACCGATCGGGTTTTAAAAAGGAAAAATAAAATGGAGGGGTTCTTTAAAAAGAGTTTTAAAAAGGTTTGGTTTTATAAAATATAAGGTGGGACAACTAGTAGATAGATATGCACATATCGGGACCCTTCGCCTAAGTAGTTAAGTTTACTATTATAATTAATAATTTAATAAAGTTAATTGTGTGGAAGAAGAGAGTGATCTTGAAGTGCCGACTGCTTGATAGAGAAGCGCAGGCGACTACTAAGTAGAATGCTAAACCTCTCCAGTGTGCGTCTACCCGGGGTACTTCACCAGTGCCTCGTGAATAGCGGGCTCCTCGAACCGGGGTCAAGTCTTCGGGTCTCCTAAATTATCATCTTCTTAAATTGCAGGCTTCACTCCAGCTAGGGACATCGTACACCTCACCTTAGTTCTTGCGTTACATACCGAAGAGTCTCTTTATCCTGGCAACCACGTATCCCCATTGGTTTATGGTCAATGTCGAAAGGTCTCTCTTACGGTTGTCACAGGAAGACGGTCTATCCATTGGTTAATGGCGTTGTACTAACGAGAACTAGATAAAGAACCTTTGTTTTATTTATCTTAGTAACACTTTACATGCCTGATAAAGTTGGTGAATGATGACTTAATTACCCAACCCATAACCTCCCAAGCTGGATGAGGTCCTTGACAAAGGCGGCACATAGTCCTAAAGGCGTATGATACAAAAGATCACCGGTGCGCCCGTAGGGAAACCATCCTTTGCCAAGAAGATCACCCAACCATCTGATATGAACCAGAAATGTGTCACTCAGATCTGGTCCACTTCAGAAGCCATTGCTTAGAACTCGGTTTGGATATCAGAAGCCCGAAGGATCTGACTCACTACCGGTTTCCTTTACTTGGATCTAGCTCGGGACTACCAAAATCTGATTATACCATTGATTAATTAAGTTAAAGTTGTTATTAAGTTATTCATCATTCAAACCTGTCACCAAGATAAACATATAAAGATTAGAAGAAGATAACACAACAAATAACTAAAAATAAACTACTATTAATAATAATAATAAAAGTCTACGAATCGAAGCGGGTTCGTAAATACAAGAAAGATACAACCATAGAAATGATCAAAACAAGGATCACGGCTGCTCATAGACAAGCTTTCCATCTTCCAAGTGATATGTATTCTCTCATGATCCTCACAACCCTTGATGTTTTATTGCTTAACTACTCTATGATCCTCTTCTTGGCCAACTAATCAAGGTAGGTTGAAGCCTAACCATTGAGGGATGTTAGGAGGACCAGAAGGCCTCCCAAGGGACCCCAAGATCTCTGGAAGAAGCTTAGTAGTCGGCCCAAGAGAGCACAAGAAGGGATGAACAAATGATGGGGGTTGGCTTGCTATTTATAAACCTCGAGGGGCTACACGGTCGTGCCAATGTGTGTCAAGGGCGTGCTCGCTGTCTCACGTACGTTCTATTGCTGCATGGTAGACTCTTGTCTGTACCTTTGGTCCCCTGCACGGCCGTGCCAGTGCATATGGCACGGGCGTGCTCAGTCTGTTGTCTCTGATTTCTTGCTCTCCAAGTTTGTTTTGTTGTTCTCTCGCGTACTGGACCTTCGTGCAGGTGTGCGTGGGCGTGCTTGGTCACTCCAGGGATGATTTTAGTGTTGTTTAAGTCCCGGGATTGTCTTCAAAACATATAGTGAACCGGCTGATAGTCTCGTATTTTCAGGAATCTCCGGTTTTTGTCTGTTTTTGCCCGGAAATCCTCTATTTCCACTTTAGAGCTCGGTTTTCCTGCAAAATACAAATAGGAACGATTTAAGTATCAAATCTTAACAATGTTACCCAAATTGTACCCTATTATGAGACTGTTTATGCCTGTTTTTTATGATAACTTTTTGAGTTATCACAATACCCCACACTTAGACCATTGCTTGTCCTCAAGCAATCAAACACAAATGCACTTAAAACAGACAGTAATCAACAAACCCTCAACCCATTTAACCCGTACGATTATGCTCGAACCTATACATGTTCACAATGTTCACGCAGCACTCGGGTTTATCATTTTGGTGAGATTTGGGGGTGAACACTCAAGTCCGCAACGAAGTCGACTAGGGTTATAGGCTTGTATGCATATCAAGTCCTCGTCTCCAAATCGAATAACGAAGAAAAATCAAGAGGGCTTTTATACGGGTAGTAATGTAGGTGTGTAAAGATAAAACAACTTTTTTTTATCTATATACAAAGGGGATGAGTCACCGAGTCACAAGGGAGCGTCACGGCTGAGATGATGATGAAGCAGCGAGGCGTGGAAAAGGGTGACTATAACCTCTGGTGACGTTTTCAGCGGCGATCTCTGAAAGGAGTCGGTGTAAATCCCGAGGTCCTTCATCATGGCTATCTCATTTCTGATAGCGTAGTCAACGTTGCTTCCTTTTCTGACTTTCCGCTCGGCCTGGTATCGAATAGCTCCCTCATGAATTAGCAGAATGTATTCGCTTTGTGAGTGGGTCGAGTTGTTGCTGCATGCTCCTTCGTGGGACCAATGGCCACATTTTCTGCATTTATCATATCTCTTGGCCCGTCTTTTTGCAGCGCTCTTTGATTGTCCATAAAAAGGGTAGATTTTGTTCCATCTTCCTCCACAATTTTCTTTCGTCTGCCGTCTTCTCAAAAATTATTTGTAACATGTCACGAGGCAGACGCGGCTCAGCGAAGTAGAAACATCCTAGCAAGTGTTCGTCCAGCGGGTGCATCTTGAGAAAGCGATGGGGGAAGCAAGAGAGAGATAAGAGATCACTGAGAGAAAGCAGAGAGAGCAGAGACCAGGAGAGAGAGAGAGAGAGAGAGAGAGGGAGAGAGAGAGAGAGAGAGAGAGAGAGAGAGAGCAGAGTTCTAGTTCTTTAAGGTCTCACCGGTCAAAGACCAAATTTTTATCTTCGAAGAACTTTTCTTTTTGGGCTCTCTTTTTTATGGGTCTCTCTATTTATTGGGCTCTCGATTTATTTTGGGCTCTCAAACTACTATTTTTTTTTTGAAGATGTCCCTCTTGGCCCCGTCTTGTGTTGTTCCCTCCTTTGTCAACAATGTTGCCTTTTTTCTTCAAACTTGCGATCTCGCGCTCTTGGTGATAACAAATTATTGAAGCTGCTGTGGTGACACATGATCGGAACTCATTTATTGGGTGAAAGAAACGAAAGGCTAAGGCTCAAAGGGTTTTCTATGGGAAAGGATAATTTTTGGGGGTGAAACCTAATTGCCTCTATCACTTTAATCCAGTTATTAATTTTAAAACAAGGATATGCATAAGCACACAAGTTCTAACCGAGTCGGACTAAGGTCGGATATCTCTCATGCCAAATGAAACGAGCAATATATGATATGGATGTAAGTGTGGTGCTCGATAAGAGGCTCAAAAACTCTCACGTGGAAAATCGGGTATGATAAGGTATCAGTTTTGAGCATAAACTTTGGGGTGTTTTTCTACGTGCCATGCAACTTATTTTTCTACTATTTTATTTTAAATGGACTTACGGGTTTAATTAACATCATCTACTTCAACTGTCTTTTAATGTGAACTGTTCGGCATAAATGCCTAATAGGGATCACCCGGACGAGCCTAATAGACTATAAAAATCTGTCAAAATTGACCGTGAATGACGCTACGGGTATCAAGCAGCTAAGAGGGTACCGGATAACACACGATCAATGACAAGTGACCCGCGAGATAAAATAAAATAAGCAGCAAAAATGGTTCCACCCCACACTTAAAATTTTGGTATAAATTTTAAGTGTAGAAATGGATAAAAAGGCAAGAGAAACTAACACTCCCCTGATAACAACGAATCCTCTCGCGTGTGAGCGAAACCTGTATACTCCACAGAGAGACGTCGAAATGGCGGATCCAAAATATCAAGCTTTCCCCGACCTGTCCTAAAATAACTAGAAAAAGAAAAATAAAAATAAAAGATAGATAAAAGCTACGGTCCTAGGATAGATACTAGTGCCGAAGCACTAGCGGGGTGGAACAAGTCCGGGCATGCACCAAGCATGCAAATGTGTCAATATACAACCATCAACAACCATAAATAAAAGAAAAATAAAAAGAAGAGAAAATAGTGTTTTAAGTCATCAAACCATCAATCATAAACCATAAACCTGCAAGGAGATATAATCACACTAAGCGGTTGCGGTGGGAGCGGGATCTGGAGGTGGAACCGGTGGAGGAAGTCATATGCCTAGAGAAGTCCTCCCTAAAAGACCGGAACTTAGTGGTGAGAGTGTCGAGCCTATCCAGGATAAGGCGGAGCTTACCTCCGCACTACTGTCGGTCGGTCCTGGTGGCTGGTGGTGGTCCGGCTGGTGCCCTGGTGCTCTGATGACGCGCCGTAGCTGCCGAAGACTCGGCCCAACCACCCTCATCCGAGTCTCTCTCCCTGTATGCCTCCTCATAAGCTGCTTTCTCATCCCATAATTCCTTTTTATTATCAATCAGCTTCAACTTTTTCCCGAACAGATCCACAACCCAGAGTTCTTCATTACCTTAGTGTCCAGGGGGCGCACACGGTCAAATGCAGTCAATCCTGCCAATGCCTCTAGGCTATGAACTCCTAGTGAGGTGGCGAGGTGTGTGATGTAGGGGCCCCCGAATATGTGGCTGGCTGAGGTGTTGCCATAGCTACGAGTGAAGAACTCTGCCAAAACATGGGCGAGGTTGCAGTGTCGCCCGTCAATGATACAGAAAAGATGAAATATCTCTCGCTCGTTAACTCCACCGGTACTTTCCTTCATAGCCCCTAGAGTGCTTGCTATAACCATATGAATCCACCTATGAAGCGGGTCAGGAAAACTAGATCTCTTATGCATCCTTGGGTTGTATGGATCCTCATAAATCTGTGCCCAAAAATCTTGTGGTTGCATACCCTCATGCCACCAAAAGAGACTATCAGTAAATTCCGGTTCAGTAACTTCCCTTTGTCTATACAAACCCATCCTAATCCCAAACTCAGCTAGCGTCAACCTGTACCATCTCCTCGCCATCCTGAAGCCAATACACGGCTTAGAAATCCTATCATCCCCAGTGGCAGGTGGGTGTAGACAAAAGTGGCTAAAAACTCAAGAGTAAGTTCCGTATAAGCTGTCTCTCGGATCTTGAAGAACCTGTGCCACTGGTAGGATAACATGTTGTAGAACCGGGGTTCCAGTTCTACCTTTTTCAGGGCTTCGTAATCAACAGGCCAATAGATTCCCATCTGTCTCCCCTTAAACACCTGTAAACGCCTGCGGGCGTTCCTTTCTGTTTCGTTCCTATTAAAGTATAACCAGGGGTGGACGTCATCTGCCATGGGCCCGTCAGGCTCAAAAGTGTATGTCTCTGGGGGATCCAATGGAACAGATTCTCCCGACTGATGGGAGTGGTGAGATCCTGATGATATAGATGGTGATCGCAGGGCTGGCCGCTTCATTCTGGGCATAATCTGCAAAATACAACAGAATCGGTTCAGCTTCAAAACTTTAAATTTTTCTGCAGGAAAATAAACAGTCTGGGTCCAGTGGCTGCACGCCTGTGCTCAGGGAAAGAGCACGGCCGTGCAGCTCAGTCTGCAGTCCGTGTTTCTACTGGTTCAACTATTTAAACGGGTTTTTCTCCTAAAATACCCTACAACTGATTTTAATCTGCAAAAATAACTTAAATTTAAAACTTAAAATGTTCTGGTGGGTTTTCGAGGTCAAGCACGCCCCTGCACCTATGGTGCACGGCCGTGCGTAATCTGATGGCTCAGTTTGGCTACGAGGGAAATTTCTAATGGTTTTCTAGTCAAGCACGGCCTCGACACACTGCTGTGCACGGTCGTGCTCGTAACTGAAGCGACGGTTTTCAAACCCGTTAGTTTTCCAGAAAAAAATTTCACAAGGTTTCTCAAAAATCTCCACAACATTTCAATCCTAGTGTTCCCCTAATCATTCTCCTACAATATAATGCTCAGATTCGGGCCACAAA
Organism: Ambrosia trifida; assembly: GCA_028751855.1. Taxonomy (NCBI): domain Eukaryota; kingdom Viridiplantae; phylum Streptophyta; class Magnoliopsida; order Asterales; family Asteraceae; genus Ambrosia; species Ambrosia trifida. The sequence continues at coordinate 52,111,623 of CM054128.1, forward strand.
CACTAGAAAACTAAGATTTTTATCAAGTACCCTAACTACTCAAAACCTCAAGAAAACGGACAGATCTTGACATAAAACACATAAAAGATGTTAGGGGTCGAGTATACATACCTTATACAGAAGAATGGGGCCTGGAATGAAGGAAATGGTGGAAAATGAAGGTTTTAGGGGTGGTGCGACAGTATGCGTGCTTGGGGAAGAAGAAGAAGAATGAAGTTTGAAAAGTCAAAGAGACTTTTTAAACCCATATTCTGGTTTTGCACGTTTGGCACGGCCGTGCCACTTTATGTGGCACGGGCGTGCACCTCTGCCAAACATCCCGTTTTTCGCGTTTTTCAATTTTAAAGCTGTTTTTAAGGGTCTGGTTTTAAAATTTTCAGTCGGGTTTCCCCAAAATAATTTTTTAAAACCACATTTTAATTTTGAAAACAGTTTAAATTTTAAATTTCTGAAAAACTGCACCCGGTCTCATTTTTCACTTTTTCCGGTACTTACCTGGCGATCTTCAAGGAATGGCAAACCGGCCTCTAACGAAAATAAAGAAGAAATAAAAAACCTCCAAAATAAATCGTGAAGATCTTGGTGATTTCGGCGCTCTCCACGGGAATTCTCCAAGGTAACTAATCTCGAAGGACACTTGAAAAGAAAAACTGAAACAACCACAATCATCGAAAATAAAGCAGAAATAAAATGAAAAAGCAAAATAAAGAAGACCGAAAACAAAAAGGAAAATAAAGTGAAAATAAAAATGAAAAAGAAAAATAAACTGATCAATCAAGTGACCAGGGTCTTTCTTTGGAAATCATTGTGTTCCCCGGCAATGGCGCCAAAAACTTTGATGTGTTTGGTTTTAACATTAAAAAGGTGGCATTTTCCCCGGTGCCAAAAATTTGATTTAACAATCCCAAAACAGTGGTTTGGGGGAAAAGACTTATTTTACTAAACCCTAATTACAAAGTTTTGAATTTATAAAGTAACCAATATTTACTTCGGAAACTAAAACCAACACATAGGCAGAAAACCTAACGTGCATAGTATAGTTTCGGTGGTAAGTATTGAGTATCATATTCCAAGGTTCACACTTTCCCCTACTCAACCATTCATCAATTGACCGATCGGGTTTTAAAAAGGAAAAATAAAATGGAGGGGTTCTTTAAAAAGAGTTTTAAAAAGGTTTGGTTTTATAAAATATAAGGTGGGACAACTAGTAGATAAATATGCACATATCGGGACCCTTCGCCTAAGTAGTTAAGTTTACCATTAAAATTAATAATTTAATAAAGTTAATTGTGTGGAAGACGAGAGTGATCTTGAAGTGCCGACTCCTTGATAGAGAAGCGAAGGAGACTACTAAGTAGAATGTTAAACCTCTCCAGCATGCGTCCACCTGAGGTACTTCGCCAGGGCCTCGCGTATAGCGGGCTCCTCGAACCGCGGTCAAGTCTTCGGGTCTCCTAAATTATCATCTTCTTAAATTGGAGGCTTTACTCCGGCTAGGGACATCGTACACCTCACCTTAGTTCTCGCGTTCCGTACCGAAGAGTCACTTTATCCTGGAAACCACGTATCCCCATTGGTTAACAGTCAAAGCCGAAAGATCTCTCTTACGGTTGTCACAGGAAGGCGGTCTCTCCATTGGTTAACGGCGTTGTACTAACGAGAACTAGATAAAGAACCTTTGTTTTATTTATCTTAGTAACACTTTACAGGTCTGATAAAGTTGGTGAATGATGACTGAATTACCCAACCCATAACCTCCCAAGCTGGATGAGGTCCTTGACAAAGGCGGCATATAGTCCTAAAGGCGTATGATACAAAAGATCACCGGTGCGCCCGTAGGGAAACCATCCTTTGCCAAGAAGATCACCCAACCATCTGGTATGAACCAGAAATGTGTCACTCAGATCTGGTCCACTTTAGAAGCCATTGCTTAGAACCCGGTTTGGATATCAGAAGCCCGAAGGATCTGTCTCACTACCGGTTTCCTTGCCTTGGATCTAGCTCGGGACTACCAGAAGCTGATTATACCATTGATTAATTAAGTTAAAGTTGTTATTATGTTATTCATCATTCAAACATGTCACCAAGATAAACAAATAAACATTAGATGAAGATAACACAACAAATAACTAAAAATAAACTACTATTAATAATAATAAAAGTCTACGAATCAAAGCGGGTTTGTAAATACAAGAAAGATACAACCATAGAAATGATCAACACAGGGATCATGGCTGCTCATAGACAAGCTTTCCATCTTCCAAGTGATATGTATTCTATCATGATCCTCACAACCCTCGATGTTTTATTGCATAACTACTCTACGATCCTCTTCTTGGCCAAGCTAATCAAGGTAGGTCGAAGCCTAACCATTGAGGGATGTTAGGAGGACCAGAAGGCCTCCCAAGGGACCCCAAGATCTCTGGAAGAAGCTTCGTAGTCGTCCCACGAGAGCACAAGAAGGTATGAACAAATGGTGGGGGTTGGCTTGCTATTTATAGACTTCCAGGGGCTGCACGGCCGTGCCAATGTGTGTCAAGGGCGTGCTCGCTGTCTCACGTACGTTATGTTGCTGCATGGCAGACTCTTGTTAGTACCTTTGGTCCCCTGGACGGCCGTGCCAGTGCATATGGCACGGGCGTGCTCAGTCTGTTGTCTTTGATTTCTTGCTCTCCAAGTTTGTTGCGTTGTTCTCTCGCGTACTGGACCTTCGTGCAGGTGTGCGTGGGCGTGCTTGGTCACTCCGGGGATGATTTTAGTGTTGTTTAAGTCTTAGGATTGTCTTCAAAACATATAGTGAACCGGCTGATAGTCTCGAATTTTCAGGAATATCTTGTTTTTGTCTGTTTTTGCCCGAAAATCCTCTATTTCCGCTTTGGAGCTCCGTTTTCCTGCAAAATACAAATAGTAATGATTTAAGTATCAAATATTAACAATGATACCCAAATTGTTCCCTATTATGAGACTGTTTATGCATGTTTTATATGATAACTTTTTGAGTTATCAACCCCTCGACAGGTCGAACGGGTATATAATCAACATGAAATCTTCCAAAAACGCTATATAGACAATCCAAAGGCGATAGTCACAATCCGTGCACTTACAAAACATCATATCCAAGCCAAACCTCATCCAAACATGCTTCTAATACCTTGATAATCATCATAACAACATATTATCATTCTAACAACAAACAACGCAAAAGGCCCAATTATTGGATCACAAATATTATCTAAAACAAGTATCTTTATAAGAAAACTCAATAGTAAGTTTTAGATTAGTTTAGAAAGGCTTTTATTGATGAAAGCACACTATATTCAAATTTTGACTTTTAGGGTTCATAATAATAACATCAATATGTTTGAAAAAGTGTTTAGATGAATCACACACCTTAGATCTTTACTTATTTATGGTTCTAGGTCTGAGGTCAAAAACTCATTACAGAGGTTAGGGAGTGAAAAAGGGTGTTTAGAGGCGAGTTAGGGTTGCGAAAATGATGAAAATAAGTTAGAGATGGTATATATAGCTACTGGTTTTTGGGCGAAGGGCATTGCCCTTCTTATAGATTTTGGGCAAAGGGCTTTGCCCTTCTTATAAATTTATTGTACAAGGGTTTGCTCTTCTGTTTAAACTTATAGCATAGGGGTTTGCCCTTCTCTATAAACTTATAGAATAGGGGTTTGCCTTTCTCTATAAATTTATAGCACACGGGTTTGCCCTTCTCTATAAATTATTAGCAAAGGGGTTAGCCTCCTTTATAATAGAAGTTAACGCACAAAACTCATACTATCATATCAATTCACGTGAACACATATATGCAAGTTACCAATGATCATATATCATATAATTATCAATATGTTACCTATTTTACATTATTGTTTCCCCCAACAAACGGAATACGAGACTCGTGTGTTTGTTTCCCAATAATTCCCCCAATCACCAAACCATGAACAAAGTGTGTGTAGACTGACTTAAGTAACCCGGTTAAGTTTGTTTTACAAATGTTTTGCTAAGGTGGATTTAAGTGTTGTCAGGAAAGTTAACCTGAGTTTGCCGGGTGTCACATCATCCCCTTGTTGAAAGAATTTTCGTCCTGAAAATTGCTCGAAATCGCTAAGAAATAAAGAAAAAAATTTCGGTTGCTATAGAACATACTTTATCTCAACTTGAATTCATTCGAGTTGAGTATTTACTAAGCTCGAGAACAAATAAAAATATTACACTACCACTATCATTTCATCTCTACAATATTTTTTATGCACTATTTTCATAAGGTTATCAATTTGTTCATACAATCCATACAAATGTGTACAATATAGTTATTTGTAAAATCATAAGAATTAATACACTACAAATGTGTACAAATATAAAACTTTCAACAAATTTCAAATTGTCAAGTTATTTCCTCGTATAAAGGAGTCTGAAAATTTTATTGTAACAAATATATATATATATATATATATATATATATATATATATATCTAGACTTTCAAGTTACAACATTTTTATGTTTCTATATCTTGTAAGTGTTTTTCTTGAGAATTACATGTATAACTTTGTTATAATTATGATATTTTCTCCTCCATTGTAAAGTTAATCAATAATCATCTTGTACACATTTTATAAAACATTAAAGCATGTTTGATAAATTATTTCCCATGTAGTGCATAGCTGGAGAGTAACTTAGTTTGAGCTCAACTTTTATTTTAAGTTCAGGTTGGAGAAGGTTGAAATAGGTCAAATTTCAGGAAAAGCTAAGGTTCTTGGAACCATTATAGGGGTCGGAGGGGCAATGATTCTAACTTTTTACAAAGGTCATCCACTCAATATTGGATCAACCCATTTCAACATTTTGCATGGTGGTCAACATATGGATGGACATGTGGTATCAACCCACAAAACATCTAATCATATCTTGGGCTCTATATTGGCACTCGCTTATTCTCTTTCTCTTTCCTTTTTTTACATTTTTCAGGTTAGTTTTCATCACTCGCACAATGTCTTCAAAACTTTTAGATTTACAAACCAAAGGGCTAGAAGACTGGTATACATGAATTGGTTATACAATGTTGTGTTTAATGTTCGGTTTTTGTCTTTTTGATCATTTTAGTTTGGTCCAGTTCTATACTACAAAAAATATGTTACTTTAATAATGATAAACTAAAAAATGCTTCACCCTTATACACACGAGACTTGAACCTAAAACCACCTTATTCATGAGGCATAATGTATTTATAAGCAAGCTTCAGTGTACAGTTTGAGAACATACTGGTTCTCAATGGTTTATTCTTTGTATCTATTATTTTATATATTTTGCAAATATTGGATAAGTTATCAAACTTCATTAATTGTTGATTATACTTAATTATGTGAATTTTCAATACACAGAGCAAGATGAGTGTGAATTATCCATGTCATTACTCTAGCACCTTCTTGCTTAGTGTGATTGGGTTAATACAATCTCTTTTATATGCTCTTCCAATTGAGAGATCTTGGAGTCAATGGAAGCTCAATACGAACATTAGACTATTCTCGGCTATTTTTCAAGTAATTACTTTTCTCTTATCTCTTTGGGTTAACTTGATTATATGACATTTGATAAAACATACATGTTAAATTTTGATTTGAGTTTATGTATCACAGGGAATATGTTCACTGCTAGCTATTTTTTTGGTTGTGGCAGCTATCCATATGCAAGGTCCATTGTTCGCTTCAATTTTTAACCCTTTGGTGCTTGTCTTTGTGGCGATAGCTGGCTTTCTGTTACTAGATGAAAAGTTGTATGTAGGAAGGTAAGTAAATTATGTATAACATATAGAAAATTCTTTTATACATAGTGATGAATGACTTATGTCATAGCACTTTGTGAAAAAGTACATCTAGAAATTAAAGTGAATGTTAATTGAAATAAATTAAGTCGCTTGTTACGAATTTCTTGATTTATTTTACATATCCAACTTTATTATATTGTATCAAACAATAACTCATAACATGGTGTTGTATGCAGTTTATTAGGATCCATAGTAATTATAGTCGGGTTGTATATGGTGTTATGGGGAAAAGGTAAAGAGACTAAGAGATTATCAAAGCTAACACCTTCGAGCAGCTCTCAAGATGTGGATGTAACCTCAAATTCCGTAGCTAGCATAGTGACTACCGAGACTGTGTCCATACCTCATACTTCCTTTTCAATTAATGTTCATGAAGGAAATGAGTTGTATGCAAATTCTTCAAGGGAAAAACTAAATGATGAAGAAATTGTTGAGGAAGTTTGAAGTCTTAAAAGGTGTTGAAGTGTTTGGGTTTTTTTTATAGCCTAAAGACAATATAATATAACAATAATGTAACTTTATGCCTGAGACTAAATTCTCCATTTAACAATTGATGTTCATGGATGTAAAATTACAAAACTAACATGATTTTTAACCATAATTGCAATGACATGATCCATTGGTTGATTTCAACTTGTAGCTTTTTTCTTATATGGATGTTATTGATTGTCTTTTTTACTATGATTTGTAATGAAGTGTAACACCCCAACCGATGGCGGAAACATCGAGGTGTCACGTAGTGACGATTGTTCAATAGCTCATGGACTAGAAATGTAAATTTGAATACATTGAATTTAATAATTTATTACATTGAAAGAAATACAACAATTACGACTAGCAATCTAAACTAAGATACAGTAATCTCAATCTAAGTCTAAGTTCCAAACGCTTGGAAGTAATATCATAAGAACCTGAAACATGTACGAAAATGATTTGGTCAATACAAAATGTATTGGTGAGCATACCCTGTTTGAATAAATATAGTAGGAAAAGTGTTTAGCAATTAATGTGTGGTACCATTTGCAATTATGCAATAAGTAATATCCGTTCAAAATCAACCTTATGTAAAGAAAAGCAGATATATATAGTATGCGCTAGTAGTAATGTAATACATAGGAATGACAAGGACTCTCAACAGAGTCACAAGGGTATATACCATAGTACTATTCATTGAAATGCCAGGCCCTCAAAGGTTAATGATTTTGACAAGTCATAGACACACAAATTAACATAACGCAAACACACATGAGAATTGCATTTAGTGAAAGAATAACATTTAGTCATAGTGTACATGAATAGCCCCAAAAGAGTAAAACATGAAAAAGGGGAAAGATATATTCACAGTTGCGAAAGCGATCAAAATCCAACTTAAGCGATCGTGAGCTAAGTAAAGGAAATTCCGAGGAATTCAACCTATAATGTATATGAATACTAATAAGGAAGTGTCTAAAAAGTCTAAGGTAACTAGGGTCTATGGCATTAGGGTTTGCTAAGTCGATTTGGGGAATTAAAGTTTTTATGATAAGTCGCGTTAATGTAAAAGTTGTATATCACAAATAATATATGAAAGGTTGTAACTGTGGTTTAGGTAATATAATTATTACCTATTGAATATTTAGATAAAATTACTTTTGATTAGTTAAGACAAAATAATTTAGTTAATTACTTTAACTAAATTAAAATAATAAATACAATAATCATAATTATTAAAATAAATAATAATGAGTTACACAATGGTCCAACAAATAGTAATTAAGATTTTCAAACATAGAAATATTTCTATTTTATAAGAAAAATGTTTATAAAATAGATGTTTAAATAGTATAAATAAATGTTTAATTATGTCTAATTAAACATAAATAAGACTAATAATACAAGACATGATCCAAAAATGCTATTTTTATAGAAAATGGATGCTTTCTGATGTAAAGTAATGAAAATAATTTTCCCATAATTTTTATAAACTTATTTATATTTAAAACTGATTTAATGAGATTAAATCATGTTTAAATGATTAAAATAGAAAATCAATAAAAATAAGTGTTTTATAAACCAATAATTTTTATTCAGTTCATGATGATGAAAAATAATTACTCAAAAAGTTTGAGATTAAAATCATTAAAAATGGATTTTTAATAAATTAAATATGATTAAAACATATTAAATAATAAAAATTACGAAAATAAAATATTTTCCAGAAATAAAAAATATGATAATTTTCTGTGAGGGGTCAAGAAGCTACTCCTAAATTTTCATAATTTTTGGATCAAAAATGAATTTATTATGATTATTTTAAGATATATATGTATTTGTATATAAATAAATAAGAAAGGAAAACAAAAAAATACAAAATCTGGAAAAAGAAAGAACTAAAACACTGCTGTAGGGACTCGAACCCGTGAGCCTTCAGTATGACCCCCACACCCTAACCACTAGACCAAATGATGCCTTTGTTCTTTTAATTAAAACAAAATTATTTTTAAACATTAAGTAAGGCTCGTCTTCTTCCCCAAATCTATCTCAAGAACCCTAACCTTAGCACCATCTAATATAAAGCCAATACAGATACGATTACACATCTGTTATAAGGGGCTATTACTCGGAATGATAAGAGAGGAAAAACAGCACACTTAGAAAACGCTTACAAACATGATTAAAGCCCGAACAAAGATTGGATAAATCGGTTGCTTCATGTTACGAATTGGATGCTACTGGACGTTTTATGATGTGTTTTGATGTGGGTTTTAGATGTGTGAAGATTAGAAACGAATTGGCATAATCAATTTATAGTAAACAATCCGTTTAAGGGGCGTTTGAACTTGGTATTAAATGGTCCGATCGGTTATTAATCAACACAGTTATATGCGCGTTCAATATCAGTTTTAAGTTCATTACACGCTTGGAAACGATGGAGAAACGCTTGGAAATCATTAAATCGGGTTAAAGCATGTTATAAATGATGTTTTTAATGTTGGGCGGAAATAATTCCGGTGGCCGGAGGCCTTGTCGCCGGAAAAACGTGGTCCAGGGGGAAAGGGAGGGTTGGTTTTAAAAGTTTTGATGTTTGGCATATTTAGTCCCTCATGTTGTAACTAGGTTAGTTATATTATGAATTAGTTTGGTCTACCTTTATAAAACTTAACCAAGTTAACTATATTTAACCTTTTAAAACTCTAATCTTATATAAAACTTGAAATTTTTATAATAACGTTTCCGGATGACGTTTCAACATACGCATTCGCTTAAAACGTATACCCGGTCCATAACAAATATAAATGATTAAATTTTAGTTCGCTCTAAAATTAATTTTGAAAACGACGAAACTTACAGGGACTATAATGAAAATATTTGAAGGATTATTTTTGTCAATTAGATGAAAGACGAGGGTGACGGATGTCACATGAAGCATACACCATCATCACTACCAGAAATATGACTTTCATCAATGAGAGTAGTTATTGACTGATAGGACAAATTCCAAAAAAAAAAAACATTTTTTTAATATCTTATAAGATTACTAGCAATTTAACGACATGTTAGAAGGAAGAAAACGAAAGAAAGAACAGAAAAAAGACTAGGGTTCGTTTGGGCAATATCTTACACAAATGTTGTCACTAATCAAGTGGAGATTACCAACTATACATATCTCATATATAAGATTTCTCCTTGTGAGACCTTTGGGGAGAATTGCGTTGTCCTTCTCTGATTGGTTGGATGTCTCTTTCACTTGTTCTTGCTGTCCTTGCTCGCCTATGATTGGTTAGACATAAAGTTTGTGATAAGTATCATGCGATATAAAATTAACCCAAATGTAAATAATAGATGACACCATATAGTTTTCGAAATACACAAAAAAAACATAAGTGAAGAATAATGATTAAAATAAATACTTCTGAACATAAGATATATAAGGGAAGATATCTGGTATTGATATCACGTGTGAATATATAAAGTGATGCAAGAGAACATTGAAAAGTTGAAGTAGAAGAAAAGATTTTGTCTTCGGTAAAAGAAAGTAGTCAAATACTCTAAATGAAACCATCAAAATGAATAATGGCCTTTAGGCTGGTAACGGTGAACGTTAGGTTGTGTCGTTCCAGTTTGCACATCTTTATTATATCATTCAAATTGGTTTTCCAAACGTAGACCCTAAGCTTGAACCAAACGTAAAACCTAATGGAATGGATGACGGAATAGAATGGACGAGGTAATGGAGAACAAAGGAATGAAATGGATCCTTAACATTCCATGCTCTTGTTTGGTTACTATGTGAGAATGGAATGAATCATTATTTTGTATTGTTTGGTAGGCAGGATAATATGAAGGAATAAATCGGTTGTGGGTAGTGGCGGTGGTGTCGGCAGCGGTGGAGGGTGGCAACAACGACGGCGATGGTGTCGGTGGTGAAAACGTTGAGTGGCGGCGGCATCGCAGTAATGGGTAGCGGCAGTTGTCGGTGGTTGTCGATAGGTGGTGGTGGTCAGTCATGGTGTCGGTGGAGGTCGGCGGGTAGCGACGGTAGTGGCGATGGTTGTCGATGGGTGGCAGTGGTCAGTTAATACTCCTACGCAAAGCTTTGTGTTAATAATAATATTCACTATTGTATACACAGAAGTTGAAAACCCTGTGCGAGGATGTTCGTACAAAACTTTTATGGCCTGTAAGCCATGGAATTTTCGTGGTACGGAAGGTGCTGTAGGAATTGTCCGATGGATTGAGAAGACCGAGTCAGCCCTAGACATAAGTGGTTGCTCTGAGGAACAAAAGGTGAAGTACTCCACTTGTACCTTTCAGGATGAAGCCCTTACCTGGTGGAACCTGCAAGTGCAAACCCTGGGTAGAGATGCGGCATACAACCTTGCTTGGGCCGATCTCAAAACTCTGCTCATGGAAAAGTACTGCCCGAGGAGTGAGCTACAAAAGCTGGAGGCAGAATTCGGGAATCTTGCCATGGTGGATGCCAACGTGACTGCATATACCACTCGTTTACACGAACTCTCTCGACTTGTCCCTCACATGGTCACGCCCGAATACAAGAAAGTCGAGCGGTATATTTGGGGTCTATCTCCAAAGATCCATAGTATAGTCACTGCATCGGCACCCTCCACCATCCAAGTTGTTGTTACTCTAGCCCACAGTCTGACTGACGACGCTATCCGCATGGGTTCGCTGAACCAAAAGGTTGCAGTTGCTAGTGAGAGTTCGGGGAACAAACACAAACGTTCCGACACCAGGAAAGTTTTTGCTGCCATTGCTGCTGAGGAGCCCAAATGCAAATACAACAGGCCTCACTCTTACTGCAACAAATGAAACTACCACCACGTGGTCACCTGTGAAATCATCTTGTGCAAAAACTGCAACCGGCGTGGTCATTCAACCGCTAACTGCAAGGCCAAAGCCACGAACACTCCTCCTGCCAAAAACGAGTGTTTCGAATGTGGTGCGATTGGATATTCCATAAGGACTGTCCTAAGGCCAAGGATCAAGCCCATGGTAGAGCATTCGTGCTGGAAGCCAACGAAGCACGTGATGCTCCTAACGTGGTTACAGGTACGTTTCTTCTAAACAACCATTTTGCATCGGTACTGTTTGATTCAGGCGCTGATTTTAGCTTTGTGCCCACCAACTTTAAGAAATCCCTTGGATTAGAATCTAGTAAGTTGGAAACATGTCATACTATAGAATTGGCCAATGGTAAGTTAATCTCGTCTGAAGAAGTTGTTAGGGACTGTGTTCTGGTACCTGACGACCATGATTTCCATATCGATTTGCGGCCTATTCGACTGGGTAGTTTCGATATAGTCATTGGCATGGATTGGCTATCCAAGCATCATGCAGAGATCGTCTGTCATGAGAAGTTAGTTCGAATCCCCTTTTCAAATGATGAAACCCTCTTTATTCAAGGAAACCAGGGTGGACCTACTCCTCGAATCATATCCTGCATCAAGGCGCAAAAGTGTTTAAAGAAAGGTTGTGTGACATTTTTGGCACATGTCGTTGAACAAAAGGATAAAGTTCGGAAACTCGTGGACATACCGGAGATGCGAGACTATCCCGAAGTCTTTCCTGAAGATTTGACAGGAATTCCACCGCCACGTCAAGTCGAGTTTCGCATTAATCTTGTCCCGGGAGCTACTCTACTGGCCCACACTCCATATCGTTTGGAAACGTCCGAAATGCAGGAACTGTCTAACCAACTTCAGGAGTTGTTGGACAAAGGTTTCATTCGTCCGAGTTTTTCTCCGTGGGGAGCGCCTGTGCTGTTTGTGAAGAAGTAGGACGGAAGTTTCCGCATGTTTATCAACTACCGAGAACTGAACAAGATGACAATCAAGAACAAGTATCCATTACCTAGGATCGACGATCTGTTCGACCAACTGCAGGGTTCCAGCTACTACTCGAAGATCGAACTACGCTCGGGATATCACCAGTTCCGGATCCAGGAGGATGACATACCAAAGACGGCGTTTCGAACTCGTTATGGGCACTATGAGTTTTTGGTTATGCCTTTTGGCCTGAAAAATGCTCCTGCTGTCTTTATGGATCTTATGAATCGAGTCTGCAAACCCTATCTAGACAAATTTGTAATTGTATTCATAGATGACATCTTGATATACTCGTAAACCAAAGAAGAGCACGAACATCATCTTCGCTTGATTTTGGAGTGGCTCAAAAACGAGAAATTGTTCGCCAAATTCTCGATATGCGAGTTCTGGATTCGAGAAGTTCATTTCCTCGGTCACGTTATGAATGAGAAGGGTATACAAGTTGACCCCACAAAGATTGAAGCCATCAAGGATTGGGCTGCGCCCAAGACGCCTACCGAAGTGCGACAATATTTGGGATTAGCCGGTTATTAGCGACGGTTCATTGAAAATTTCTCTAAGATTGCCCACCCTCTGACTGTTTTGACATAAAAAAACAAGAAGTTCGATTGGGGAATCAAACAAGAGGAAGCGTTTCAAGTCTTGAAGAACCGTTTATGCAGTGCTCCGATTCTATCCCTTCCCGAAGGTACCGATGACTTTGTGGTTTATTGCGATGCTTCTCATCAAGGTCATGGATGTGTACTCATGCAGAGGAACAAGGTCATTACTTACGCATCCCAACAACTCAAAGTCCATGAGAAGAATTACACCACTCATGACCTAGAGTTAGGCGCAGTGATCTTTTCCCTCAAGATTTGGAGGCACTACCTTTATGGCACTAAGTGCACGATTTTCACCGATCACAAGAGCTTGCAACACATCTTCAATCAGGAGGATCTGAACATGCGACAACGAAGATGGGTTGAGCTGTTAAGCGATTACGATTGCGAGATTAAATACCATCTGGGAAAAGCCAATGTGGTAGCTGATGCCTTTAGCCGGAAGGAACGAGTCAAGACCATTCATACGAATCTCACTACCCGTATTCGTGACGCTCAGCAAGAAGCTCTGAAAGGTGAGAACCTAAAAAGTGAGTCATTATTCAAGATGGTTAATCTGTTGGAACCAAGGTCTGATGGCACGGTTTACTTTGCCAACCAGATCTGGGTACCTCGCTTTGGTGGCATACGCGATTTAATCCTTGAGGAGGCCCACAAGTTAAGTACTCGGTTCATCCCGGAGCTGACAAAATGTACACAGACTTGAAGGAATTCTATTGATGGCCCAACCTTAAAGGTGAAATTACAACATACGTCAACCAATGCCTTACCTGTTCCAAGGTAAAAGCTGAGTATCAGAAGCCATCCGGACTGCTGCAACAACCAGAGATCCCCGTTTGGAAATGGGAACAGATCTCCATGGATTTCATCACCAAACTACCTAAGACGTCTAATGGTCACGACACGATTTGGGTAATTGTTGACAAGTTGACTAAATCCGCGCATTTCTTGCTGATCAAGGAAACCGACTAGCTAGAGAAACTCGCCAAGCTGTAGATCAAAGAGATTGTAACTAGGCATGGTGTGCCTGTTTCAATCATTTCCAACCGAGACAGTCGATTTACCTCCTGATTCTGGCAGACACTGATGGATGCATTAGGCTCTCGCTTAGACATGAGCACAGCCTATCACCCACAAACCGATGGCCAGAGCGAACGTACGATCCAGACATTGGAAGACATGCTATGGGTATGTGTAATCGATTTCAGTGGGAACTGGGATTCTCATTTATCGTTGGTTGAGTTCTCTTACAATAACAGTTACCACACCAGCATTAAGGCTGCCCCGTTTGAAGCCTTATACGGACGTAAGTGTAGATCTCCTTTGTGTTAGGCAGAAGTTGGAGATAAGTATTTGACTGGCCCCGGGCTCATTCAAGAGACCACCGATAAGATTTTTCAGATCCGTGATCGCTTGAAAGCCGCTCGAGATCGTCAAAAGAGTTATGTTGATCGCCGTCGCAAACCACTAGAATTTCAGGATGGCGATAAGGTACTCTTGAGAGTCTCACCCTGGAAGGGTGTTCCACGGTTTGGCAAACGTGGAAAACTTAATCCCCGATACATAGGTCCTTTTGAGATACTTGCTCGGATTGGCCCAGTGGCATACAAGCTCAAGTTACCAGAAGAGCTCAACAGTGTTCGTGACATTTTCCACGTATCCAATCTGAGAAAGTGTTTGTCTGACGAGTCTTTGATCATTCCTCCCAAGGAAATTCACATCGATGATCAGCTCCATTTTGTTGAGGAGCCAATCGAGGTGATTGATTGGAAAGTCCAGAAATTGAGAAGGAGCCGCACTAAACTTGTGAAAGTCAGATGGAATGCAAAGCGTGGTCCCGAATTTACATGGGAACGTGAAGAACAAATGAGACGCAAGTCCCCGGCTCTTTTTCCTAAGACTACCGAAACTAGTAGGAAAACTCGATTTCGCGGACGAAATTCCAAAAACAAAGGGAGAATGTGACAACAGTCAACTAACCAGGTCAACATCCGTACGCATTTCATTTATTATTGTCATTATTTGTGCATATTTAAACATTTTCCATACACAATACCCCCCCCCCCCCCTAGTCTAGTGAAGCATGAGTTAATCAGAAAACTCAACACAGAACACCTGTTTAGTCATACAACACCCGAACAATCACCAAACGGGCATTTCTTAAGGTTACCACACCCTAACACATGGCAGTCCCTTTCTAACACATATACACTTATTAACAAGTAACTATCTTATGGTTCACAAAATACATGTTGATATCGTCATCAGATGACATAGAACCTATCCGACTCTTGACATTATAAGCCTCGGATAGATATTCCTATATCAAAGGATAACTAGAGGCTATCCAACAAATTAACTAGACACAATGTGCAACTATGATATCACTAACATGTGTATATGTCGATTCACTCACAAGACTTCACGCATATGATAAGTTTTGGATCATAACAAAGCTAGTTATCATGGAACTTCACAAAACCATGCTCATGTGTACATACATATACACGACACACAAGTACACAGCCATACATACATGAACACATACATAACATGACTTGCTTTTACAAAAAGAAGACCATACCTCTTACACCTATTCTCGGCCGATTCTAGAACCCAAAAGGAAGGAGCACAAGTTCCAAACTTTCACTAAAGAGGTTAAGTCAACCCCCTGCCACCCTATAACTAACAACTATCCTTTCCTCATTCATATAACTAACAAACTAACTTCTCTTTTCCTTCCTAACACTCGGCCGAAAACAAGGAGCCACCACACAAGTCCATTTACCTTAAAACTTATACCAAAATAGAGGGACAACTACCTAGCAATGCATTCACCTATGAATGGACTTCCTCACATGAAAAAAAAAAACATTCCCTACCTCTTTTTCCTACCCTAACCGATCGACTAAGACAACACACAAGTCATAGACTTATTTTGTCTTCAATCTTACACACATGACACCCTATAACAAGACTAATCCTCATACACACAACTAAGTCTATGCACTACCTTTAGACATGAGGAATTACTCAATTTGGAAGGCCTTTGTGTGCTAATCCTCGTACACACAACTAAGTCTATGCACTACCTTTAGACATGAGGAATTACTTAATTTGGAAGGCCTTTGTGTGCTATGATATCGGCCGAAGTCCACCCTCCCATATTTAGCTCAAGTCTCTTTCAACACTAGATGTTACTACTTGCACACAAATGGAAACAAACACTCATCTTTGCATGATCCTAGAAAACTACCTATACCTCTTATACCTTGTCAACTAATTGGCTAAAGCATGTAATCACATGAGCCATCCCTATCATCCTAACTAGAACCAAAGTAGTAAATTTCTTTATACATTTGCATCATTCCAAAATACTTCACCTTGCCAAACAATAGGCTATATAAGGAGGCCAAGAACACTTGAAAACTTGCACCATTCAACACTCACAACTCTCATTCTTACTCACTATTCTCTCGGCTCCAAGAAACCACAACCGAAGACAAGAAAGCTCGAAGGAAGGATCAAGATCCAAGCACTCAATCAACCTCACATTGCTTCTAATAGGTAAAACTCTTGGCCATTCTATCCTTTTATAACCCCACCCTATTCGGCCCTAAGCTAAACACCCGACCATTTATCTATAGTCCATGAATCAACCTCACACACACACATTCATAAGTCATAAGCATGATTCATACAAAATGGTTCGATTATACTAAGCTTTTACTGTCACACCACGCCAATAGTGGAAACGCGTGGCGTGGCAGTTCAAAGGGCATAAAACCAAGATTAACACAAACTATAAGTAATTAACAAAAAGGGATCATTTATTTATCACGTCGAAACAAGTTTTCAAGTTCACACATTCTTAAACAACATAGTTTAGATCAAAAGTAGAGGTTTCTCAAATATATCCCAACCCTATGGAAAATAAAAGTGAAACCCCTCCAAAATATCCGACGTAAGAGAGATCCCCACCCGTACTAGCCTCGCAACCTTCCAACGGTTAATTACCTGAAAGATATGTTAAAAATCGTCAATATATAAATATTGGTGAGTTCACAGGTTTTAGTTTACAAAACATTTCAACAACAACATCTTGGGAAATAAACACCAATTGTGACCATTATAGGAGTTACAAGTTCCTACAATCTACTTGAGCCCATAAGCAAACCAAGACTAGCATTGCCCCGCTCATAGTTGTTTCTCGGATACTAACAACTTAGTTCAGAATACGTGCACCCCAGGCATACGCAGATGCATAATCGACGCTATCGATTAGGGGTGGGCCTTGTCAGGCACCAATAGTACTATCCCAATATTCCTTCGGTTTCGATTTCACACACACATGAATAAATGGTTACAGTAGCGAGGACTCAACCCCGAGTGGCAAACACAAACCCAAGTATCCAACATGTTACATATTTCCTTAACATAACATATGTTTCCCCCAAAAGTAAAAACTGTAAAATGGGCCGTGAAACTCACCTCAAGAAGTATGCAAATCCTAACTTAGAGAATAGCTCGTCCAAGGTAAACACCTACAAACGTCCTAGACGTATAAATCACTAAGTCTATAGTGCATGTGTTTCGGCAAGTTGTACGTCCAACTCCCAAACCACTATTTAGTTCAATTCTCCGTTTAGTTAAACGTGTATCCTAGGTCCATTGGTGATGGATTTACCCTCGTCACAAGTTACACTTATATTTTCATGAAAATTACTTAACTTGTATAATATTGTTCTCGATCCGACTCTCTTGGCGTATAATTATTTTCCCATTAAATAATTATACTAAGATCTTGTCGATCGATATAATGTTTTTAACACTCGACTCGACTCACTTTACCGTATATTTATTTTCCCATTAAATAAATATACTAGGATCTTGTCGATCGGTAATATATTTTTAACACTCGACTCGACTCACCTTACCGTATATTTACTTTCCCATTAAATAAATACACTAGGATCTTGTCGACTCGATATAACATTTTAAATACTCAATTCAACTCACTTTACCGTATATTTACTTTCCCATTAAATAAATATACTAGGATCTTGTCGATTTGATAACATATTTTCGTTGTCAAGTCCATATGCTTGTTTTAAACGCTTAATCGTTAGATTATTTACGTTATTTTCTCCCACGAATAAATTTCCAACACTTAGGAAAGTGTTATGTATTTTCACCCAAATTATATATTTTAAGTCCTTAAAATATATGTTCTCATTTCCACATTAGGAGGAATAATACAAATACTTATTCGTACGTTTTTACGTGTTAGTCCGTTAACACGTCGTAACATGAACACGTCCATATCCGATCACTTAATTTATATATATTTTGTTAATTTTCCAAGTTTCCAACAATATGTATTCTTAAAATTATTCATCCTTTAATTTCTACATATTTTTACTTGGAAGTTTATAAACAACATTTGTATTTTTAATACAAAGACTTGGTTACTTACACATAAAAATGTTCCAACACTTTTATATCCCCATTTATATAAAAGTGTCCATTTTTATACAAGTTTTCACCATGTTTTTAAGTCATCATTTTTTATTATAAAAACCTTTGTTTTTATACTTTTCCAACATGTTGGTAATTTATATTTTTATAAAACTTTATTTTATAAAAATACATTTTTATACAAAGTATATGTTTGTAAATTTGCTACTATTTACACAATCAACCTTGGAAAGTTAACATTTTACACTTTTGACACCAAACTTTCCAAAGCCATATTTTTAGATGCAAGTTTCTAAAAATTACATTTTATGTCCCTCAACTATTAAAGTTACCAAAATAGTCCTTTAACTTCTAAAAGTTGCATTTTCTTCCTAATCTTTCAAAAATGACAATTTTCTACCAAACTAGTAGACTTTATTATGTCAACTTTGTCATGATAGATTATTTTTATGATCCAACGTTATTTGTGGTCCATAATAACCTTATTAAGGATAATAATAGGTGTATTTAGTGTAATATGTCCAATATGTCCGACTTGCATTTTTCATGTGTGTAGACTTTGAAGATGTAAAATTTATGTAATACATTTTCTAACAAGATCAACACTATACCATGTTTTAGATGATCATTTTATGATGATTTAAACCACATTTAAGGTTATTCAAGTTTCATTAACAAACTATGTCTAGATCATCATTTTATTTAAGTTTATGTGAACTTTTGAAAACTACAAAAACACTACATAGCCATCACCATATTTCGGCCCTACCATACATTCATATCACCATTTAAGTCTTAAAAAGCATATGTTTTATCATGTATAGTTCCATCAAGTTAACCCATGTACAACTTCCTTTCTAGATAACAAAACATAAACTTTTAAGAACAAGAATGAGATCAAAAATACTTACAACTAGAACAAGGCTAGGGAAGCTAAAAATACTTGATTTTGAAGGGGTTTAGTGTGTTCTTCCAAGGTGGTTAAGCTCCAAGATTGAAACACACAATTTGGGGGTTTGGAAATGGATGTTTATAGATGAATTTGGAGTGTTAGAACTTGAAAATGGATGTGTGTGGGAGGGTGGAAGCTCACGGCACCAAGGGGAAGAAGAAAGGAGTTTTTCTTTTTTTTTTTTTTTTTTTGTCAAATGTTGTAATATCCAATCTCTTATAATCTTCCAAGATCATCTAAGGTACTTCATATCTATCTTTAGATTTGTAATCCCTTAAATCATGGAACCATGGTACACAAAACAATCTTGCTAGATGTGTATGTGTGTGTTTAGCCAAGATTTTGGTAGGGATATTAGAGGATTTTTATAAATCTTGTAAGTACCTAACAATCTTATATAAAATCTCATCCATACCCTCATGATCTTTCTTAGATATCATAGATTAGTTTGTACAAAAAAAAAAAAAAAGGATTTAGGTATGGCAAGGGAATGGGGGACGGTTTGGGGGTGGTTTAGTGGGGTCCACAACATAAAACATTTGTTAGTTAATTGGTTATGTTTCAAACATAATGTTCGGGTTTCGTTCGGGTTTTAACCGGATTTTAATTACGCGTTATTCAGACATTATAGTAGCCTCAAATAACCCTTAAACAGAGCCTAGTTTAAGTGTTGGTTGGTTAGTTAGTTAGTTAGGCTTTCGTTGGGTGAAATTATAAGTTATACGTGTACCGGGTGCGGTACGCACACTTTATTCGTTACCGGGAGATTTGTATGTGAAGTTTTCAATTATGGTTTTGGAGTTCCAAAACACATTATATTTTGTGAAAATACCCTTTATTTTATATCCTGGGTGTCCGGGATCCTTTTTGTTTATTTAATTTTTACCGGGTAATCACCAACGTCCATTCCGGACAAGTTTATTCACACGTGATTTCCTCGTGCCTCAATATTAAACATGTGCATTCCTATGCATCTTATGGGGAATTTGCTATTCTCTAAGGCATCAGTTAAATAATTAACACGAATTTGCACTTAATTACGTTAATTACAGATAATTAATTAGTACGGATTTACCTTAATTTTGCCGGTTGTCACATTTACCATCCAATTTCATTAAGTAACTATTGTTAATCGGCTCTATCTAAGCATTTGTTATTTGAATGATGTTTTGAGGCTAAATCATGATTACATTAACCATATTATGGATCGGTTTTATAAACAAACTAATGTTAACACACTCTTGAAACTAAAGGTTCATTTTTAGTGTAAAAACAATCAAGTTCCATCCAAAACAACCCCAAGCCGATTGCAAAACATCAAAGATCCTTCTATAAACATAGATCGGCCAAGTAGAATTATTAAAGAATCAATTCCAAGGCCTATGTTATTAAATGATTTCGGCTATCAACCATTAACATGTGTTAGGATAGGCCGAAACATGTGTTAAACCTATATTAGATTCAAAAGGGTTCTAAACATGTGTCAAACTAGATTTTCCTTCAAAACCGACCACATATGATAGATTAGTGCCAAACTATGGTTTATGACGAGATGAGAGATCTATTCTAATGGATCCTATCTTTCAAACAAACGTCAGAGTTTCGTAATTTCACACACGTGCACAAAAACATGGCCCATGTACACCCCACAAAGGACCCATGAAAGTCGGGTGAGCAACTTGTATGATAAACAACCAAACCAGACCACTTATCACGTCCAAAATGATCATATGGTATCATTTGTCAAGACAGTGACTATCTACAGCTTCACTAGACCACACGTGACACTATCAGGTGAGTTTTCACGACCCCATTTTACTATTTTACATTTCGGGGGATAAACATGCTTCAACTATAGTATCAATTACAAATATGTGTGTACATTCTATCATGACTGCCATGTGGAACATGAGACATTTTGGTTCATGAGCTCATTAGTCCTCGTAC
Source organism: Ambrosia trifida (assembly GCA_028751855.1). Taxonomy (NCBI): domain Eukaryota; kingdom Viridiplantae; phylum Streptophyta; class Magnoliopsida; order Asterales; family Asteraceae; genus Ambrosia; species Ambrosia trifida. The sequence continues at coordinate 52,132,759 of CM054128.1, forward strand.
AACGTTTACTGTAACCATTAGCTATCAAAAGTCATGAAACACTTTAATAGATCTATTGGGTTGACACCCCCACTCTTGGTTAGTCGCTCTAACCGGTTACATACAAAAGAGAGTTATTATTCTACTATACAAACATTGTCTTTAGTGTACAATGCGCGAGGCACCACAGTCAAGAGGTTTGGTTACGGAACTCATGGTTCGCGCAGAAATCATTCGCTTAGCTAGCCTATGATTGGTCATACACGAATTACATGATTGTTTTACTTGTTACATTAAAACCCGTAGACTCACCAACATTAGTGTTGATAAATCTTTTATGCATGTTTTTCAGGTAACTAATGGAGGGCAGCAGGGATTTGAGAGAGGGGTCCAAGCAGGCACTGGGTGGTATCATCATGGGTTGGATTTTTACTATTCTGTAATATTGCGGTTTATGGTTGTTCAGACAATGCACTAGTTTCCAGGCAATGTTTCTCAACTTTTATTAAGCTTTATGATAATAATCATCCTATGGTGTTATCTTTTAAATAAAATTATGTCTGTTGCTTGTACCTTGTGCTTGAAAACCTTTCGAGGTCGCATTCCCGTGTTTCCGCCTTGACGGGGTGTGACAATATATGATTTGGATCATTTAAGTACCTTTGTCCTAATTGAGAACTTGGAGAACCATTCTAGACCACACGTTTCTGTAAGGCAAAAAAAAACTGTTAAATTGCCTCTTTCCCTGCAAGCAATAGTTTTTTTGCTTTTATACATATATGTATATACGTGTCTAAACTACAAAAATTATTATTTTACATATATGTACATACATGTTTTGTAATGTAAATGTATGTACAAATATGTAGAAATGATTGCACATACCTGTCACAGGTAAGAACATGTTATTTCAATGTGCACTATACGTGTTAGAATTTAAAAATTAAGTATCATACATATATGTTTGACAATATACACATACGTATAACTGAAAATTAGGGGTGTGCACGGGTTGGTTTTTACCTATAACCGAAACCGACACCTTCAGTTATAAAATCTTTCAAACCGATCGGTTTTGGTTAAGTCGGTTTCGGGTTGCTTGGTTATTCTTCGGGTACGGTACGGTTCGGTTACGGTTAAATGTTCGGGGGGTTTTTTTTTTTTTTTGAACTGTGAACCATGCATTCCTATAGTTTCAAACAGGGTCTTTTTTAATACTAACTCATGCGACCATATCTTCTCTTTTGATTTAATATATCCTCCTTCCCTTTTGATTTACCACCATGTGACCATATCTTCTCTTTTATATATATACACTCAACTCCATCTCTTCTTTTTTCATACACTATCGATGTGGGATGAGCATTTTCATACAATAGATTCACTCTATTTTTTTTATTTGTATTGTTTAACCAAATTAGATAAAAAAAAACATTAGCTAGTGATTACTTTATCATATATCAGTTTGTATTGTTTAACCAAATTTATTATTGATGTCCATACTCGGTTTTGTGAAGAATTGAATGTATATAAGTTTAGTGATTGGCAATTTATTATACAATAATAATAATAACAGAGCTTCCAGTATGAATCTTGGGTTTTAAGGATAGTTTTTTTAGATCTTCAACTTCATCTTTTGAATTTAAGAGTTGATAAAACTAACAGAAATAAAATATTATGAAGTCAACAAACATGAAAAACTAACAGACATACAATATTGAAAGAATGAAAGATAAAAACTCACTACAAAATATGGATTGGGATCTTGTATCTTAAACATAAAAAATATGAACTAGGTTCTTGTAACTAGTCAGGTCGGGTCGGTTATTTTCGGTTACAAAAACACACATAACCGAAACCAAACCAAAACAATCGGTTTTCAAAAATTCATAAACCGACCCGTCGGTTTTTCGGCTTGGTTTTTTTGGTTACGATCCGGTTTTTTCGGTTTTATGCTCACCCCTACTGAAAATTGATAATATACACTATGTATAGATGCAAAAAAAAAATTATTCTTGCAAGAAAAGCTACAAATTAGCAAAAAATAAAATAAAAAATATTTTGGAGAAATGTATGGTCCATAATGATTATCTGAGTTCTCAATTAGCACAAAAGTGCACCGCTTTCGTACCCAAGGCACAAATAGTTAAATAAATCTTTTGTAAGTTTCTAGCATCATTTACGCAATATTTAGAAACAATTAAGCTTTATGGAAAATACATGAGGTGCGATGCCTAAGGTCAATTTTTAGCCATAAACCATGCCTCTTATGCGCATCGTGTAAACAGTGCGCCTTGTGTAGGATAAGGAGATGGGGTTGCGCCTTGCAGCACGCCTCATGGGGTTTTCATAAATCCAATAAGAAATAAAATAACGAAGATATGGAACGGAGCAAACTCAAAAAAATAAAATACCTGAGATGTTTGTGAAATTTAAAATAGACTAAATAGTTTTACAAATTCAAACTTATTTGTGAGCTTTATTTTGGTGTTGCCTCACTTCATCATTTGCAAGCTCTGCAAAAATAAACTTAGTTTTTTTTTCAATGGCAAACATCATCTCATTAATCATCTAAATATATTTACAAGGCTTCTATGAGTAACGTGCTCTATGGAAAAACAAAACCATACACCCCTATCACCTTAAACCATAATTATCATAAATCAAAAGTCTTCCGCTTATCTCACTCCCATGGGTGGGTGCAAGGTAAGCATGTGTGTGTTGACCTTACTGGGGTGTCTCCTCTGGTGGGGGTTCGGGATTCAGGATTTGTAGCGGGGCAAGCAGTATTGAAAGTTGAATCTAAGAAAGTCGCTAACCATGAAAAAGCGTGCATGAAAAATCAGCATGTCTTCGTACCCTTTGCTTTTGATACCTTTGGGACCTTGCCCCCGAAGCCATCCGGTTTCTGGATAGGGTGCAAAAGGTGATGCATAGTAATTGCTCGACAGCCAAAGACCAAAGTTTCATTTTTATTAGAGTAGGTTTTGCTATCCAAAAGGGGGGTGGCGGCGCAGCTTGTTGCCCGCTTACCGGCCGTCCACTTGTAATGTGTTGATTTTAATTTAATGAAATACTCATTACATGGGTATTGTGTCGTCCAACTTCGTATCCACATAAATGATAGAGTTTTAAAAACGCCTAAGATTCGGTCCAAACCCAGTCTATTCCCGTGAAAAATTTTGTTATTTCTCCCTTTCCAAATGATCCAACAGGTAGTAAGCACAACAACTTGCACCGCCTTTTTCTTGACTCGACCAAGCCCATTTATCTTGTGAATTTCCAGGATATCCCTAAACGTGAACACGTATATGGGCTGAATCTTACACCGACTGTTGATTTTATTCCATACATGTCGGGCCTTGAATTATATTCCTTCGGACGAAACTTTCTTTCGTAGGTAGCCTCTCCTGCTCAGCTCTCCAGGCTAAAAGAGTTACCTTTTTTGGCACCCAATTAATCCAATCAAAAGGATAATACGAAACCACCGCGTCAGTAAACAATTCCATTTGCCGGATCTGGGTCCCAGCTCCAAACGTCCCAGAGTTTGTGATGTTGTTATCTTGTATAAGCGTGGTGCAATCCTATAGCTCTTGTACCTCCATTGGTAACATTGGTTCTCTATTCCACCCCCACTGACCCACCAATCGACATCAATAATCTGTGTTCTTTCAGCAATTGTGCAGCATTTTTTCCTTTTCCAATATAAAGAAGGTTTGGAAATAAAGCCATGAGTGTTCCTCACCACACCATGTGTCGAGCCAGAATCTTATAGCCAATTCATTACCCAGCTTGCCTTTGATTAGACGTGATGTGAGAATGTTTATTTCATCCAATTCCTTCCCCACTTTAACAATCAAATTCCACACTCCAGCTATGGACGCTTTAACTGGCAAGTATGACCATGATCTAGCATTGTTATGAATCGCCTCAATCGTTTTCCTCCATAGCTTTGACGGCTCAGTTTTTGTCACACCCTCAAATTTCCACTGCGGGGTTTATACCGCGAGGCGTATGACATACCAGGATCCCATAGCCATAAGTCATATGAACGAACTCTAAATGCCCAAACCATTTAGTTCGTTTTCAAAAACCAAGTTTAGTTAAGCTGCGGAAGCGTAAACCAAATTTAAACCTTTTAAAAAACCATGCGCAAAACAACGCGCCCAAATTAAAAACATATGAAAGAAAATGTAAAAACATAATATGTAATTTAGGTGTATGCCCAAGACCCCGAATGCAGTGAAGTGTGCAGTGCTTTCTAATCCTGGCACCGGAAGCTAACTACCTGCAAAAGCATGTAAATCGTGGGTCAACAAACAATGTTGGTGAGTTCACTAAGTAAAGTAAATGAGTAGGTAACTGCGCTGGTTTCCAAAACCACGTAAACAAGTAATTGAGTTGGTTCCAAGAACCGTGTAAACACTAGTTCGTCGCATGTCAAGGGTAGCTAGCCCATTCATGATAACTAACACCGAATATACCGAACTGCTATGTACGTGTAGCCACAAATGTGAGCCGCATGCCTGACATCATTGTCTATCCACAATGATAAAGTTTGTTAAGTTATAGTTCACGCCCGCGCTCCCCGAGCCGGTGTGAGGTTTGTAAGACCTAATAGCGCTATCAACTAATAACCCGCTTGCCAATCCCGGCAACTCATTCGGTACGTGAGGACTTACATATGATAGAGTTGGTTTAGTTCATCAAGGACACAGTTTGCGAACTAGCAAAGTAAACGACCCACACAAGGATCCATCAAAGTAAACGACCCACACAAGGATCCATAACATCCCAACCAGGGATATGTAAGTAGTCCCAAACCGGACTAGAAAAATGTTAAGTAAGTTGTCTCATACCTGAGACGCATGCTTTTGAGAAAAAGAGTAGTGAAACTCACCTTAGTGTGTAAGCAAAAGAAATCCAAACCGCAAGTAAAGTATGCTACCGACACCCTAATATAAGTGTCACTAAGTAAGTATAGGCGTAATATCATTACACCATATAACTCGTTTGTCCAAGGCGTTTAAACGTTCAAAAGTGTGTAGGTGACACCTAGTGACTCTACATGCAATAGTAAACCCTACGAACTCGTTGGTGAATAGGTTGGTTATAATTAGTTTTCACATTCCATATGCGTCTCATACAAGTGCCCATTCGGTTACACATCAATTACATAACACCTATGACTTCAATTAACCACATAAGCACATAATACACAATCTGTGTTTTTAGGACAGATTGTGCGTCATCAAAATTAATTTATTTAAAATAGTAAATCAGTGAGTTAACCTCCCAAATGTTTACTGAATATTCTTTGGGATTCACTTAACAACCCCTATTTTTGCTTTGTCTTAAATCCAAACACAAAAATAACTAAAATTCGTTCAACACAGTTATGTTCAGAAAACTTTCATAACAGGTCAGTTTGGTAGATAAATTCCCAAAAATTGTGTATTCATCCAAACGGGATGAATTCACCTGGAAAACTCAAATTACTCCTATGTTAACCTTCTGTAAAAATTTCATAACCCAACTCTTTATAAAACTCGAGTTATGATGACTCAAAGTCGACTCAGTTTGTTACCCGAAATTCTGATATGACCTATTTTCAAAGAACATTTCAAAAACGACTCAAACGACGTCCAAATCACTCGATTTTACCCATTATGAAAAGCTAAGACCAGGTGTGATTTAACCATGCAAAGAAAACATCAAAATCATCATGTTAAAGTCACGTTACAGACCCTACAAGTTCACCTAAACATTCTGTCCAGATTTTAATTACGCACAAAGCTTTATTTAAACGACTCCCGTGTGCGTATAATCGATCAACAATCATCAATAATCATTACAAAACATTCCTAAGACCTATTAAGATCAGATTCTATCATAATACATGCAAAAATTATACCCCTAATGATCAAAACTTCAACAACTTGCGCAACAAGTAACCGATTATATCACTAATCGCCTATCATTATGTTTAACCCGTTTAATCTTTAAAAACCTCAAGTTTTAGTATTTATAAAAAGGTCTTAGACCTGGACAAACTTAGTTATAGGGTTTTTATAACATAATAATAAGATTAAAGCGTAGAAGATTAAGGATTATACCCCAAGCTCTTCGATACAATCAACCGAACGCTCTTGAAGCTTCCCGATCGATGTTCTTGCGCCTTAGCAGGTGGTTTGGGGTTAATATTTTGTAGGTAGGGCAGTAGGGGCGATTAGGGTTTGAGTTTAGGTGATACAAGAGGCTTAGGGTTGCTTAAATAGCTGTTTAAGTCGGTTTGGTGGCGTCAGGTACCGGCGAGCTGGCGTTCGCTCCCTGTGAGCGGCCGCTCACAGGGCCTTGGCCCGCGTGGGTGGCCCGTTTCGTCACCCGACGTGTTTTCCTTCGACGTTTTCGCTATTTCAGACCGTAATAAGTGTAACCCCATGTGTTAAGACCCCAATCATCCTAATGGTCCACCTTTAACGATTCTTATTAACGTATTCGGTTTAAGTTCACATAATCACATATGGTTTGCACATAGTTTCACCGAGTATCACAGAAGCACGTAATCGCAATCAATCCAAATTAGTTAACTCACAATTATTAAACTTCATTATTCACCAACGTCCGAGGTTCACTAATCATGTATACAGTCTGGTAATTCCTCGAATTACCACCTTATGCAGTTATTAACATACAACTATGTAACATGTGTCCTATCTAGCTAACCCTAGTTAAGTATAATGCAAGGAACGTAACTAGAGTTTAGTTAAAGTGAGAACCTGAAATTGCGGGGTATCACAGTTTTATACCGCCACCACCATTTAAGAAGTAGGCTGAAGTTCATTTGCTTCTAGGATCCCAACCAAATACCCACTTTGTCTTTCGGACCAATGACCCTTTACCAGCGTACCCACGAGGTTCTCCGTTTTTCATCATTACCACCTAAAAAACATTTTCTTAGTCTTTCTAATTGATCAAGAACGCTTTTGTGTGCCTTAAATAACAAGAAATGATATAACAGTATACTGTCCACAACCGATTTTAGTAGCGCCGCCCTACCCCCATAGATAGATTTTTTGCCTTCCACTTAGTCAGCCTTGATCTGCACACTTCTACTACCCATTTCCAATGCCTTTCCTGATTCATATTTGCTCCAATTACAGCTCCCAAATACTTGCACGGGAATGAACCTTTGGTAACACAGATGGCTCTTGAAGCCGATTCTACCAACCCTGCCTCAACCCCGATCCCAAAAATGTTTAACTTATGGTGGTTAACCTTAATCCATAAATGATATTAAAGCATCTCAATAGCCAAACTACATTCTTCATGTTTTGGAGGTCCCAATCACCCATAATAACCATGTCATTTGCATACATAAGATGTGAGATGGACAGACCTTGATTCGATAGATTGATTCCTTTAATTAACCCCAAAGATTCTGCTTTTGACATAAAACTGTCATAACTTCCATTTATAAGATAAAAATGAAATGGGAGAGAGGATCCCCATGGCGGACGCCTCGAAAACACTGGAACTCCTAAGTCGATGACCCGTTAACTAACACTGAAGCTCGAGATGATTCCAGAATCCTAGATACCCACTTCCTCCATCTATTCAGAAACCACATTTGTTGGAGGACTATATCGATGAAATACAAATTTATACTATCATAGGCCTTTTCCAAATCAAATTTGAAAATGAAACTCTGTTTTTTATACCTATCGGCCAAGGATATGATTTCGTTTAGAATAAGAGGTGCATCAAAGATATTTTGATCCACTATAAAACCAAATTGATTCTCCGATATCACATTACTTACGACCTTCTTAATCCGATTTTTCCAAAACTTTAGAAATAATTGTGGAGATACATCCCAAGAGATTAATAAGTCGATACGCGTTTAACGATATTGGGTCCGCATTCTTGCAAATATGGATGATTAAGGAAGATGCACACCCACGGCTGATGCAACCCGAATCATAAAAATTATCCATGACCTTGAAAACGTCTTCTATAAGTAGGTTCCAAAAATGTTTAAACAAAGCGAAATTGAAACCGTCCGGTCCTGGAGCCTTATCGTCCCCACAATCCCATACTGCTTCTTTGATTTCATGTCTCAAAAATGGCCCAACTAGATATCCGGCATCAACTTCCTATACTTTTCTTATATTTGGTCATGAATTTAGAAATAATTTTGGAGATACATCCCAAGAGACTAATAGGTTGATATGCGTTTAACGACATTGGATCCACATTCTTGCAAATACGGAAGATGAAGGAAGATGCACACTCACGGCTGATGCAACCCGAATCATAAAAATTATCCATGGCCTTGAAAACATCTTCTTTAAGTAGGTTCCAAAAATGTTTAAACAAAGCGAAATTGAAACCGTCCGGTCCTAGAGCCTTATCTTCCCCACAATCCCATATTGCTTCTTTGATTTCATGTCTCAAAAATGGCCCAACTAAGATATTTGGCATCAACTTCCGATACTTTCTTATATTTGGGCATGAAAAGTCGGGTCGGTGTGCATCGGTTCTTGGAATTTATTGGCAAAGAATTTCTAGACCTCCATCTTCATTTTAGTCAAATCTCTACACCAATCATCATTTACTATGAACCCATTGATCCATTTACTGCTATTATTGTGATTTACATTCCCATGAAAGAAACTAGAGTTTCCATCGCCCTTAATTGCCCACTTCATTCTCGATCTTTGTTTCAAGTCACACATCTCATCCAATAATAAGACCTCTCTCTCCTTCTTGTAATTCACCCACTGTGCTTTCTCATCCTCAGTCAATGCCCGACAGCCTGGTTCTACGCCATTCCATCAAGCAAATCAATCTTTTTTTTCAATATCCGGTTTGACTTTCTTTTATTTTCTCCATTTCAACCACTACTTGTTTCTTTATAGCATACTTAATTGCGTTCAACTTTCCATCTAGTATCCCATCACTTTTTCCAGTGAAGTTATGTCCTTCAAGAGAGCCTTAGACAACTTCTTCAAAACCCGAACTGGACAACCAAGAATTAAAGAAGCGAAAAGGAGTCGACCCAAAGTTAGGAGTTTCCGTACTAAGGCAAATGGGACTATGATCCAAATCTCTCCAAGGCAGCGCCATAACACTAGAGCCGGGCCATTTGTCCCAAAAGCTCTGATTAACCAGGAACCTATCAACATCCAAAATTCTAGTAAACTTCTGACCCCCTATTGAAAACTCTAGGAGTCTGTTTTCTTCAATGAACATATTAAACGCCTCAGCACAAGTGGGTTGAATTTTATATTCATTCTCTCATCCTGTGATCTAAGAGAATTGAAATCACCCATAACAACCCATACTTCTAGTTTGGATTCAACCTGCTCTGTTAAAACCCTCCAAACTTCTTTTTTGGTGCCTACACCCCGAGGTGCATGTACGTTTGCGAAATGAAACATACCACTAACCAGGGATATTGTACCCAACACTACCACAAGGTTTCCCACATCGGAAATAACCCCCGGGATGTAACACCCCAACCGATGGCGGAAACATCGAGGTGTCACGTAAGAATGAGTATACAGTAGCACACGGTATTCAAGTTTTAATTGAAATTTATTTAAAGGAAAATATCCAAAATTTGAAAATACAAAATAACGTCTTGAATGAAATTCTAGTGCATCAAACAACCAAACAAAGCATAACTTCAATTATCTCTTCCTGCTAACTCTAGACTTCAAGCATCATCATTTCCTGTTGAGTTTGTAAAAATGGGGGGGGGGGGTCAACTAGAAGTTGGTGAGAATACATAAGCCATGTCAAGCAATTAAGTTTAAGAGTAATAAAAGTTTAGCAATTCATATGTCTATCGTAAGTTTAAGTCTACATGAATAAACATGAAGTATAGTATGCACATAATCAAACCTCCGACAAGTTTAGGTCCATCCCGTCATCCACGGTTCACCTTAATATCACGTTGGAACGATAACAATCACCCGCGTACCCCATAAAAGATGGTCAACGAAACTAGGTGGGATTGTCAATCCAATAGATCTATTATTGAGTATCGCCGGCTTGGCCATAGCTATAGATTATGTAAGTTGAAGTTTAAGTCTAACAATAGTTGTCCAAGTCATGAGGCATTAAAGTTTACAACTAGACATGTATGTAGAATTGCTTAAGTATAAAGTTTCAAGTATAAAGAATTGCATAAACATGGTTACGTAAACTCACCTTAGCAAAGTATTAAGTCTCGAGAAATAGAATATGTGTAGCCCAAAGTTGCCAAGTATTACCCTATGTATAAGGTAACAAATAAGTCTAAGTCTTTCTAGTCTACAAGTATATTCTAGGGTTTTGAATTGGGGATAGGTATTCGTTTGATTATTAATTGAATCGTTTAATAAATAAACGAAATTCGATAAATAAATAAACAAAAGTCTTTTTGTAAACTCTAGATTAAAGATGGTCACATTATAAGGTTTTAAGTATGAAAATAATTTTTATAAAATTATTTTCTTAAAAATAGAATATTTAATCTATTTATTTCAATTTGTCAACATATAACTTTAATATCTAAAAATATTAAAATTAAAGAATTTTTAAATTAAAATTTATATTTCTGTTCTAAATGGACAGGAATAATTTATCTAAAATTTTGGTGCAAAAATATTGAAAAATGATTTTATTATGATTCATTTATGATTAGAATAACCAAAAATTGATTAAAAATATTAAATAAATGATTTTTCGAAAATAAAAGTCATTTCAGAAATGTTTAATGTTTTATAAACTCAGAATAATTTTTGTAGAAATTTATATAATCGTTTTGATATTTTTATAGAATTTTATAATTATGATAGAATAAACTTTGTAATATTTATTATATATAATAAATAAATTATTTTTGGAAAACTAAAAATTGTATAATAAACCTTTTTAGTAGAATATCATAAAATAATTTTTGTAGAATTTATAAAGCACTTTTAGTATTTTAAAACCATTTTTAAAAATACTAGTGAATATATATAAATCTAAAAAGGAAAAAAAAATGTTTTGCTCATGCAAGGAATCGAACCCGGGTCTGGTGACCGGTTCGTGTTTTATATCACAAGTCCAGACCATCTGGTCTGGACCCCTGAGAACAATTAATCTTGGTTTAAAATAATATATATATTTATACCTGAAACAGTTATATAATCCCTTTTAAAAGAAAATAAAAGATTGTGGGATACGGGACTCGAACCCGCGTCCCCTCGTATACAAACAGACGGCACAACCAGTTGATCTAGATCAGTGATTGTGTTTGTTTTGTTTCAGTTTTAATTAAATAACAAAGTCTGCAGTATCCATTATCCCCAAATCGTGGCTTACAAGCCCTAGGTTTTCCAATCAACAAATTTAACGAACAATAACCCGATTAAACATAGGGTTATTGTTGGTAGGGGGCCGATGAACAAAACCTAGCAAAAAAAAATAAAACTTACAAAGCTTTTCACGTGATTTTGAGCGGTCAACCAGAAAAGTCAACTCGCGAACAATAGATGATTAAGACGAGTTTATCACAGAAAATTGAGGGTAAGGAGAGAGTAATTGGCGAGTGTAGAACGATGTGAAGGTCTCAATTTATAGTGGAAGGCTCGAGTGGTGCGATTTGGTAAGATTTGACCCTATTAAATGTCATGACGCGTAATTGGACACTATTAGGAAGGTTATAACTGTTTAATTGGCGTGTATCAGACGTGTAATTGTCTGTCAATCACGAAGTTTACCATAACAAGGATTAAAAACGCGGATTGGTGTGATAATTATGGAAGATTGCTTGCAGGTTGACTTCTAAATAGTCAACTGCACTGATAATTGTTATATATATATATATATATATATTATAATTCAGAGTTATACCAAGTGAAGCTGTAGACCAGCTGGTTATGTTGGTGTGTGTTTGATTGAACCGGCCATGGGCTCGGGTTCGAACCCCGACCCATGCCAGAATTTTTTTGACATTTATCTCACTAATATAATAATAATATATGCTTATAGTATGGTACTAGGGGTCCAAATGTGTCACGAAACATTTTTAAAGGGCACGATATTGATAAAATTTCAGCGTTTTATTCAATAATAATCGTAACGTACATAGGATTAAATGCGAAATGTTACAGTCTCCCCTACTTTTAGGAACTTCATCCCGAAGTTAAAAGAAAAACACAAGGTTGAGGGTGATTGGGTAGAATTTGGGGCAACTGTGGTTTGGAAGTTCTTTTATTGGTAATAGGATAGTGGTTTCGAATAATTTGGATAAGAGGTCGGGTATGTGTGAGCTTTAAGAGTTGAATTAGGTTCGTCTGAAATCGCAAGGAGAGTAAGAATCTAGCAAAGCATTAAGTTTTAGGAGTCCTAAAAGAAATGAGTTGATGGCCTATAGAAGGACTAAATGAACTACCAGGTAACTAGAGTTTATAATTGGTTATATACCGAAAACCTTGATAGAATTTCACACTACCTTGACATACCTGTAAATTCGTGATTACGTTCCGGACCGCAATCACCAATTTACCTTACATTAGGGTTTTGTGTCCTTCTATGACTCTACCGATTGTTGAGCAGGTTCGATAGCCTCCACCAGTCGTTGAGTAGGTTGTAGGGCCTCTCCCGACTGTTGAAAAGGCTTGATGACCTCTACCAATCGTTGAGTAGGTTATTTGGTACTCAACTAATTGTTGAACAAGTACTTCATCCTTAATCGGCCGTTTGATTAAATGTAGCATTTATTGCAAATTGATAGTATGTCTATGTAATCAAGCATAGTATGTGAGTTGTAGTCGTATAGGTTTAGATATTGATATAGAAATTAGTTCATATTCAAACAAGCATGCATCCAAGTGTTATGATCATACAAGATAAATGACTCTCATGTAAAAGACAAAAAATTTGATACTCGGATCAATAAGTGTCAATACATAGGATTTTTAGAAAGCATATAACATCCAAATGGCGGGGCTAGCTGTTAAGTAGCTGGAGGGTCCCTAGCAGGATTATTTGGAGCAGCAAGGGCATTTGCAGCAGGAATTCGACAAACATTCGCAAGATGCCCATACCTTTGACAGTTGGAACACTGACGACAGGGCACTTGGGTTGGGTGGTGATACTGACAGGTGTCACACTTAGGTTGGTTCCCGGTATACTGTTTCTTGTTGGGTGGAGGAGTGGTATCTATTACGAAATTCCTGGCCTGGCGCCTCCCATTGGTTGAGGACTCAGTTTTAATCTCGACAGCAGGTTGAGGAGTATCATTCACAATAATTTTCTTTTCCCCTTTTCGAGTCAGGGTTCCTGCATTCACATGGTTATCTGTTAGGGTAGCCGCCAAACGCTTTGCTTCCTCGAGAGTAGCAGGGTTCCTTCCCCACATCGTGTCCTGAATCTTCATGGGTAAGCCACCAATGTATTTTTCAATTGCAATAGGCAAGGGGGTGACTTTGTGTGGTAGCAGTAGACTAAGTTCGTGGAAACGAGTGTTGTAGGCAAGGTTTTCTCCACTGTCTTGGGCAAGATCGTGAAACTCGTCTTCCAACTTCTTGATTTCATTACGAGGGCAGAACTCTGCCTTCATAATGTCTTTAGCTTGATCCCAAGTTAAAGCCAGTGCGACTTCAGCTCTACGTGTCCGTTTTTCTTCGTTCAACCATGTGAGTGCTCGTTTGTGAAGAACACTCATAGCATAACGAACCTTAAGGTTATCGGGACACTCGCTATTTATGAAAGTATTCTCGATACCCTCGAACCATTGAAGGAGACCAGTAGCTCCTTCGTCCCCGCTAAACTTAGGAGGATTGCAGGTGTTGAAGTGTTTGAGGGTACAGGCTGGGTGAGCGTTCCCGCTTCCATTCCCATTCCCATTTCCATTTCCATTTCCATTCATCTGGATGACTTGAGCCACCAAGTTAGGAACCAGAGTCGCTATTTGTTGCGCCATTTGTTGGGAAATGATCGCAGCTAGTTGGGCATCGACACCATTGTTGTTGTTGTGGTTGTTGTTGTTGTTGTTATTGTTGTCGTGGTTGTTATTGTTGCTATTTCCTTTATCATGATTGCTGCCATTGTTAAGGCGAGTGCTGCGACGAGTAGGCATGATCTGTAAGAGACACAATGAAATGAATGAGGTAATATAAGGAATGTAATCATTCATTCATTAATTAAAACGAATAAACGAAAACGTTGACTTATCAAAGATTCTAGATTCTAATAACATAGTGAAGACATGCTTTAGCCTATAAGTGAACACTCATCCCGAGAATTCCCAGGTAGGCATCCGGGTCCCTCGTCTGATTGGGATATATGCGCAATGCCAGCCTAGACAGAAGACTCAGAATACAGGCGTTCACCCTTCCAGATTGCACGTGTTCGTTATTAAAATTCTAGAACTTCGACGAGATCTCAAGGTGGTTCAGGCTAAACCTGAGGATTTTGTCCTATTAGTCTAAGAGTAGATCCAGTGATGGAGAGCAATCTTCTTGTAGGGATTAAAGTAGGGATAAGAAGTAGGAGGGAGATAGAGAATAGCAAGTAAAAGGAGCAAATACTGGTTATAATCCTATGGTTATAGACTAGATTATTTTTCTAATAACCTAATTCCCTATAACCATGGCTCTGATACCAATCTGTAACACCCCAACCGATGGCGGAAACATCGAGGTGTCACGTAAGAATGAGTATACAGTAGCACACGGTATTCAAGTTTTAATTGAAATTTATTTAAAGGAAAATATCCAAAATTTGAAAATACAAAATAACGTCTTGAATGAAATTCTAGTGCATCAAACAACCAAACAAAGCATAACTTCAATTATCTCTTCCTGCTAACTCTAGACTTCAAGCATCATCATTTCCTGTTGAGTTTGTAAAAATGGGGGGGGGGTCAACTAGAAGTTGGTGAGAATACATAAGCCATGTCAAGCAATTAAGTTTAAGAGTAATAAAAGTTTAGCAATTCATATGTCTATCGTAAGTTTAAGTCTACATGAATAAACATGAAGTATAGTATGCACATAATCAAACCTCCGACAAGTTTAGGTCCATCCCGTCATCCACGGTTCACCTTAATATCACGTTGGAACGATAACAATCACCCGCGCTCCCCATAAAAGATGGTCAACGAATCTAGGTGGGATTGTCAATCCAATAGATCTATTATTGAGTATCGCCGGCTTGGCCATAGCTAATGATTATGTAAGTTGAAGTTTAAGTCTAACAATAGTAGTCCAAGTCATGAGGCATTAAAGTTTACAACTAGACATGTATGTAGAATTGCTTAAGTATAAAGTTTCAAGTATAAAGAATTGCATAAACATGGTTACGTAAACTCACCTTAGCAAAGTATTAAGTCTCGAGAAATAGAATATGTGTAGCCCAAAGTTTCCAAGTATTACCCTATGTATAAGGTAACAAATAAGTCTAAGTCTTTCTAGTCTACAAGTATATTCTAGGGTTTCGAATTGGGGATAGGTATTCGTTTGATTATTAATTGAATCGTTTAATAAATAAACTAAATTCGATAAATCAATAAACAAAAGTCTTTTTGTAAACTCTAGATTAAAGATGGTCACATTATAAGGTTTTAAGTATGAAAATAATTTTTATAAAATTATTTTCTTAAAAATAGAATATTTAATCTATTTATTGTAATTTGTCAAAATATAACTTTAATATCTAAAAATATTAAAATTAAAGAATTTTTAAATTAAAATTTATATTTCTGTTCTAAATGGACAGAAATAATTTATATAAAACTTTGGTGCAAAAATATTGAAAAATGATTTTCTTATGATTCATTTATGATTAGAATAACCAAAAATTGATTAAAAATATTAAATAAATGATTGTTCGAAAATAAAAATCATTTCAGAAATGTTTAATGTTTTATAAACTCAGAATAATTTTTGTAGAAATTTATATAATCGTTTTGATATTTTTATAGAATTTTATAATTATGATAGAATAAACTTTGTAATATTTATTATATATAATAAATAAATTATTTTTGGAAAACTAAAAATTGTATAATAAACCTTTTTATTAGAATATCATAAAATAATTTTTGTAGAATTTATAAAGCACTTTTAGTATTTTAAAACCATTTTTAAAAATACTAGTGAATATATATAAATCTAAAAAGGAAAAAAAATGTTTTGCTCATGCAAGGAATCGAACCCGGGTCTGGTGACCGGTTCGTGTTTTATATCACAAGTCCAGACCATCTGGTCTGGACCCTGAGAACAATTAATCTTGGTTTAAAATAATATATATATTTATACATGAAACAGTTATATAATCCCTTTTAAAAGAAAATAAAAGATTGTGGGATACGGGACTCGAACCCACGTCCCCTCGTATACAAACAGACGGCACAACCAGTTGATCTAGATCAGTGGTTGTGTTTGTTTTGTTTCAGTTTTAATTAAATAACAAAGTCTGAAGTATCCATTATCCCCAAATCGTGGCTTACAAGCCCTAGGTTTTCCAATCAACAAATTTAACGAACAATAACCCGATTAAACATAGGGTTATTGTTGGTAGGGGGCCGATGAACAAAACCTAACAAAAAAAATAAAACTTACAAAGCTTTTCACGTGATTTTGAGCGGTCAACCAGAAAAGTCAACTCGCGAACAATAGATGATTAAGACGAGTTTATCACAGAAGATTGAGGGTAAGGAGAGAGTAATTGGCGAGTGTAGAACGATGTGAAGGTCTCAATTTATAGTGGAAGGCTCGAGTGGTGCGATTTGGTAAGGTTTGACCCTATTAAATGTCATGACGCGTAATTGGACACTATTAGGAAGGTTATAACTGTTTAATTGGCGTGTATCAGACGTGTAATTGTCTGTCAATCACGAAGTTTACCATAACAAGGATTAAAAACGCGGATTGGTGTGATAATTATGGAAGATTGCTCGCAGGTTGACTTCTCAATAGTCAACTTCACTGATAATTGTTATATATATATATATATATATATATATATATATATATATATATATATTATAATTCAGAGTTATACCAAGTGAAGCTGTAGACCAGCTGGTTATGTTGTGGTGTGTGTTTGATTAAACCGGCCATGGGCTCGGGTTCGAACCCCGGCCCATGCCATAATTTTTTTGACATTTATCTCACTAATATAATAATAATATATGCTTATAGTATGGTGCTAGGGGTCCAAATGTGTCACGAAACATTTTTAAAGGGCACGATATTGATAAAATTTCGGCGTTTTATTCAATAATAATCGTAACGTACATAGGATTAAATGCGAAATGTTACACGGGATGTCCCTTCTGCATTCACTAGTCTCTTACCCCATAACTTGCTAACTTGAATTTTCAACCCATCAGCTTTCATCGTCTCTTAAATAACTAAAGAATTTGCCTTTTGCCTCTTAATTATCTCCCTAATGGAGAGCATTTTGGGATCCTCTCCAATCCTACTTACATTATACGCTAAAATAATAATCGATCCACGATAGTTTCACCCTCATCCCTAATTGCTTCTTCCACATGATTTACAAAGCCATTTAGGTTGATACTAACAGCTTCCCAAAGGTAACTGTATCAATTGCTTATGCACCCACAGCGTCTATTGGGCTAGCTGCTTCAACACCAATTTTCAAATTAGGACTTGGAATTAAGCTAGCCAGAAATTGAATTTCCAAGTTCCGATTGGAAGAAAGGGTAATCCTCTACCTGAGCCCTCTCGACAAAGAACGATTGCTTGCATTTGTCTTTGAAGCAGATGAAATACCGTCAAACAAACCTATTATTAGAGCCACCTTCATAATAATGGGAGGGGAATTTAAGTCCAGACTGTTGTTGTTGGCCTAATTGTTATCATATGGAACATGGTCTAGCCCATCAAAACACACTTTTTCCTTTCTGGGCGTTTTTCCTCTATTGGAGTCCAATAGGACTAGACTCCATGGGCCCTCAGTAGTTGACACGTCCTCTATAGTCCTGCCAGTTTTTGAAATATCTGCTACACCCATTCCAGTATTCTTAGGACAAGTTCCTATGTACAACGGGTTATCTCCCCATACAGATTTTGTACCCCTGATTGTTCAACTGTTATTTGTCCATTTGAATTTCTGTTGGAGTCCTCAGCTATGTGTTTCGTCGGCTCCGATGCGTCACACGCCCCATGTTCATCTCTGATTATTCTAAAGTCAGATATGTATAAATGTAACACCCCAACTGATGGTGGAAACATCGAGGTGTCACGTAGTGATGATTGTTCAATAACTCATGGACTAAAAGTGTAAATATTGATACATTGATTAACTAGTTTATTACATTGAAATGAAATACAACGATTCTAAATTCCAACTAAGCTAAATTACAATGAATCCAAAATCAAAGTAAAATTCCAAAAGCTTAAAAGTCATCTCATAAATAACCTGAAACATGTACGAAAATAGTATATGTCAATACAAAATGTATTGGTGAGCATACCCTATTTGAATATATATAGTAGAAAAAGAGTTTCACAATTCACGTGTTATACTGTCTACAATTTGGTGTTCAAGCTATGTACAAATGTCACCCAAAATCAAACCTTAGAGTAGAAATGATATCCAAGAATAATGGGATATCTAGTATATATGTATAGTATTCGCCCAATAGTATGATTATATATAGTAGACGACAAGACAGTATCGTTCACACATAAAAATAACCAAGGTTTTAACTCGAACACGTAAGTCAACAAGGGGTATATACCATAGTATTATTTATTGCTATGCTAGGCCCACACCGGGTTAATGATTAAGGTCATAAGTAGGGGTGCAAACGAGCCGAGCCGAGCCGAGCCCGAGCTCGACCAGGCTCGAGCTCGGGATCGTTTAAGTTATGAAAGCTCGAGCTCGAGCTCGGCTCGATTCGATTTTTGTTCCTAAAGCTTGAGCTCGGCTCGAATGTTGGTTTCCAAGCTCGAGCTCGAGCTCGGGCTCGGCTCATTTATTAGTTATTAATTAATTTATATTAATTATAATACTTATTTTATATATAATTTGGTTATTTATTCATAGTTTTATAAATATTAACTATTATATTTAAATACATATTTAATATATTAATTAAAATTTATATAAATAGTGGGCTCGTTAAGGCTCGCGAGCCGACTCGAGCTCGATAAACAAAGCTCGAGCTCGGGCTCGTTTACTAAACGAGCTTGGTTTTTAGGCTCGGGCTCGAGCTCGAGCTCGTTTAGGCTCGGCTCGTTTGCACCCCTAGTCATAAGTACACACTATCAGCGATCAACAGGTAAAACACATACGAGAATTACGATTGTGAATATAGAATAAAACATGATTAAGTGAGTGAAGTAATAAGCGTACATGAGTCACCCCAAAAGTGTAAAACATGAAAAAGAGGAAAGATATACTCACAGTTTTGCTAAGCGCGATAAATCCAAACAAAACTCGTCGCAAGATAAACTTGGGAATTCTGAAGAATTCAACCTATACGTATAAGAATACTAATGAGGGGAAATGACTTAAAAAGTCTAAGGCATCTAGGGTCTAAGGCATTAGGGTTTGCTAAGCCGATTTGGGGAATTAGAGTTTTGCGATAAATTAAATTGATATCATATTTGTATATGAAATTAGTTTATGATTAAACTCTATGAATATGATACAATAGTCTAAATATATCCAATTGAATAATCAGATGAAAAATATGTTTTTGAATAATTAAGACAAAATAATTTAGTTAATTACTTTAACTAAATTATTGTAAATAAATACAATAATCATAAATATTTGAACAAAATAATTATCAGTTACACAATGATCCAAACAAATGAGAATTAAGACATTCAAACATAAGAATATTTCTATTTTATAAGAAAAGTATTTATAAAATAGATGTTAAATAGTATAAATAAATAAATGATTAATTATGTCTATTTAAACATAAATAAGACTAAAAATACAAGACATGATCCAAAAATAGTTTTCTTATAGAAAATGAATGCTTTCTGATGTAAATCAATGAAAATAATTTTCTCATAAATTTCCTCAATTTATTTGCATTTAAAACTGATTTAATGAATTTAAGTCATGTTTAAATGATTAAAAATAGGAAAATCAATAAAAATAAATTTTTTTTTGAATAAATAATTTTTATTTTAGTTTATGATGATTAGAAGTAATTTATCAAAAATTTTGAGATAAAAATCATTAAAAATGAATTTTTAATCAATTAAATATAATTAAAACAAATTAAATTAATAAAAAATAAGAAATAAAATATTTTCTAGAAAATAAAATATTTTCTAGAAAATAAAAATATGATAATTTTCTATATAATGTCGAGATGCTAAATCTAAATTTTTATAATTTTTGGAGCAAAAATAAATTTTCTATGAATATTCTAAGATATCAAAGTATTTATATATATATATATATATATATATATATATATATATATATATATATAGGATTTGGATCATTTGAGAACCATCATTTGGGGAGAGAACCAAAGAACCAGTGTGAACAGGTGGCATTTTTGTAAATATGAAGGTGTCTACAAAAACCCCTCCATAAAAAAAATTAAAAAAAATTATATAACCTAAATAAATAAAAAAATAAAAAAACCAAAATGATTATTTTTCATTATTAAAAAAATGGTTCACCGGTCCGGTGACATTCCCGGCCGGAAAAACGTGCAAAGAGGGAAAGGAGACTTTTATTTTTTTTAAACTTTTATAAATGGCATAAACAGCCCCTCAATTTTAACTACGTTAGTTTTATGTTTATCTTGGTTAGTTTTTCCTTTATGAAAACTAACCAAGTTAATCAACTTAATTTAAAATGTTTAAAACTTTATAAAGCTTGAATTTTTTTTTTATAAAATCCATTCCGAATAATGTTTCAACAAACGCATTTGATTAAAATGTTGACACGGTCCATAATAAATGAAAATGATAAATTTTGAATTCGTTCTTTTTATTAATTTTGAAAACGACAAAACTTACCGGGACCAAATAGGACCAATTGAATACACGAAGGACTAAGATTGTCAACTTCCTAAAAGATGAGGGTGACGGTTATCACAATAAATAACTTTCATGGTTGGCTAGATGCATGCACATGAAAAGCACCCTCCATTGTGATAAATGAATAGGGTGCCCTAGTCCAAAAGCAATAGCCAAAACAAATAACCTGGGGTGTGACATCATCAAAGATCCAAGTATAGATTACTATATCATTTTATTTAAAAAAAAATAGATTACCATTGAAATAATATAAATATTGTAATAATATCGACATGCTAAGTATTCATATATGTGTTTGTAGTAAACATGTCGACTCAACTCAACCCGACTCGTTTGTGTGTACAAAAAGTAATCCATTTTGAGCAACAAACCACCAGTTGTAGTTTCAAACATATGAAACTAAATAAAACCTTCCAAATCCATATAAATGTAAAATCAAGGTTTGTGTATGCTTCATAACAAACATGGAAAAAATCTAACTACCTCTTAAATAAAAAAATGTAGGATCGACACAAGATTTGATGATACCGTGCGCGTATGATCGAGTCCAAAAGCGAAACCAATGGAGTCCACAGCACTTCGTTTAGGGTTTAAGCAAAAGTTACAAAAATGTTGGCTAAGGGGTCCTATTTATAGGGCAGTTCCCTAAGCCTGGAGCCTTCCAGGCGTAGGTGCTTAGGGCTTCATACGCCTGCATTGCCAGGCGTAGGGACTCCATACGCCTGGTAAGGTTTACAAAGTTACCAAAATACCCCTATGACCCTGTTTTTTATCCTGGAAACGTCTAGAAACAAGTACAAGAGATCCTAACTACATATCTAAGCTAGGGACATAGCAGTAGGGTGCACTAACAAAAATACTAAACGCAAGTATGTTTGTTTATATGTAAACGCTAGTGTTACTTACTATTAAACGCAAGTTGAAACGGGAATGATGAGTTTAAAGCAAATAGTATTAATAACCAAAACACAAGTAGTATATGTTTGCTGGTTATTGTATGAAAAGTAGGCTACTTAAGCGCAATATTTTGACCTTATATAAGTATAGCCTGATAAGTATTATTTCAAAGGAAAATCAATGGAGGAAACAATGAAGATTTTTTCAGATAATGTCCTAACCCTAATGGAAAGATTGGATGTCAAAAGAGCAAATGAATTTGACATAATCATTTGCCCACTGCTAATAAAAAAACATTTCTACATGGTGTGCTTCCATCTGAAAGATTTAACCATTAAGCTAATTGACAACTCAGCATATGGAGGTGCAGACATCAAAAGATATAAAGGAGTCCCAAAGAAACTAGTAAATGTAACGTATAAATTTTAAACGCAACCATGTTTATTATGAAATCTAACTCATAAATTATTCAAATTGTTTGCAACGAAAAATATTATGCACCTTCTTAAAGAACACATGCCCGGACAACCAAGAAATCCGTAAACTGGAAAAATCAAAAATACAACGAAAAGAAATGGAACGGAGAACAATGAACAACCAGGTCGACTGCAGTGTGTTTGTAATGCGACACATGGAAACATACAATGCAGAAAAAATTGGTCATGTGGCTTCCATAGCGAAAGAGTTGAACAAGATAAGCAGATTAAAGGTTTGCGGCGAAAATACTGCGCAAAGATGATACTTAATGAATACAACATGGCAAGGGAACAAATTATTGAACTTGCAGAGAATTTTGACAAGTATGATCTAAAGAAAAAGTTGCTGAAAAAGGTAAAAGAAAAACTGTAGAAAAAGCAGTATGATCTTATTGGGAAGCCAAAAGAGTGAAAAATGTAGAACAAAATACATTTTCTTTGGTGGACAAAAAACATGTTATTTCTTTGTTATCATTTTAAATGTTTAATGTTTGTTATAGACATTGTGTGTTTTTTCTTAGACAAAAAAAAAAAGGTAAAACACAAGTTTTGTTCTTATTAAACGCAAATAATAAATAATGATTCAAACAAATACCGATTAAATTAAACGCAACTTATTTTTTAAAACGCAAGTTAAACAACTTCAAATAACATGGTTTTTTAATAACTCGCAATTAATATAAACAAACAAAATCATAAGATTTAAAAAAGTAAATAAATATGTAAAGGTAGAACACAAGTTATTTTTTAAACACCCAATTTATAAAAATATGCACACTGTCAAATGACCTGACTTTATAAAACAAACAAACAATTACACCTTATATCATTTATTTTTTTATTAAAAAACGCAATAGAAAAATAATGTTAAGATGAATTTGTTAAAAAAAAAGAAGGTAATATACATGTATAAATTTCAAAAGTGACGATTTAAAAAGGACCAATCACATAGCTCAATCACATAGATGCCATTTCAAACTGATAAGAAAAACAAATGTAGAAAGTCATGATACTGAAAAGTGTTCAACTTATAAAATAAAATTTTAGAAATGTGAAAGGTCATGTATTAACTATACAAAATCAACTTTATATAATAACATAATCTATGAACATTTTAGGGCACCACAACATTTCCATCCTCTTCCATAATCCTCTCCTAACCCTAAAGTAAAAAAAAATCAAAAGCTCAGAAATGGCAGACAACCAAACTCTCAACACGTGGTGGGTTGAAAACAAAAAATTCTACCTGATGGTGGGTGAAAACCGAAAGAGAATTTATAGGTGTGCAGAGAGTGAGCTCAGAAACTGTACCAAACCTACCCTGAAAAAAAATGCTTGCCCTGGGTGTTCCTCATCTCAGCCAATCAACAGAGGTAACTAAGTTGTTTGATGTACTAAAAAATGTTTAAAAATTGTGAGCTGAGGGGTGTGCAAAGTTGGGAATTTGACGAAGAACGCTTTGAGGTGGAGGTAAAGTTTGATGATGGGGGTGCAGAAATCTTCTACCCTAAGGAGATCCCTTTCTCTAGGGATATAGATTTTCTGAAAAGCTTGTCTGAAAAACAAATTATAAACCGATCTGGAACAGAGTTTGGTTTAAAACTTGTGGTGATGGTGATGGATCAAGTTGAACTGTGGTCTGAAATGGACCCAACTTCAGACTATGAAAAAGACAAAGAAGAAGAGTTAGATGATGAGGATTTGGACCCTGACGACTGTTGGACATATGGTATGTCTGATGTAATTAAAAGTCGAGGTCAACGTAACCCGACCCGGTACGATCCGAAGAGTTACACGTTGGTACACGAATCAGATAAGTTCACGCGTTGATGAATTATTATTTATGAAATAATAATTGTTTTAGTCTTGAAGGACTTAATATTAATAAGATTAATATTAAGGAGTATTAAGATATTTAGCAAGGGGGTTTATTGCAAGTTGTTTCCTTATAAAAGGAGGGTTAAGGAGTAAACCCTAATTAGACTTTTATCAAAAACAACTAATCCCTTGCCTCCCTCTTGTGATTAGCGGCCGCCACCCAAGGAAAGAAGGCCGCCGCCTTCTTCTTCTTTTGTTCGGCCATCTACCACCACAAGCCACCACCTTTTTCTTGAAAGTGTTGCTTCCTGGTTGGTTCGTGCACGGTATGAACTTCCTAGTAGCGAGGATTCGTTGTAACCCGCGTGTTACAATTCCGGTGTAGTCGTCAAAGGCTGATTACTAAACCCCCTATGGTTGTTTAATTATTTATTTGTTTATACGCGTTTAACTGAGATCCTGATTGGGAATATTTTATTAATCGGGTTAATAAAATTAACTAACAATATATATATATATTAATCGGCTATTATATATATAGTATATATAATCAGTTTTCGTTAAATATATAAACCGCTTCCGCTGTGTATACGATACCATGATTCCCAACAGTGGTATCAGAGCCACGGTTACGCGCGTATAGATGGTAAAGTTATAATTTTGATCTATGTTTTATTTGTCAAAAATTTTTTGACCAAAGATCAAAAGCTTTTTGTTGTTCATGGATTGTGATGTGAATCGAGCCCTAGGTATTTTGACCCTTGTCATGGTTGTGTTTGTGATGTTTTATTTTTTTTATTGATTTGTATTTTTATTGCGGATATTGGATCCGGTGTAATAGATAGGATTAGAATAGATTTGTTTTATTTGTATTTCAAATTTATTTGTAATCCTACAAGTACAAGATCAGGAAGAAGATAAAAGGACGAACAGGTTCCATGAAGATAGAGATCTCGGGTCAAGTGGGAGCTATATCAAAATAGTTTTGAAACCCTTTTGACTAGTTCGTTTCGTTTCTGGCTAAAATGAAACGGGCGACCTATTAGGGGCTCGATTCGTTTAATTTTATTGTTATGTTTTGTGGTTGTGGTTTATTTATTGTAAATAATTTAGATAACCCAAAATAAATAAAATTTTCACAATCATGGCAACGGTTTTATTAAAACAAGTTTTATAAAAACCGAAAAGCATATTTAATAAAAGGAGTTTTATTAATATCAAAACAAGTCCATTCGCGATAATACGACCAACGTAGTTTAAATAGGGTATTTAAAACTATACCGTGTCGAGTGTTGAAAGGAGTTTCAATTATCACAAACAATATAAAATTGGATTTTATAAACTGTTGTGTGACTCACATCATGCTAACAAGTCATTCAATATATTTATGGTAAATATTAAAATTAAATCCCAATTTTAAATTGATGTTTCATGCCACCCTTAACGAGTTAACACTCCATTCTATATCGAATCCAAATGTTAGTGTTGACCCTGCATCTGGGCGTTGATCATGAGTGAAGGTAATCATCGCGTTTCCTGTGTAACATAGGCCGGTGTTACAGTTAACAGTAAAGGACCAAACATCGCTTGTTTGACAAGTGGGCATAGTTTGGGTTAAACATACATCGCTTTTAGCGATAACCCCAAAAGGAGAGTTGTGTAGTGGACACAATTAACAATCGTTGTTTACCTACCTAATCGTGCCAGTGGACAATGCTAAGCCAGTTCATTGTGTATTGATGAATCGGGATCTCATCCTAATTAATTTTGCTTTTTGGGTCATAAAATAATTAGGATACTTAAAACATGAAATACTAATATATTAATTTTGAACTTTGTAGATGTCAACTGAAAACAATTCCACCTCCCATTTCTCTCTCAAGTCCATCTTAGAGAAGGACAAACTGAACCACTCCAACTTCATGGACTGGCACCGTGTCACACCCCAACCGATGGCGGAAACATCGAGGTGAGACTTGTGATAGATTGTTCAAAGACTTCATGACACTAGAATTCGTGACAATATGATTTAAAGATAAAATTTCATACATAGCATAATTATCGTCTAAAAAGATAATAGAATACAAATTGTTTTCATGAAAAGAGAAATACGACATCAAAGTATAGAACTTAAACTAGCGTGAGTTTCTAGTCCAATCCTAAGTAGATTTCTTGAATATCTTGCATCAAACATTTCCTGCAACATGTATAAAATATCCGTCAACACATAAAGCATTGGTGAGCATACTAGTTTTAGTTTACATACATAGTATTTTAGAATGGTTTACTCAAATCTCATACTATAGCATTGCACATACCTATCATACAAAAGACATAACTCAAACCCGCGAGTACCACAGCGTATACCTAACATATTCATGTTAGGCCGTTTAAATCTTAACAATGACCCATAAAGGGGGCGATGTGCTAGTCCTATAGCGCTATACATGTTAAGTGGGCTAATAATAGTTAATGATTTATGTCTAAGTATCTAAGAATCATAAGCATGGCAAGTAGCATATAAGTATGTTTAATAGATTGAGCATGTGTGTTTATGAAAGCATTAGTGTGTTTTGCATATGATACATGTTTACACCCCAAAAGTGATAAAGAGTAAAAAGGGGACAAGTATGAACTCACCTTTGGGTGCGTTTAGTAAGGCTCCAAAGAATGAGTCTTGGGGGATTAGTTCCTTAGCCTTGGTTAACTAAAATAAAAAAATAAAAATAAAAAAACATAAAGGGTCTTAGATTCGAGTTTAGGTTATAGATTCAAGAGAGTCAAGCAAGCCTTTTAGGCGAACCAAAACACAAACCACCATGAAGGTGATTCGGATGGTCATAAGAGTCAAGCAAGCCTTTTTGGCGTACCAAAACACAAACCACCATAGAGGTGATTCGGATGGTTATGAGAGTCAAGCATTGGTAAGGTAGGGATGTATCCACAAACCTTTCCGAGTTATTAAATTAGTAGAGTTTATATAATTTAGTATTTATATAATATAACTTAAGAAGTAGGGTAGGGTGACTTAGTTTGGATGAGCCTTGGCCTTCCTTTTGTCAACCATGAACCATAACACAAGTCCCTCCATCATTGAGTTGTTGGTGAACTTGGTTGGTATTATTAACAACCTAGTGCATAAAAGAAAATAGAAGATGACCACATTTGAGGCCTCAAATTGGTGCCCTACTCATGTTTATTTGCCATGGCAAATAAGAGAGAGGTCCTAGAGGTTTCCTCAAAGGGTTTGGAGAAGAGGAGAGTGAAGAAAGTAGAAGAGAGGTTGAAGGTGAAGTGAGAAACTCACTTATTCTTGAGAGAATTCTTGAGAGATTTGGAGATTTAGAGAGGATTTAGAAATGAGCAAGTGTTAGAATGGGTAGGAGTGGTGTATTTATAGTTGGGGTAAAGGGGTTGGGTATTTAATGAATTAATTAGGGTGGTTAGAAGTTAATTAGTGGTAATATATCTTTAAAAGAAAAAAAAAATAAATTAAACCATAAATAAATAAATAAAATGTACGGCCATTTTTTTGAAATGGCCATTCTTTAGCCAATTTTTTTTTCATAATATTATTATTATTATTATTATTTTGTATTGTTAAATATATATATATATATATATATATATCTATATATGTTTTATTAATAATAAGTATATATTAAGATCTTAACCAAATAAGTTCCTTGTTATAACGCCTAAATTGAATAGGGTAAAAATATAATGGCGACTCGTCATGAATTGGTATGAGTAACATAAAAGAAGCGAGTAACGGCAAGCTTGGAATTTGTTTAAATATAGCATTCACAATACAAGAAAATTAAGAATCACGCGACGCTACATAAAGTTTGCGTCGCGTAGAATTTATAGATTAAGATTAAATGCAATTGATAAAATACTTTTCCATTAATCATAAGCTCGGGATTACAAGGGTACAAAATGGAAAGATACAAGAATACAAGAACTAGAATAGAAAATACGAAAAGTACAAATGTTACAGTCTCCCCTACTTTAGGAAATTTCGTCTCGAAATTTATTCAAGTGGCTTAACTGAAAAGATGTGGGTACTTTTTCTTCATTTGCTCTTCATGTTCCCAAGTGAATTCGGGTCCATTCTTCGATTCCCAACGAACTTTGACTAGTGGGATACGTTTTCGTTTGAGTTGTTTGACTTCACGATCCGTTATTTCCACAGGTTTTTCGACGAAATGCATAGACTCATCAATTCGTACGTCATCAAGAGGAATGTGTATGTTCCCTTCGGCTAAGCACTTCTTCAAATTTGAAACATGAAAGGTGGGATGGACATTGTTGAGTTCTTGGGGTAACTCGAGCTTGTAAGCCACTTTCCCAATTCGTTCAATGATTTTGAATGGTCCAACATACCGTGGAGCCAACTTTCCTTTCTTTCCAAATCTGACTACCCCTTTCCAAGGAGACACCTTAAGGAGTACTTGATCACCAACATTGAATTCAAGGGGTTTTCGCCGCTTGTCAGCATAGCTTTTCTGACGGCTTCGAGCAGCTAAGAGATTATCACGAATCTGAATGATTTTGTTGGTCGTTTCTTGGATGATTTCGGGACCAGTGATTTGTGCTTCACCAATCTCGTGCCAACATATAGGAGAACGACACCTTCGGCCATAAAGAGCTTCGAAAGGAGCCATTTGGATGCTGGTATGATAACTATTATTGTAAGAGAACTCGACCAATGGTAGATGAGCATCCCAGTTTCCACCAAAGTCGATTACACAAGATCGAAGCATGTCCTCAAGAGTTTGGATCGTACGTTCAGTTTGTCCATCAGATTGAGGATGAAAAGCTGTACTAAGATTAAGCTGAGTTCCCATGGCAGCCTGAAATGTTTCCCAAAGACGGGAGGTGAATCGACCATCACGGTCTGAGATGATGTCAAGAGGAATACCATGACGACAAATGATTTCCTTGGTGTAGATATGGGCTAGCTTCTCAACTTTGTAATCTTCACGAATGGGAAGAAAGTGAGCTGACTTGGTTAAACGATCAATGATTACCCAAATGCTATCATGACCGGATGATGTTCGAGGGAGCTTGGTAATAAAATCCATAGCAATACTTTCCCATTTCCACATGGGGACTTCGGGCTGTTCAAGCAAACCTGACGGTCGTTGGTGCTCGGCTTTTACTTTGGAGCAAGTGAGACATTTGGACACAAAGAGAGCAATGTCCTTTTTCATACCGGGCCACCAATAATTGCGACGGAGATCTTGATACATTTTATCCGCACCGGGATGAATGGAGTATCGGGATTTATGCGCTTCATTCATTATAAGAGTACGAAGGTCATTACGACTGGGAACCCAAATACGATCAAGATAATAAAGAATCCCATTTGCCTTGGATTCCAAGTGTAACTCGGCACCACAAGACATTTCTTCATATAGAGTATTTTCATTGACCGATGTGTGTTGAGCGTCTCGAATACGATTGAAGAGATCATTTTGGAATTGGGAGCTACGAAGACGGTCGATTTCTCGGATGTTGCATAGAACTGCATGACTTTTTCGACTAAGAGCATCGGCTACTACATTCGCTTTACCAGGATGATAGCGAATTTCGCAGTCGTAGTCGTTTAACAATTCGACCCATCGTCGTTGTCGTATGTTAAGATCTTTTTGATTAAAAATGTGTTGGAGGCTTTTGTGGTCGGTAAAAACAACACATTTCGTACCATAGAGGTAATGTCTCCAGATTTTTAAGGCAAAAACCACGGCACCAAGTTCGAGATCGTGAGTGGTGTAGTTCTTCTCGTGGATTTTGAGTTGCCTTGATGCATAGGCGATGACCTTGCCTCGTTGCATAAGAACGCAACCAAGACCTTGATTCGATGCATCACAATAAA
This sequence comes from Ambrosia trifida, assembly GCA_028751855.1. Taxonomy (NCBI): domain Eukaryota; kingdom Viridiplantae; phylum Streptophyta; class Magnoliopsida; order Asterales; family Asteraceae; genus Ambrosia; species Ambrosia trifida. The sequence goes on from CM054128.1 coordinate 52,162,842, forward strand.
CCACGAAATCATCATTCCCCTCGGGAAGAGCTAGAATAGGAGCATCACAAAGCATAGACTTGAGGGTTTCAAAGGCTTCTTCTTGCTTAGGACCCCAAATGAAAGGTTGGGATTTTTGAGTCAAAGCGGTGAGTGGTGTAGCAATTTTGGAAAAGTTGGAGATGAACCGACGGTAGTAACCCGCCAATCCTAGAAAGGAACGAACTTCGGTAGGAGATTTTGGTGCAATCCAATTTTTAACGGCTTCAATTTTGGCAGGATCAACATGAATACCCCTATCGTTCACAACATGCCCAAGGAATTGAACTTCTTTTAACCAAAATTCACATTTAGAGAACTTGGCATAAAGTCGTTCGGCACGTAGGAGTTCTAGAATCAAACGGAGATGTCGTTTATGGTCGTCTTCGGATTTGGAATAGATCAAGATGTCATCAATGAAGACAATCACAAAACGATCCAAATAAGGTTTACACACTCGATTCATTAGATCCATGAATACTGCGGGTGCATTGGTTAAACCGAAAGGCATCACCATGAACTCGTAGTGACCATATCTTGTGCGAAAGGCAGTTTTTGGAATATCTTCTTCGTGGATTTGAAGTTGATGGTATCCCGAACGAAGATCGATTTTTGAGAAACAAGTAGCTCCTTGGAGCTGGTCAAAGAGATCATCAATGCGTGGGAGAGGGTATCGGTTTTTGATAGTAAGCTTGTTAAGCTCACGATAATCGATGCACATACGGAAGGATCCGTCTTTCTTTTTAACAAACAAAACAGGAGCACCCCATGGAGAAGTACTCGGGCGTATGAAGCCTTTTTCGAGCAGTTCTTGGAGTTGACTAGCAAGTTCTTGCATTTCGGAAGGTGCGAGACGATATGGAGCTTTTGCAACGGGTGTAGCACCAGGTATGAGATCAATGCGAAGTTCAACAGAACGAGCAGGAGGAAGACCGGGTAGATCTTTGGGAAAGACCTCGGGAAAGTCACAAACGACAGGTATGTCTTTTATGCCTTTTTCCTTGTCTTTGGTTGTTACCACATGAGCTAAGAATGCAACATATTCCTTACGGAGATACTTTCGAGCTTTGGTACAAGACATGAGTTTGAGTCCTTTGGAGGCTTTCTCACCATAGATTTGTAAAGTGTCACCGCTAGGAAGCGGTATACGGATAAATTTTTCGAAGCAAACAACTTCGGCATGATGTTTTGCAAGCCAATCCATGCCTACTATGATGTCAAAACTTCCCAATTGCATAGGATTTAGATCTATGGAGAAATCATGGTCATTAAGATTCAAGGTGCAGTTTTTGATAATGAAATCAATAGAGATGGGTTCACCATTTGCGACTTCAACGGTGAAAGGTTCCGATAATTTAGATCGTGCACAAGCAAGTAAGGGTTCAAATTCTAGAGACACAAAGCTCTTATCCGCACCAGTATCAAAAAGTATAGAAGCATAAGATCCATTAACAAGGAACGTACCATTCACAACATCATTTTCAGTTTGAGCTTGGGCCGCATTGAGGTTGAAAGCGCGACCCCTTGGTGGTTGATTTTGAGCCGGAGCTTGAACTTGGTTGTTGCGGGTACATTGAGGAGCAAAATGATTAGGATCACCACACTTGAAACATGCACGCCCATTGCCGATGGCTAGAGGAGGTTGGTTAGCAGCTCGGGGTTGGTTGACAACCTGAGGTTGGTTGTTTTGGGTTCTAGGGCCGGTTTTGCAAGTTTGGACAAGGTGCCCATAGCGGTTACAATTGGTACAGAAACGGCAAGTAGAGGTTGGTGGGTGATGAAAATGGCACGTGTTACATTTTGGGAAAAAGCCGGTGTAGGGTTTCTTGGCAGGCACTTGGTTAAGAGGAGTTGGAGCTTGAGCTTCGGTGGATGGAATGGTAACGGCATAGTTTTGGGTTCGGGACTTGCGTTTGCGGTTATTGCTATGGGTTGATGGGGTTTTGGATTCCTTTGGTTTGTCGGTGGGAATGGTGGTGGTTTGATTGACGGTTTTGGTGGTGTTTGGGATAGTTAAGGTTCCATCTTTCACTTGGTTATCCGAGATTTTGGAAGCTAAACGAATGGCTTTTTCTAGGGTGGTGGGTTCGGCTCCTTCAACGATATCACGAACACTCGTTGGCAGGCCTTTGAGATACTTAGCTATGATTCTCTTAGTGGTGTTGAATTGGTGAGGTACAAGGACAAGGAGTTGCTTGAAACGATTGGTATAGGTTGGGTTATCACCACTGTTTTGCTTGAGTTTCCAAAACTCATCTTCGAGTCGCTCAATCTCTTGCGCGGGGCAGAACTCCTCAATCATGAGTTGCTTAAGTTCCTCCCATGGCAGAGCTAAAGCGGCTTCGTTTCCACGGGTGGCTCTCTCGCTTTTCCACCACTCGAGTGCCCTTGATTTGAAGACACTAGTGGCGTGACGAGTGCGGAGATCCTCGGGGCATTCGCTATTGATGAAAACTAGCTCGATGTGGTCGAACCATTCGAGCATAGCGGTAGCACCATCGTTTCCCGTAAAAGAGTCGGGTCGATGAAGGTTAAATTGCTTAAAGGTGAAGGAGGTAGTTTTGGAGGATTCGGCTCTTGAGTCAACTGAACCGTGAGGGCTTACGGAGGCTTGGATTTTGCTAACCACATCGGGTATGACCTTGGCCATTTGCTTGGCCATGAAAGATAGCATTTTCTTGTTGGTGCTTTGCTTAGAGTTCTTGCTTGACATACGGTTTGACATGGAAGACATCTATAGAATAAACAAAAGGATTATAAGCTTTGATCAATGGTTTATTTGTATAAAGATTGCATTTTGTCTTTGTTTTTAGATGTGAATTAAGCATACAATGCACATAGTGTCAAATAGTTCAAGTAGCATGTAGTTTCACATTGTGTATAAAGCATAACACATAAGTATAAGCAAGTATAGTGCATTTGGACAATATAAAGGAGCTTGATTAATGTTGGTTTGCGATTATTAGTATTGTTTGGAGATTGCTAGAGTACTAGAGATGCGAGTCTTGAGAGCCTTTGCGAGTAGTAAAAAAAATTAAATCGAATATATGTAGTGAAAACATAGCATGAAAACATCATTGAAAATAATATTAACATAAAATGAGGGGCTTGTTTTAAGCAAGCCATTGGAGTGTTCCGGAACGGAACTTTAGACTAACCAAAGTGGTTCGAATTTACCTTTGAGTTTGAAAACATGCTTTGGCCTAATAGGTGGAAATACTCTCGCCGACTTGCGGTTAACGGTATTCACCCTTCCAGTTACTACATGTTTCTTGCCATTAGTAAATTTTAGACTTTGGCGAGATTTAAAAAAAAAATATCAAGGATTGAAACTAGTCGCTAAGTTGTGGATTTCACTCCTATCTTAGTGAGGTCGTTTCTTTGAGTGTGGTTTGTACACTTTGTCCAATGTGGTAAGAAAATTAATTCTAACTTTCAATTGGTAAGTGTCCACTAGAACGAGAATTGTGAAATTTCCACCAAGGTGAGGATATCACTCCTATCTTGGTGTAGTTTCAAAAACATAAAGAATTTATGCGGATTGAAAGTTATCACCAAAGTGAGGGTTTCACGCCTATTTTGGTGATTTCCTTTCGTTTGTGTTATACGAGCGTCTTCGAGTGTAGAATAATCCATCAAATAGGAAGGTAAAGTTTTAAGACCAAAGGAATAAAGTAGAAGCAAGATAGGGAGAACAAGTATATTAAGCATGATAAAAGGAATGGTCAAAAAGGTACTTAACTATAGTCTAGGTCAAACATGGCAATTTTTCCTAATTCCCTATAGTCATGGCTCTGATACCAATCTGTCACACCCCAACCGATGGCGGAAACATCGAGGTGAGACTTGTGATAGATTGTTCAAAGACTTCATGACACTAGAATTCGTGACAATATGATTTAAAGATAAAATTTCATACATAGCATAATTATCGTCTAAAAAGATAATTGAATATAAATTGTTTTCATGAAAAGAGAAATACGACATCAAAGTATAGAACTTAAACTAGCGTGAGTTTCTAGTCCAATCCTAAGTAGATTTCTTGAATATCTTGCATCAAACATTTCCTGCAACATGTATAAAATATCCGTCAACACATAAAGCATTGGTGAGCATACTAGTTTTAGTTTACATACATAGTATTTTAGAATGGTTTACTCAAATCTCAAACTATAGCATTGCACATACCTATCATACAAAAGACATAACTCAAACCCGCGAGTACCACAGCGTATACCTAACATATTCATGTTAGGCCGTTTAAATCTTAACAATGACCTATAAAGGGGGCGGTGTGCTAGTCCTATAGCGCTATACATGTTAAGTGGGCTAATAATAGTTAATGATTTATGTCTAAGTATCTAAGAATCATAAGCATGGCAAGTAGCATATAAGTATGTTTAATAGATTGAGCATGTGTGTTTATGAAAGCATTAGTGTGTTTTGCATATGATACATGTTTACACCCCAAAAGTGATAAAGAGTAAAAAGGGGACAAGTATGAACTCACCTTTGGGTGCGTTTAGTAAGGCTCCAAAGAATGAGTCTTGGGGGATTAGTTCCTTAGCCTTGGTTAACTAAAATAAAAAAATAAAAATAAAAAAACATAAAGGGTCTTAGATTCGAGTTTAGGTTATAGATTCAAGAGAGTCAAGCAAGCCTTTTAGGCGAACCAAAACACAAACCACCATGAAGGTGATTCGGATGGTCATAAGAGTCAAGCAAGCCTTTTTGGCGTACCAAAACACAAACCACCATAGAGGTGATTCGGATGGTTATGAGAGTCAAGCATTGGTAAGGTAGGGATGTATCCACAAACCTTTCCGAGTTATTAAATTAGTAGAGTTTATATAATTTAGTATTTATATAATATAACTTAAGAAGTAGGGTAGGGTGACTTAGTTTGGATGAGCCTTGGCCTTCCTTTTGTCAACCATGAACCATAACACAAGTCCCTCCATCATTGAGTTGTTGGTGAACTTGGTTGGTATTATTAACAACCTAGTGCATAAAAGAAAATAGAAGATGACCACATTTGAGGCCTCAAATTGGTGCCCTACTCATGTTTATTTGCCATGGCAAATAAGAGAGAGGTCCTAGAGGTTTCCTCAAAGGGTTTAAAGAAGAGGAGAGTGAAGAAAGTAGAAGAGAGGTTGAAGGTGAAGTGAGAAACTCACTTATTCTTGAGAGAATTCTTGAGAGATTTGGAGATTTAGAGAGGATTTAGAAATGAGCAAGTGTTAGAATGGGTAGGAGTGGTGTATTTATAGTTGGGGTAAAGGGGTTGGGTATTTAATGAATTAATTAGGGTGGTTAGAAGTTAATTAGTGGTAATATATCTTTAAAAGAAAAAAAAATAAATTAAACCATAAATAAATAAATAAAATGTACGGCCATTTTTTTGAAATGGCCATTCTTTAGCCAATTTTTTTTTCATAATATTATTATTATTATTTTTTTGTATTGTTAAATATATATATATATATATCTATATATATATGTTTTATTAATAATAAGTATATATTAAGATCTTAACCAAATAAGTTCCTTGTTATAACGCCTAAATTGAATAGGGTAAAAATATAATGGCAACTCGTCATGAATTGGTATGAGTAACATAAAAGAAGCGAGTAACGGCAAGCTTGGAATTTGTTTAAATATAGCATTCACAATACAAGAAAATTAAGAATCACGCGACGCTACATAAAGTTTGCGTCGCGTAGAATTTATAGATTAAGATTAAATGCAATTGATAAAATACTTTTCCATTGATCATAAGCTCGGGATTACAAGGGTACAAAATGGAAAGATACAAGAATACAAGAACTAGAATAGAAAATACGAAAAGTACAAATGTTACACACCGCAGCTTGAAAATTGTTCTCAAAGCGGAGAACAAATTGTATGTTCTTGAAACACCAGTCCCTGATGAACCCATAAATACGAAAAGTGAGCTTTATAAAACCTGGGCTAAGCATTTTGATGACTCTTTGAAAGTCTCATGTCTGATGCTGGATTCCATGATCCCTGAACTTCAAAGGACCATGGAGGACATGGATGCATACGACATGAATCAGCATCTGATGGAAATGTTCCAACAAAATGCTCTCCATGAGAGGTTTGATGTGATGCGATCACTTATAACCACTCGTATGCAAGAGGGATCACCAGTTGGCACTCATGTGCTAAAAATGAAGGCATATGTTGATCACTTGGCTCGTCTGGAATCCCCCTTGAGCGATGAGTTAGCTGGGGATATCATCCTGAACTCATTGCCCAAGTCATATGACCAGTTCATTATGAACTATAATATGAATGGGATGGAGAAGACACTTGCAGAACTGCATCAGATGCTCAAAACTGCTGAGGTAAACATACCTGGCAAAACTGCACCAGTGCTAATGATCAGGGAGGGTCAGATTAAGAAACCTAAAACCAAGAAGGGGGGCTATCAAGGAAAAAGGAAGGGAAAGGGCAAAGCTGTTGCCAATAAGAAACCTTTGAAAGATGCCAAATGTTTTCATTGTGATGAAACTAGGCACTAGAAAAGGAATTGTGCTAAGTATTTAGCTGAACTGAAGCAAGCCAAGGCTTCTGGAGGAGAGTCCTCAGATATATATGTTATTGAAATCTTTGTTTTTTCTAGCAAAACATGGGTGTTTGACACAGGATGTGGTTTACACATTTGTAATGTTTTGTAGGGACTAAGAAAGATTAGAAAGCTGAAACAAGGTGACTTGGAGGTCCATGTTGGCAATGGACAAAGAGTTGCAGTGAAGGCAATAGGAGAATATGTTCTTTTACTACCTTCTGGTTTTGAACTTGTTTTGAACAATGTTTATTACATTCCTAGTGTGACTAGAAATATTGTTTCATTTCATGCTTTGCGTAGACAAGGTTTTGATTATCGTTTTAATGGTGGATTTATATCTGCTTATTTTAACGATGTATTTTACGTTGATGCAAAACCTAACAATGGGATCTATGAGATAGAAATCCAAAACGATAACATATTATGCAATATCTCCCATAAACGTAATAAGTTGGACTTTAATGATACGTATATGTGGCATTGTAGACTTGGTCACATAAGTGAGAATCGTGTTAAACAACTCAAAACCGCAGGAATCCTAGATTCCAAGGATTCGGAGTCGTTTGGAAAATGCGAATCATGCTTAAGTAGAAAGTTAACAAAAGCACCTTTTTCAAATGTTGGAGAAAGAACCAATGATCTGTTAGGACTTGTACATACAGATGTATGTGGTCCATTCAGAACAATGTCAAGACATGGAGAAAGATACTTTGTTACATTTACTGATGATTTCAGTAGATATGGTTACGTTTATCTTATGAAGCATAAACATGAAACTCTTGAAAAGTTCAAAGAGTACCAAAACGAAGTAGAAAATCAGCTAAATAGAACTATTAAAATGCTTCGATCAGATCGAGGCGGTGAATATCTTAGTCAGGAATTCATCGACCATCTAAAGGATTGTGGAATAGTTTCACAACTCACTCCACCTGGAACACCGCAACATAATGGTGTGTCTGAGCGGAGAAATCGAACTCTATTAGATATGATTCGATCAATGATGTGTCGAACAAACCTTCCAAAATCCTTTTGGAGTTATGCTTTGGAAACTGCCGCAAGACTTGTGAATATAGCTCCAACGAAAAAGGTTGATAAAACGCCTTATGAGATATGGCATGGAAAGAAACTTCATGTATCCTACCTTAAAGTCTGGGGATGTAATGCTTATGTCACTCTAGAATCTTCGGATAAACTAGATCCTAGAGGCGAAAAAGTGGTTTTCGTTGGATACGGTAAGAAGATCGGTTACCTATTCTACCACCCCACTGAAAATAGGATTTTCACTAAACGCAGAGGCACTTTCTTAGAGGAAGAGCTTCTGGCATGAGGGATTGGAGATAATCATGTGGATCTTGAAGAAATTCGAGAATCACAAGTGACTGAACCAGTTGTTCAGACAGAAACAGAAGTAACTGGCCCAGTTGTTGAAGTTGAGCCTGAGAGGACTCAAGAAACAACAGAAACACCAAGTGTTCGAAAAAGTATTAGGGATCGTCGTGCACCAGTAAGGTATGACGATATCTTCATGATTGATGAAGATGAGCCTACTACTTACAAAGCTGCAATCTTGGATTCTGATCCAAGAAATGGCAAGAAGCCATGAATGCAGAGATGCAATCCATGTATGATAACCAAGTCTGGGATTTGGTTGATCTTCCTGCCGAATGTCGAACTGTGGGAAACAAATGGATCTTCAAGAAGAAGACTGACATGGATGGGAATGTGCAAACCTACAAAGCAAGGCTTGTAGCGAAAGGTTTTACTCGGACTCAAGGAATTGATTATGAGGAAACTTTCTCGCCAGTAGCCATGCTTAAGTCTATTAGAATTCTACTTGCCATTGCTGCATATTATGACTATGAAATATGGCAGATGGATGTCAAAACCGCGTTCCTTAATGGACACTTACTGGAAGATGTCTATATGGTTCAACCTGAAGGTTTTATCGATCCAAAGAATCCTAATAAGGTGTGCAAGCTGAATAAATCCATCTATGGATTAAAGCAAGCATCTCGCAGCTAGAATCTCCGTTTTGATCAGAAAATCAAAGAGTTTGGTTTTATCAAGAACGAAGATGAACCGTGTGTTTACAAGAAATCTAGTGGGAGCTATATCACTTTTCTTATACTGTATGTAGATGACATACTAATCATTGGAAACAATATCCCTATGCTTAAAGATGTTAAGACCTGGTTGGGTAAATGTTTCGCAATGAAAGATCTTGGTGAAGCCGCTTATATTCTGGGAATAAAGATTTATAGAGATAGATCAAAGCGGTTATTGGGTTTGAGTCAAAGTACATATATTGATAAGGTCTTACGACGCTTCTCAATGCAAGACTCAAAAAGGGGGCTCTTGCCCATGGCACATGGAACTATTCTTAATAACAAGCAGTGTGCAAATACTGAAGAGGAAAAGAAGAAAATGGAAGGTGTTCCATATGCTTCTGCGATTGGTTCCATCATGTATGCCATGTTATGTACTAGACCTGATGTCTTGTATGCTCTTAGCATGACGAGTAGATATCAACAGAATCCAGGAGAGAGTCACTGGGCTGCAGTGAAGAACATTCTTAAGTACCTGAGAAGGACTAAGGACATGTTCTCAATATATGGAGGACTGGAGGAGGAGCTGTCAGTTAAGTGTTATACTGATGCAAGCTTCCAGACTGATCGTGATGACTCAAGATCACAAACGGGATATGTTTTCATTCTGAATGGTGGGGCTATTACTTGGAAGAGCTCTAAGCAAAGTGTGGTTGCTCAATCCACCTGTGAATCAGAATACATTGCTGCATCGGATGCTGCAAAGGAGGCTGCCTGGATGAAGAAGTTCATTACCGATCTCGATGTTGTGCCTAGCATAAAGAAACCAATCGAGATACTGTGTGACAACACTGGTGCCATTGCTCTTGCAAAGGAACCAAGGTCACATCAGACCGCAAGGCATATACTCAGAAGGTTCCACTATATTAGAGAAATAGTAGAACGTGGAGACGTCGTGATGAACAAAGTTCATACAGATCTAAATCTGGCTGACCCCTTTACTAAGCCTTTACCTCAAGCTAGACATGAGGAGCATGCTGGAAATATAGGGCTTAGAGTTGTTAGACAATGGGCATGATCTGTAATTAGTATTGATGTTTTATTTTGAACTATGACAGTTATGTTGAATGTTTATTTGATTTAATGGGTTAAATGCAAATTTAATATTTATTAACTGTGTTCATTTATTCGTATGTTTAAATCCTTGAATAAGAGTATTCTAAATGTCAGTAGTCGATCAAATTACATGGGAATGAATTTGAATGTAAGACTATTGTGAATTGGGATGGTTGTATTCATGAGATGAATAGCTCAAGGGTTTGAGGATCATAATTCACAGATATTATTAGGGAATAATATTAGATGTAACTCGCTTCAAAACGATCTCCTTGGATCTATGTCATGAGATGTTTTGATATTGATATGTTCAATCTGTCCTTTTTCCTAAGGCACATAATAAACTACATTGATCAAGGACTATCTTTGATGTTATCTTACACTATCCTGAAACATGGGTAGCTATAAGGGTAGCGTTGGGAGAAATTCGAGATTAAGTGGGAGTTGTATGACGCTGATGGAATTCTGTACTTCTATGGGATTAGAAGCCTAGACATTCTGGCGCCCTCGTAAAACTCAAACTGGTATAAACGCGTGGCCACGCTCGGACTAAGGTGGTTCGTTAGACCATTTTGAATTAGAGACGAAAATAGAGAATAGTTGATCACTATATAAGAATGAATGATCCATGTCTTATGATCAACGGATGTCTATACAGAAGGGACTTATTGATATAATTATCAGGGCTATAGTATTTGGTTAAGTAAAGCGTTACTTGAACTCAAAGAACTAGTTGACGACTGTAAAGTGTCATACTGGTTTGGGTGCAATGCGATGCAGCTAGGCGTCCAACTCTGCGCACGTTGACTCATTTAATTAAAATCGTCCAAGTGGGAGATTGTTGGACATATGGTATGTCCGATGTAATTAAAAGTCGAGGTCAACGTAACCCGACCCGGTACGATCCGAAGAGTTACACGTTGGTACACGAATCAGATAAGTTCACGCGTTGATGAATTATTATTTATGAAATAATAATTGTTTTAGTCTTGAGGGACTTAATATTAATAAGATTAATATTAAGGAATATTAAGATATTTAGCAAGGGGGTTTATTGCAAGTTGTTGCCTTATAAAAGGAGGGTTAAGGAGTAAACCCTAATTAGACTTTTATCAAAAACAACTAATCCCTTGCCTCCCTCTTGTGATTAGCGGCCGCCACCCAAGGAAAGAAGGCCGCCGCCTTCTTCTTCTTTTGTTCGGCCATCAACCACCACAAGCCACCACCTTCTTCTTGCAAGTGTTGCTTCCCGGTTGGTTCGTGCACGGTGTGAACTTCCTACTAGCGAGGATTCGTTGTAACCCGCGTGTTACAATTCCGGTGTAGTCGTCAAATGTTGATTACTAAACCCCCTATGGTTGTTTAATTATTTATTTGTTTATACGCGTTTAACTGAGATCCTGATTGGGAATATTTTATTAATCGGATTAATAAAATTAACTAACAATATATATATATATATATATATTAATCGGCTATTATATATATAGTATATATAATCAGTTTTTCGTTAAATATATAAACCGCTTCCGCTGTGTATACGATACCATGATTCAAAAGTGACGATTTAAAAAGGACCAATCACATAGCCCAATCACATAGATGCAATTTCAAACTGATAAGAAAAACAAATGTAGAAAGTCATGATACTGAAAAGTGTTCAACTTATAAAAAAAATTTAGAAATGTGAAAGGTCATGTATTAACTATACAAAATCAACTTTATATAATAACATAATCTATGAACATTTTAGGGCATCTCAACATTTCCATCCTCTTCCATAATCCTCTCCTAACCCTAAAGTAAAAAAAAATCAAAAGCTCAGAAATGGCAGACAACCAAACTCTCAACACGTGGTGGGTTGAAAACAAAAAATTCTACCTGATGGTGGGTGAAAACCGAAAGAGAATTTATTGGTGTGCATAGAGTGTGCTCAGAAACTGTACCAAACCTACCCTGAAAAAAAATGCTTGCCCTGGGTGTTCCTCATCTCAGCCAATCAACAGAGGTAACTAAGTTGTTTGATGTACTAAAAAATGTTTAAAAATTGTGAGCTGAGGGGTGTGCAAAGTTGGGAATTTGACGAAGAACGCTTTGAGGTGGAGGTAAAGTTTGATGATGGGGGTGCAGAAATCTTCTACCCTAAGGAGATCCCTTTCTCTAGGGATATAGATTTTCTGAAAAGCTTGTCTGAAAAACAAATTATAAACCGATCTGGAACAGAGTTTGGTTTAAAACTTGTGGTGATGGTGATGACTCAAGTTGAACTGTGGTCTGAAATGGACCCAACTTCAGACTATGAAGAAGAAGAAGAAGAAGAAGAAGAAGAAGAAGAGTTAGATGATAAGGATTTGGACCCTGAGGACATGCAAGTTGAGTCTGGTGAGGAAACTAACTTCACAGTTTCTCCCCTAGAGTTAAGGTTTTGAATTTTGTAATTTTTGAAATTGAAATACTACTAAAACATATGGAATATAGTTTCACAAATGCAGAAAAAGTCTATTATACCCCCGATGTTAGAAAATTAAATACTGAGATAATCATCATAATTGACTTTCATGTTGGCTGCTGTTCCTTCTTACGCTTTACACTGTATGTTATTAAACTTTGGGCATGTTTGACAAAGAGCTTTTAAGAGCTTTTAGGAGCTTCAAGCTTCAAGCTTTTAAGAAAAAACTCTTACTTAATAAAAAGCCTTGTTTGGTTGAAGGGGCTGGAAGCTTTTAGGTTAGAGAAAAAGCTCTACAGTGAAAAGCTACTAGTAATAGATTTTAAGAAAAAGCTCTACTAGCTACAAGCTTTTAGTTAGTAAATGACACAAATACCCATTCTATTTTAAAAATAAAATAAAAACCTTCTTTACAATCTTTTAATTATGACCATTTTGGTCATTTTATACATTTTATTAAAAGCTCCAGCTACTCTGCCAAACATCGAAATATATTTAAAAAGCTTCCAGCTACCAGCTTGCAGCTACCAGCTTACAGCTTCCAGCTACCAGCCTCCAGCTAGTTTTGCCAAACATACCCTTTATACACTAAACTTTCTCAAAACAATAGTGTAACATTGTTGTTACTTTGCTACTTATCACTCGATTTTACAGTTCTCCCTTGACATAATGGAGACAGAGATAATGGTGAACCTTCTAATCTATCAGTTCGTCCTACCTTGGTTTATTTTGCTTTGCTAAATTTAATGCTCTCTTTTGAGTTCGGAGAGAGATATATATATGTATAGAGAGTGTGTGATATACTCTGTGTATGTGTAATATATATTTGTTTCAGGTCTGACCCAAGTTTCCCTTTCCATTTTCTTTTCGCTCTCTGATCTGCTTCATGCCTTCTACGTGTTTGTAGAAAGTCCTAAGAGAAAAAAAAAAATCTTTAAGGGTTTCAAGACTTTACCTTTTTCTTATAGGTATGAATCTCCAATCTTGCATCATATTTTCTACTAAATCTTGTGCCTTTTAACTGCTGCTACAACATTTTTTCCCATGATCTAGTGTTTTATTTTCTTCAGTCACTTGACCAATCAATGCTAATTTATAGCTTTAATTTCAATTTCAAGGTGTTATTTTGTAATATAGCTTAAATTTTGACATGGGTTTTGCAGATCTTTGTTGCAGCTCTTTGTTGTAGCTCTTTGTGGTGCAGATTTTATAGAATCTTAGCTTTTCCCCAATAGGTGTTTTTATTTATTTATTTATTTATTTATTTATTTATTTATTATTATTATTATTATTATTATTATGTTTTTTTTTATTTGCTTTTGTTTTGTATATTTTTACTTTTAACCGGTGGCGGAACTTGAACACATGTTCAGGCCGCGAAAGTAACGGGACCCTTAAGGTAGGGTAGGGTAGACTCAATATGTATAAAATTTTCAAAGGATTTATTTACGTAAATTTACACTGGTGAGAAAAAAACAGGGTGGCATGGGCACCCCAGGCCATACATAAGCTCTGCCCTTGCTTTTAACAGTAGTCTAGATAGTGCTATATAATATACTTTTTTATAGCAATCTTAATATATATTCACTTAGGAACATGAGGTATCTATTGTAGATATGATTGAGGTGGGAATAAAAGAACATGCTTATGATAGATGCTCATTTCCTAAAACATGATTAAACAAGAACAAGAGGGAAAAAGGAAAAAAAATAAAGAAAGAAGGAAAGGTTGTTTTCCTTAGCCACTTTCTAGATTATTTTGACTTTTTCATTGCCACACAACTTGCTTTAGTCAATGTTCTCTTTGATGTACTTCAAAATATGTGTTCTTGCCAAAGTAACTTTAGTCATATAAGCCATGTGATTAGAAGAGACTTTAATAGTTTTATGTATCTTTAGTTAATTACCTTTAATATTGGTATTCGTGTCCGGTTTTGGTGGTTTGATTATGTAAGTGACCCAACTTTAGGCTAAAACTTAAAAGTATTCTGGAAAATTTTATAAAAAAAAAAAAAAAAAAAAGTTGGTTCTTGATAAAGATATGAAATTTAACTATTTTATTTGTTTTTTTTTTCTTTTTGCAGCTCTGCTCACTGTTCGGTAAGAAGAAAGGAATCTTGATTTGTGTTTTGTAGTTAATGTCTTTCCGTAGCATAGTTCGTGATGTGAGGGATGGAATTGGGAGCCTATCGAGGCGTGGTTTTGATGTTAGGCTTTCGGGGGATCACAACAGAGGAAAATCAAAGGGTTCGGTTAATGATTTGAGTGATAATATTCAGGCTATTCTCATAGTTCAGAACAGTCGGTGGGCTAATCTTCCGCCCGAGCTTCTGTTTGATGTACTTAGAAGATTGGAAGAAAGTGAAAGCAGTTGGCCTGCTAGAAAACATGTTGTTGCTTGTGCTGCTGTTTGTCGGTCGTGGAGAAGTATGTGTAAGGAGATTGTTAGGAACCCTGAGTCATGTGGGAAGCTTACTTTTCCGGTTTCCTTGAAGCAGGTATATGATCTTTTCTTTTTTAATCATTCAGCTTTCTTTTTATAGATTATTGTAATTCTTTTATATATTTATTTATTTATTTAATTTTTTTTGTAATGTTTTAGCCGGGAACTCGTGATGGTACCATCCAGTGTTTCATTAAGAGGGATAAATCCAAGTTGACATACCATCTATTCCTTTGTCTTAGTCCAGGTGAGCATCTATTTGATGTTTCTGTAGTGGCTTTGTTTTTTTCTATCTAGGAAACATATATAGAGTTTTTGAACTTAGGATGATATGTTATTCTACACACTTGTTTTAGAGTTCTTTTAAACCAAAAAAGGACAAATGAGATGAAAAACGACAAGTATTATTAATAGAAAAAGGAATTGATTATAAGAGAGAAGGCTAGATGATAATTATGATTCAAGAAAGAAGAAAGGATGGAAGGATTGTAAGTTTAGAGATTCACTTATGTTTGACGGCCTGGCCCGTACCAGCCCAAACGGTCTTATCAGGCTCAAGTCCAATCTTTGTTATGTGGACCAGTCAAAACCTAGGTAGTCAAAGGCTCAAGGTGCACTCAAGACACAAAAGGTGAGCCTATCGCCTAGAGTCGAGGAGCTTACAAAGTGTGCACCAGAGACAAGAAAAACGCACAATATAAACAGGCCATTTTTAGCTGTTTTAAACTTGTTCTTAGCCGATTTTAGACTGTATTTACTAGTTTAGGATGGCCCAGACAAGTTTTTGTTGGTTCAGGCCAATTTTTCCAACTTTTTTTGCGCCTTGTTGTACTCGAGGCATTTTTGGTGCGGCTCGCCTCGCCTCCTAGGCGCATGCCTTTGACTACCACGGTTAAATCAAGAAAAGGTCAAGAACCGGTTACCAATTAGTGGATTGCTACTTTTATACCTCTTTGGAATTCCACTTTGTAATATTCATCATTTTTTTGCTTTTGACTTTTTATTGAGTTAGCCAAGTAGGTACCAATGTACCAAAACTCGTTTTCGATGTGACATTCACCAATAATTTTAATAACCATTACATAGCCTTATCACGTTGATGGGGTTGAGTAGTTGAATAAATCACTATTATATAAACAACTAGCTTATTACTTGAGATTAAGATAATTAATCAGTAAATTATGAATGAAGTTATATAAAGTTGATAAATCAAATTGCTATAAAATATTCAAAAAATAAATTGGACCTGCCTATATGCATCTTTACATATAAGCTAGGTAGGAAACTAGGAACTCCACGCTGCTTTACTTAATTTAGATCCCGTTATTAGTGCTTTTGGAATGCAAAATTTGAATGTCCAATGGATCCAGATTTGACGTTTATATTGACTTGTTCACCAAATATGGGGTTGAATGTACGAGTTAAGAAACACTCTAGAGTGGAATTTCTTATGCGTATGAAAGATAATTAGAGGCAACAATACTGCAAGAAAACAAAACTACTTTTTTATTATTACTAATAAATAATAATGTAAAGGATTGGTGATTTTGCCACATTTGCCTATAAATGGGTTGATTTTGTTGAGATATGCAGGCTTCGGCCTACTTATGGACAGTTGGCAATTAGGAGGAGCGGTTTTGGTCTAGTCTATAAATATAATCTACTGTACTTGTAATTGTCATCACTTAATAATAAAGATCCTAGTTGCCCCCTTGGACGTAGGTTGCACACCGTGAGTAAAATCGCTCCTGTCTGTACTGTTTTTCTGTTTATGTTCGTGTGTTAACTGTTAAGTCTTTTGATCCTAACAGAGGTGTGTTGTACGTTACCAGTTACCATCACATGTCGAATGGAACTGAGTTAAATTGGTCAGAAGTTGCCTAAATGTACACACTAAGCAGTTAATGTCGGAAAATATCGGTTATCGGTCGAGGACCGATATTTGATATATCGGTTTTCGCGGTGAGATATCGGTGGGATATCGTTAATTTTATATCATGCAAAATCCATATATATATATATAGAGGTTTAACACTAACAATTAAATATAATCTCCTACAATTAACAAATTGACCTCTTGCAACATGCAAAACAATAACAATTGTAGCAAGTAGGAACTTATTAAGACTTTAAACACTAATATTTAACACTGACAATTAGCAATTAAGACTTAAAACACTAACAACATCAATAAGAAGCAAGACAAATAGAAGAACTAACTGAAACTATGTATGTATGAACAAGGATATAGTTTTTTTTTTATTAATTTGTATGAAATTTGGTTATGCAGCAGCTTTGCTTGTAGAAAACGGGAAGTTTTTGCTCTCAGCAAAAAGAACGCGCAGAACCACGTGTACCGAGTATGTCATATCCATGGATCCTGATAACATTTCCAGATCAAGCAGCACCTACATTGGAAAGCTAAGGTAGATTATTGTTTTTTCAATTATGCATTTATCTCATCCGAACCTGCTTAAAGTTTGTACATTACTATATCGTTTCTTGTGTTTCAGATCAAATTTTCTTGGGACAAAGTTTATAATCTACGACACACAGCCTTCGCATTTCAATGCTAATACACCACCACCAGGCCGGTCAAGCCGAAGATTCAACTCCACAAAAGTCTCACCAAAACTGCCGAGTGGCAACTACAACATCGCCCATATCACCTACGAGCTTAACGTTCTTGGGACTCGGGGCCCACGCAGGATGCACTGCGTCATGCAGTCAATCCCGGCCTCATCACTCGACCCATGCGGCTCAGTCCCCGGTCAACCCGAACTCCTCCTCCCTTCCCACCCCTTAGAAGACTCTTTCAGGAGCATTTCTTTCTCAAAGTCCCTTGACCGGTCAACCGAGTTCAGCAGCTCAAGATTTTCCGACATCATGGGTGCTGCCATAACAAGCGACGTTCCCGATAATGAAAAGTCGAAATTGCCCTTAGTCTTGAAGAACAAGGCGCCTCGATGGCATGAACAGTTGCAATGCTGGTGTTTGAATTTCAAGGGTCGGGTGACAATCGCGTCAGTTAAGAACTTCCAGCTGATTGCCGCCCAGCAGTCTCCAGCAGCAGCGCCAACACCCGCATCAGCAGGGACGTCGCAGCCAGCCCAAACGGAGCATGACAAAGTCATCTTGCAGTTCGGCAAAGTCGGAAAAGACATGTTCACCATGGATTACCGGTATCCATTGTCTGCATTTCAAGCTTTTGCCATATGTTTAAGCAGCTTTGATACCAAACTAGCTTGTGAATAAAAGTAAAAAAAAAAAAAATTAAAGATTTTCTTTGAAACGATTAATGTTGTCCGGACATGTTTTGTGTGAAACTCCGAAGTTTTAGTGCTGTCTTTTGTTATCCAATCTTTAAACCATCTTTGCTGGAACTTTTTTTATGGGATTTTTTTTATATTTACTAATATATTTTTAATATAAACTTATATGGTTGAAAAAAGTTTTATTTTGTTTAATAAAAGGTGTTTTTTTATTACAGTATAATTATTATCATAATTATGTTTGTAGCATATGCAAATTGCAAACATGGATGACAATTATAGAGAAACTAGTGGAAAACCCGCGCGTTGCGGCGGGAGTGTTAAAAAGAAAAAAAGGCAAAAACATTGAATCACGCACACGCGTGGCGGCGAGTTCACTCACCATATTAAAAAAAGTTAAAAATTATGACAGAAAAAGTTAAGTACGTCGAAACCGCAACATAATCACATAAAAAAGAAAATAAAAAACTAAAAACAAACTTTCATGACTTATTCGCCTATGCTTAGATGACTTATATTATCACACAATTCTCTTTTGAACGAAACTTACATTCAAACATATACAAAAATAGAACCAATAAATGTTAAGAAGTTTTTGTCAATTGCTTTATAATATAGTATATAGAATCCGGTGACGTAGATTTAAGATCAGATTAGACATGTTTACGTGTATGAATATAACGTAATAATATCAAAATGTAAAGCGTTACCTCATGATTAAAAACACAGCTTTTATTATTGATTTCTTGATTTCTTATAGTATTATCAAGTCTATAAAACGTTAACTTTTATAAAGTATCTAATCTAATTCTATATAAAACATTATAACAAAACATGTAGCTTTATGAATTATTTTTATAATTTTCTTTTTAATGTGTTTAAAGTAATTGTAAAATTAAATGTCATGACTCTCATAAACATCACTTAACTCTTGACTTTATTGTGATTAAATATGATGTTCTAAAGACAAAATTGCCCTTAAAAAGTAGTTATTATATGCCTTAGGTGTTGTACCATAAGCAATTGAACTTGTACCTCTTAAATTTTAAGAAGTCCTTGTCAAATGCTTTATAATATAGTATAGATATAGATATAGATAAGTCAATAACAAACTTGTGGTCCTATATGTAATCCTCTTCAATAAGACTAAGGGGTGTGGGCTCGGCAAAGGAGATCGGTGGGTGAGTTGAAAGGGTGTGCCGACGGCAAACACCGCCCCCCCCCCTCCCCCCGATGGGATTTCGGCAAAAACGGTAACTTCCCACCGCCCTCCCCATCCCATTTCCCAAGGCAATTTAAAAATCCATCCGTTGAAAAACGACCGTTTGCACCATTTTTTAGAAAAAAAAAATAAATATTTTACCCTCTATTTAAATACCATAACCCCACATTTTACCCCACACTTTTTATACACCTTCTCATCTTTTATAAAACTTTTTATATAAATCTTCATGGATCCAAGGCGTTCTTTCTTCCCTAACACACCCGTTAACCCCTCAAGCCAACCCCCGTTCGAATTTCATAACACACCCGGTACTCCTGCGTCACAACCACTATCCTTTGGCTCGTTTAACACCCCTATGAATCCATGGCAATTTCAACAACAACCATGGCAAATGCATCAACATCAAATGCAACAACCTTAATGGCAACCAATACCCGAAACACAAACACAACACGAGCACGATTTTGTTTCTTTGGCCTCGCACGATGATCACGTACCCGAAACCCAAGTCCCCACCCTACAAAACCAATCGGCCCCAAGAAAAAAAAAACCATCAAAAAGGGGAAAAAACGGGCCCAAGATGAAGGTCCTAGTACCAAGGCCGATTCCATTCCTTGGACTCCCATTGAGTTGGAGGCGCTAGCACAAGCTTGGGTTATCACTTCTACGGACCCAATACTAGGTAAATTTCATAATTTTTTTAAAAACCTTTCGTGTGTGTATATATATATATATATATATTTTAATTTTGGTTTTAATTTTTTTTTAAAAATAACTTTTTTTATATAATTGTAGTTACAAATCGGAAAAAAGAAGGTTTTTGGAACCAAGTTGTTAAGGAATTTTTGAAGTTGTTACAACGTTAAGAATATCGTCGGGTTCACTCCGTTAGTACCAAGTGTCGGGACTTGATGGGAAAATGCCAACTTTTTGCGGGTTTTTATCAAAGAGCTTGGAATAATCGTACGTCGGGACAAAGTGATGAGAATGTGTTGAAGGTGGCTATTGAAACATACACCGACAAGCACGGGGCGTTTGGGTACATGAAACCGTATGAGATTTTGGTGAAGTGTGAAAAGTTCAAACCAGTGCCTAATGAGGTGGAACAAGCGAAGAGGTCTAAAACGAGTGCATCGGGGAGTTATAGTGGTGGTGGGTCGGATGCTCGTTGTACTATCAATATAAACGACGACCCGGAGTTTGAAGACGAGGCTCCACCAAGTGAGAGTGAGAGGCCGATTGGTAGGGACCGCGCCAAGAAAGCGGCGGCTGCCTTAAAAGGCAAGGATGTTGATATCGGCCACGCATCGAGAGATAAGGCGGTGGAAAAAATTGAAGAATTGCTAAAAAACTTTAGCGAATTTAAACAAGAGCAAACGGAGAGGTACTTCGAAAGAAGGAAGGAGAAAGAAGAAGCGGCGGCGAGGGATTTGGCGAGGCTAGAGATGGAAAGGAAGGAGAAAGAAGACGCCGCGACGAGAGACTTGGCGAGGCTAGAGTTGGAAAGGGAACGCCTCAAAATGGAAATGTCGAGACAGGAAACAACCGAATTCGCCTTGATGAGAGAACCTCTCGATAGCCTTGATGAAACGGAACGTGCGGTGGCGGCAAAAATAAAAGACAAAATCGCCAAAAAAATGGCTTTGAGGAGCGTTTGGAGGAGCGTTTAATTGATAGTTTTTTTTTTATTTATTTCCGGTTTTTTAATGTATTTTCGTTTTTTTTATTTTCTATGTAATTTATTTTTATGTTTAATGAAAAAATATTCTAATGAAATCTAATTTATAAAATAAATAAAAAATGAAATTAATAAAAAAAAGGGAAGGGGGAACCATTTCCCCTACAAGAGGGAGAGGGAGGGGAAATGACGTGGCGCTGATGTAGACAAGGGAGGAGGAAGGAGGAAGGGTAACCACACCCCATAGCCTAATAGCTATTGACTTCTGACGTTTTCAAATATGTAACTCTACATGACAAAAAAAATGTGTTTTAGTATAGTGAACTATTAATTAATAAATAAAATTCCTATTTTGTTTATTTTTTCAATTACTAAATAATAAAAACTAGTAGTAAACACCGCGCTTCGCGCGGCTTTCTAATCGTACACTTACTATCCCAAAACAAATTTCTTACAGCTACAATGAAACATCCCATTTAAAAGGATGAAGAGGCAATCTAATTAAAGCAGACTATGAAAGCCAGTTATTCAACATCTTCAAATCCTACCTCTATTCAACATCTTCAAAGCCAACCTTTGATTCTGTTGCAGCACCAAACCAAAACCGCATCCGCATCATATACACCATCATGGGTAGCTACAGGGAGTCGGACGTAAGCGTCGTCGGCACGTCGACAACACACCACCGTTCAAATCCACGGAGGCATGGCCGTTGGTTAATCGCCACGCGATGGTTACACCTTTGTTGCCGGTATTGTAGGGGTGCGGGGAGAGGGAGCGTTTGGTGGCGACGAAGGTGAAGCCATGGCGGTTGTGATGACGATGTTGAGGCTGCTGATGAAAGGCTGACGATGTTCAGGCTGCTGATGAGGGTCAAGCAGTTTGCAAGCATCAAACGTAGTTTTCAAAACGGTGGTAGAAGAGAAAGTATAAAAGTATTGTGGACAAAATTCGGAATCCGCAAAAGCGGTTATTGCACCGACAAAATGCAATTGTAAATGGTCGAGTTTTCATTTACGAGCATAGATCAAAGTGGTGTTTTTTTTTTTTTTTTTTTTTTTTGTAACAATAATATAAGGTAAAAGATAACGTATAAAGTTTCTTAACATACAAAGTGTAAGAAGCATTTTCAGCCATTAGATTTAGGCGGTGGCAAAATGGTAATTAACAATCCTAATCATATTTGGGTTAATCTAACCAATGGTAAATTAGGAAAAACACGTTTTAATTTATGTGAAATCATAACAACAGACATAATCGATGCAAAAATTTTCAACGATTGAACCTGATTTTTCATCATTTTCAACTCGATTAAACGTTCAGAATGATTAAACAATTCGATTACAAAAAAAATCAAAACGTATTTGCAAAAATAGAAAAAAACAGAGTATAATAATTCAATTGATAAAATTAGTCGAATCATATTCAAAAATCACTAACAACGCATGTATTATTCACAAAAACGAACGATGTTGATAATAGAAGAAGAATTAAAGAAAAAAATGGCTTTCAAAAAAGTTTCAGACGATAAAGATCAGAAACTGTTAAACAGAAAATCATAAAACGCACTTGGTTTTTTAATAAAACGCATTTGGTTTTTTAAACACTATTTAAACTGGTTTTTACAAAACGCACTTGGTTTTTTGTAAAACGCACTTGGTTTTTGTAAAACGCACTTGGTTTTTGTAAAACGCACTTGTTTTTTTTTTTGTAAAACGCACTTGGTTTTTGTAAAACGCACTTGTTTTTTTTTTTTTTTGTAAAATGCACTTGGTTTTGTAAAACGCATTTAGTATAATTAAAACTCACATTTTCCTCACTTTTCCCCCTATTCAAACCTCTTACAAGCAGCTTTCCTCTCCCTGTCATTATCAGTGCTTTGCAAACCAAAGGAGATGTGCCTGGTTTGGAGGATGCACTGGTGTGAAGTCGGTTTTGACATGGATGAAGTTGACCGGTACAGTACTCACTTTATATAGCCGAAACTCGTCTTGAGGATCGTGGGTGGTCATGGTGTCAGGGTAGAACCGGTCAGAGAAGGTGATGACCGGAACTGTGTCGGTGGGGAGAACTCAACCGAAGAAGATGACCGGAAGTGAAGGAATGGTCGGAGAAACGTCGTCTGCGATTTGGATCTGTGTTGGAGCGTTTAAGGGCTTTGGATCTGGTGGTGGTGTTGCAAGAGTCTAGGTTACTGATTTGCCCTTGGTTTAACTACAATTGAGTTTAAATATAGTTTAATTAGGTTAATCATGGATTGGTTAGGTTGACAAGTGACAATTTCTCATGGCTTCTTACACTTTGTACATTAAGGATACTTTGTATCCTATACTTTCTCATAATATAATTTAGTTCTAAGTCTATGTAATTGTGTATCGCTAGGCCAAAAGTTTTTTGGGATCAAATTTTCTATACATGACTAATAAATGGGTAGAAAAACGGAATCATAGTTGAAATAAATGATTGATATAAATGAATAAAGTCAAAGGAGTTGTGAATTTGATATTTTGGTTATGGGCTTATGAATACATAAAAACAAAATAATGCCAATAAAACCAATTTTATTATTTTGTTTTACAAGCCAAACGAAACGTTTATTTATACCCAAACGACTAATAAGGAGCTGACCAATAATATACAATCCACCACATAGATACAAACCACCTATCGCCTAAACAAAACGTACCCAAACTCAACACCCAAACATCGTCCCCCATTTACTACACCAAAAGAGAACTTACAGATTTACACAACAATCAGACCCATGACTAACATATAGAGAACTAACAGATTTACACAACATAGTAGTGACTTGACTCCCCTATTAAAACCAATTTTATACTTTTTATTTCTATAGTGGAAAGGTTTCGTTCAATTATATTTAGATATAACATATTGCTTGACCCATATTTTGTATATAAGTTAAATCACTTTTTGATACAAAATCTGATTTGATTTAATAATGGAAGGGGAAGGATGAAAAGAAGCACAGTGTTACAGGTTGGAACGTTGGTTTGTAGTTGAGAGTTTGAATTGAATCATCCATGTTCTTGGTTCAAGATGGCTCATTTTATAATGTATGATGGCTAATTATTATAATATATATAAGGGAGACAGGGCGCCACCCGAATTGGTCACGGGTAACCCACTACAGCACAGTAACACCGCCGTCACTCATGCCCGTAATGGTCCCGTGAACCGTTTTCTGGTTCTATCTAACGGATTGGTAACCGTGAATTTTTTATTTTTGAGTTAATATAATTCAATTTTTTTATTATAACCGTCAGTTTTATTAGTCAAACCACATTTTTGTTATTGTTTTTTATTTAAATCGTATGTTTTAAAGATAATAAAAATAAATTCAAACAAAATTAAATAAAAAATGTTTCAGTGAAGTGCTTCAAAAAAGTAGAGTTTTGCCTCTAAAAAAAAGTGTTTTAGTAAAATAAATTAGTGACGTGATTTAGCAGTACATAATTGATTAAAATCAGTGAAAGAAAAAAAATTATGCTAGAAGTGCCCCTCCCCTAAGACCTAAATTAGTAAATTTAAAAGTTATAATTAAGCTACCTTTATACACAGAAAAAATAAATACAATAACCGAGTGGCATAAAAGTGTAATTGTAGTTTTTTTTTAAAGCGACTATCATCAAACAGGCGCGACCTCAAAGCGAGGAGCGCCGTCAAAACCACTATAACATATACAAAGGGTATTTAGCCCAATCCTTCCATTGAGAAGACGAATACAACGACCGACTCCTAAACCCTAAAAATGATAAAGACTTGATGAGCACTAACACTTCCTGAACCTTCGGGTCTTTATCATCGAACATCTTTCGGTTTCTCGCTTGCCAAATAGCCCAACAAGTGATCATTATAATGCCATTAAGAATCGACTTCCCTCTCTCACCACCAGCCCTTTGATCAACAAAGGAGAGCAGATCCATGAAATCAAATGCGAAAATTGGACCTATCTTGCACCACGAACCAACTCCGACCCAAATGGCCATTGCAAACCAACATCCTGTAAAAGATATGCTGGATCGATTCATCGTTCTCGGCACAAAACAAGCATGAGGCATCAGGTACATCAATACCTCTTCTAATTAAAGCGTCCCTCAAGGGCAGACGGTTCATCTCGGCCCTCCATATACACAACTTCACTTTGGCAGGCACCTATTTTTCCCATTTCATCACGTGAATCCTTCTGACATCACGGCCTAGACGCGACCATTTCTTTACTGACGAAACAGAAAAGCCGTCTTATTTCTAACTTCCCAAGACCAAGAGTCATTATTAGCGCTGAAAACAACCTTGCCCACTACCTCGATCAACTCCTGCATTTTGGATATCTCACCCACCGAATTAAGACCTCTTTTCCATTGATGATCAAACACTACACCCTCTTCAGAACCCAAAAGTCTTTCACTAATCCTGCAACCCTTGTTTTTTCAAGTTTAAAAAGACATGGCCATTTATCCTTAAGTAAAGAATCACCGTACCAATGGTCCAACCAAAATCTAATAACCGGCCCGTTTCCAATCTTAGCTTTGATACAACTGTGAATAGATTTATTTTGCAGCTTTATCTTGTTCAAAGTTGACACAATATTATGCCAACAACCACTAAATGTCATCGAATCTGGAAAAAAAGACCACCTACTCTTCCCACCATGAATAACTTCGATCAATCGACGCCAAAGAGAGTCTTTCATGTTATAAAACCTCCACGCCTTCTTAATCAAAAGGCCCGCATTAACATCGGTCATCTTGGAAATCCCCAATCCTCTGTCGGATTTAGTCGTAGAGACAATGTCCCAAGAAACCCAATGCAACTTTCTTACATTCGAAACGCTGGCCCAAAGAAAATTTTTCATTATCCCATCCAGTTTCTTAGTAATAGACCTCGGCGCTTTGAAAATAGATAGAAAATAAATTGGAAGGATAGCTAGAACAACTTTTATGAGAACCAATCTTCCGGCCATCGATAAATTTTTTGCCTTCCAAGATGCTAAGCGTTGTTGGACCGTATCAATGACTGGAGACCAATGAAGAGCTTTTTTCATATTCGCGCCCACTTTAACTCCAAGATAATCGAACGGGAATGAACCTATTTTGCAGCCCAAAACTTGCGCCATGTTCTCGACCTACTCGTATTCAAACCCAATGCCGAATAATTGAGATTTACCTATATTGATTTTCAAACCCGAACATAAATGAAAACTACGAAGAAGGCGGGTTGTTTGAGCAATGTTTTCTTGAGACCACTCCCCCATGATTATAGCATCGTCCGCATATAAAAGATGCGAGATATGTAAGCCCGCATTAGGAAATTTTATACCCCCCAAATCACTTTGTTCACACACTTTATTAACAATGCACGCAAACGCCTCCATAACAATAAGGAACAAAAAAGGAGATAATGGATCACCTTGACGAAGCCCTTTTTCACATTGAAACTCGAATGTAGGAGTGCCATTAACAAGGACCGACAATCTAGCCGATTCAAGAATGCCCTTAATCCACATACACCATCTTTGAGGGAAACCCATTTGATCCAACATACTTAAAAGAAAGCCCCAATTCACATTGTCATAGGCTTTAGAAAAATCAATCTTAAAAAAGAATGCCTTCACCCTTTTTTTCTTCAACCAAGAATACATTTCATTGATCATAGGGTGGCCATCCAAAATATATCTATCACTCAAAAAAGCCGATTGGGACTCGAATATAATGTAGCCCATAACCTTTTTAAGCCGTAAAGCGATGACTTTGGAGATCACTTTACTGATAATACCAACGAGAGTAATCGGCCTATAATCCCCTAGACCAACAGGAACCTTGGTCTTGGGAATTAAGTAATAAACGAAAGCGAGCAACCCCTATTAATCCTCCCCGAATCATGAAAATCGGTCATTAAATCATTAAAATCATCTTCTAGGAACTCCCAAAAATGTTTTACAAAGCGAAAGTTAAAACTGTCAGGCCCGGGCGCTCTGTCCGAACCACAATAAAAAACCGCCGCCTTAACCTCCTCCTTGGAGAAAGGTCGAACCAAATCCTCCATTAAATCACTCGGCACTTTTTTAATAGAATCACACTTCAACATTGGTCGAACCTTTATAGGGTTTGAAAATTGCTCTCTAAAATGCCTCAATATTTCTCTTTTTAACAACGCCGGGTTGGAAATCCACTCGCCATCTACTATCAAGCCCGGAATGGAATTTACGGCCTTTCTCCCATTAATAATCTTGTGGAAATAAGCCAAATTTTCATCTCCATAAGTAGCCCATTTAAGTCGAGATTTTTGTTTCAAATCCATATTATGACATATGTTGATACGCTCCAAATCGACTTTACATTGTTCCCAAATCCATAACTCGTCTTCTTCTAGATCCCGTTCTTCCAAAATACTTTCCAACCCAATAATTTCCTCTTTCATATTTCTAACTTCCTCTCCTTCTTTATCCGCCACATTCTTCCACCACTTTTTAATGCCTTCACGCAACAACTTGAACTTATTTGCAATCCTCAAATCAGGCACACCATCCACTGGGCAACTAGTAAGGATCTGAACTACCACGTCTTTACAGTCCGACCTATCTAACCAGGAGTTAAACCATTTAAAAGGTTTAGCACCAAAGTTAGAATCAACCATAGACAAAAGCAAAGGGCAGTGATCCGAAAGATCTCTAGGAAGGGCTCTTAAGCACACAAGCGGCCATTTATTGAAAAAACTATCACAGACAAAAAGAGGATCAATTTTGCTCAATTTAAACCCCCACCCTTCCCTGCAAGGAATGTAAATTTATTCCCTTTCATAATATATTCTTTAAGACCAGCATCATCCAGAAAACTATTGAAATCGGCTACACAATCCGGGATAAATTTAGAGTTGAGACGCTCCTCAGGGAAACAGACTGCATTAAAATCCCCCATCAGAACCCAGTCCGTCTCACAAACTTTTTCAAGCAATAAAATAAACTTCAAGGTAGGGTTGCCCAAATAACTTGAATCTTGATGCTCACACAAAACTATTTGAATTGTATCAGAGTCAAGCTGAGCTAACTCGGTTTGTAAATGAGCCGAGCTTAGTGATGGCCGGCTCATTCATTTTCGAGCCGAGCAAGCCGTTGTTCGAACTCGGCTTGTCTCGTGAACAACCCTAACTCAATGCCTTAAGCTTCTTTACATTTTAACATCAATATTTACTTTAAATCTATTTTCTAAACCACTTTCTTTATTTTAATAATAATTTAGTTGCAGGAAGGGGTGCTCCTAGGTGTGTGTAGGGGTTGTGTTTGTTCGCGAGAATGGATTCCTCGTCAAGTCAGTTTGGGGGGTGTGGACTCACTTGCGCGAATTCGGGTAACAGCTACAAGGGAGAAAGAAAAAGGAAACTGATTCCATTTACTATAAAAGCTCCCAGAGAAGTCATTAGAGGGATCTTTCCTATCAAAATTGTTTGTTCTTGGATATACCTTTACGTTTTGCAGAGATATAAGGTGCCATTTTAGGATTCCATTTCCTAGTACCATGGCCAAAATGAACTCCTGCTTCCATCATCTCTTCTAAATTAATGTTCCAATATCTTCTTGTCATTTCTCCCCACACTGCCTCCCCCTTTTGAAAAAAAACGAAGAGGTATTTAACAGCGAATTGACAAAGAAAAATAAAACTACTATAAAATGTAGAAATGAGATTGAAAGTAAAAAAATGAAACAAGATCAGCGAGTATAATGTGATATGAAATAAATCGGCAAAAAAACACAAATAAAAGTTCAGATAAAAAAATGATATGAAATGAATAATAAACAAGCACGTTTGTTGTATGTGTGAAACAAAACAAAGTAAAACACTATAGATGAGTAGACATTGAACCATAACAAAAAGATAAAAAAAAATTCAAAAGAATTAAGAAGTCAATATTTCGGTTATGATATATATGTGTATAAATAACATAACCGAGATGATATTAAGTAACTAATTTGTATTTTGATGCAAAATTTTATTTTATTTATTTAATAAATGAAATACTTTTGAGTTAAGATATCAAGAAAAAGGGAAAAGTGAAGAAGTGGCATGAAAAGAAGCGCGCAGTGTAAGTTGTCACATGTTGGGTTGTACTTGAAACTTTGAAAGTATGAATCGAACCATCCATATTCTATTCTTGTTTCATGATGCTTCATTTTTAAATTTTAATGTATTAATATAATATGGATACACAAATCAGTGAATTAAAAAAATTACAAAATAAGCTAGTTTTTTAATGTATACAAAAAATCAAACGAAGTCTTAACTTTTTTGTCCGTTTATCAACCATCTTAAAGTAATTTCTAATTTGTCAGTTATGAAATGAAACACATTAAAACAAACTTATTTTGTTTTAGAATTTTTTTATTTTTTTTAGATTAACATCTTAAATTTTCAATAAACAAACCATTAGATATTTACAGTAAAGTTGCATGTAAGCGGATAACATAAATTTATGATAATATATTAGAGAAGAACTATCAAATGAATTTTTAATAGCGACCTATTAGCAAATTGAATTTGAATAATAAAATATTGACTATTGATACTGATTTTATTTTCGTAAGAGTAATCACAATATAACAAAAAAAAATGTCTGTTTGTGTTTACGTGACATATGACATGTCAGTAGGGTAAAAACACATGTTGACATATTCATGTGACAAAGAATGAGATTGCATTTGTCAAAACAAAGTGAAATATACAAGTTCCGTTAGCTATATTATCATAGTATAGATTATTCTATGATATATATTTTTTTGAACGGCAAGTTTTGTAACACCTTAATTTCATTTCGTATTGCATTTGTAAGAGTTTGAAGTCACAACCTCATATTCGTAAAAAGAGACGCTATACTACTAGACCAAGGGTATTAATAGGATATTAAAATCTAATTTTAAAACAAAAAAATTGATAGCTAGAGTATGGAATATTAATAAACTAAATTCTGATTGGTTTGATTCTGTCATCTACAAAACATCCTTCTTTCACACTCTCGGGATTTATGTCTTTTTTTTTTTTTAATAAAACTTCAAAAAGCCCTTTCAAATATCAAACCCTCTTCCTTACGCTTCCTTCATTACATTATTCATTCATTCTTTACTTCACACAATTCATCTTCCAATCAATTCTTTCTAAGGTAATCAATCAATCAATCAGTTACCCATCTTTTCCTTCTTCATGTTCTTGATCTCCTTTACAGTATTTCTTTTCATCAACCCATGAATCTGTTTCACTGCTTTTTGTTTGGCTTATTTATCTGTTCATTTGTTTGATTAAAGATTGTTGCTTTACATGAAATATAATTTGGAATTGGTTTTTAAAGATTATTGAAATTGTTGTGTTGTTGCATTGTTGTATGATCATGGTTGTTTGGTAGCCTTTTAAAGATTCCGTTAAGAGGGTACCTCTGAATCGGTCAAACGTAGTTGGAGTGTGTATGGTTTAATTAAAAGATACCCTTTTAATGGTTCTTTGAGCCCTCTTAAAGATTCCGTTAAAGGGTACCTCTGAATCGGTTAGAAGTAGAGTGTGTGTGTTTGGTTCATTTAAAAGACACCTTTTAATGGTTCTTGGAGCCTCTTAAAGTTTTATGTTAAAATGGTACCTCTGAGTCCGTCAGAGGTAGAGTGTGTTCGGTTCATTTAAAAGATACCCTTTTAATGGTTCTTGGAGCCTCTTAAGATTCCGTTAAAATGGTACCTCTGAATCGAGAGTTAGTTCGGTTCACTTAAAAGAAACCCTTTTAATGGTTTTTGGAGCCTCTAAAAGATTTTGTTAAAAGTGTACCTTTGTATCGGTCAGAGGTAGAGTGTGTTTGGTTCGTTTAAAAGATACCCTTTTAATGGTTCTTGGAGCCTCTTAACGGGTATGTTTTAGAAACATGCCGACGTATTCAGAGGCTGCCTCTTAATGGCTCAGTGCAAGGTTACCAAACAGTCTCTGATAGTGTGAATTTAGTTCTTAGATAGTGAATTTTTGCATAATTGATTTGGTTTGATTGATTGATATCATACAGGGTGAATTGAAGCTGTGATTTTGTGAACATTTTATGGAGGTTTTGGGGATTTAGTGTCGTGCGATTGAAATGACTTCTACTAGTAGTTCTGGGAAATCGTTTAAGGCGTTTCGTCGTACGGTTTTAGGGTTTGGGGGTGATAACAGTCAGATTCATTCTGAGGAGGTGAACAATGAGTCGAAATCGGTACAGGATCGTGAGCTTGACGAGTTTCAGAATCAAGTTTTTAGCCGGTTTAATCCGCTCTCAGCTTCTTCTGCTGATGAGTTTCTCTCCATTGATTGGATGTCTAATCTGCTAGATGCGTTTGTTGCGTGTTTAGAAGATTTTAAACTTGTTTTGTTGAACAATTCTGAAAGTCTTTCGAAACCGCCTTTAGATAGGCTGCTTATGGAGTTTTATGATAGGAGTATTAAAGCTCTTGATATCTGTAACGCTGTACGTGACGGGATCGAGAAGGTTCGAATGTGGAATAAGCATTTGGACATTGTTTCGAGTGCAGCAGATTCAAAACAGAGGAATGCGATGAGTGAATGGCAGTTTAGGAGGGCGAGAAAGGCGTTGAATGATTTGGCTATCCTCATGCTTGATGATCATAAGGACTCGGGATCTGTTGCTTCGCATAGAAACAGATCTTTCGGGCGTCCAAACAAAGGGAAGGATGTAAATCAGCAACGGAAGCAAGGACACTCGAGATCTCTTTCTTGGAGTGTGTCTAATTCTTGGTCAGCGAATAAGCAGCTTCAGTCCATGTCGAACAACTTAGTTCCGCCTCGGGCAAATGATATTCCGCGCCATTTTGGTCTTGCGAACTGTGTTTTCACCATGGGTTTTGTCCTAATGTTTGTGTTATGGAATGTAGTGGCTGCAATCCCATGTCAAGATCGTGGTCTGTTTAACTTCTCCATACCAAGGCAGTACTCATGGAGTGCTCCGTTGTTCTTGATTCATACTCGGGTCATGGAAGAATCGAAGAAGCGTGAGCGTAAGAACAGTCCCGGGCTGTTAAGCGAGATTTACCAAATGGAGAAATCCGTCAACTTGGTTTCGGATTTGATTGATTCCGCTCACCAGTTTCCATTGACAGAAGAACAGCAGAAAGAAGTGAAAGAGGGAATTCAGGAGTTATCTTTGGTTTCTAGTTCATGTAAGAATGGATTAGACACGTTGGACCGACAGCTGAGAGATGTTTTTCGCAAAATCATGTCTTGTCGAACTGACGGTCTTGCGACATTGAGCAGTGCATAGTCTTGAACATCAACTGTTTTTGTTAGCTTCACGTTAAACGGTTATGGGTTTTGGTCAGGTACTTTCGTATTTTACGGTTAAGTTTTTTTTTTTTTTTAATGTAAAGAACCAATCTTTTCATTTCTGTCATTGATCTATTTTGTTGAACTCAACCATGTGACTTCCATATGTTCATTTTTTTGTTATATACACAAAACACTATACACTTATGCAGCTGTCCTCTTGGTTATAAACGCGTAATGAGAAGGCGCCAGCCCTAGGGTCGTGTACGCGATATGCCTAGTATCTAGAAGTTACTTATAAGTTAGGAAGCCTATTATTTGAAATGTTGACTTGTATGAGTTTTGGTTTGCAATGAGTATTCAATATTATAGTTATAGACAAGATATATTTTGTTGGTCCCCTCCATCCTACATAGCTGGAAGTGTGTTGGTTTGAGTAGACAATAGTCATGCACCAGGCTGTATGATAGTTTTGGACTTTGGAGGTCAACAATGATTGTCATTCATTGCTATTAATCATGTTGTGGTTGATTGTGATTCATGCATTATTAGTTCTACTTTAGGTTGCTTGCATTCAATATGGGCTGACTTTTATCATGTTATTTTCGACTATTTCGATGCGATAAGAGGCAACTATAGAGAGTATAAGCAGCTTTTGGTTGGTTTGAATCCTATAGAATTCAATGTAATTGATTTCTAAATCATGTTAAACCATCATCACTGTTGCCGCAATCACCACCACCATCGTCATCAGTAGCGAAACTTGACCCGAGACTTCCGGAGGTCAGAAGTCACTAGTATGTGAATACTATATAATCAGAACTTCTGAGCAAAAATTCGGGGGGTGGGGGGTCGGCCGCCCCTCCCCGCCCCTTGAGAGATGCGCCACTGATCGTCATTGCCACCTCTGGCGTCTCCATCGCCGTATTTTTTACACCTAACCGTTAGCTAGGGGCATCACATATTTGAATCTCTTTAATATTACAATTTCATCAAATTTCAATTACCTAATCCATGTTAATTTCAATCATTTTAGCTTTAAATATGCTTTAAAGATCAGCTTTTATATAAACAAAATATATCCTCAAGTGGAGTTTATGTATGTTTTTTAATAGTTTAAAACATAAAAAATCTTTTTGGAAACTATAACTGGGTTGAACATATTATAGTTTAGTGATTTATTTGGATTTGTTGGTTGGATGATAGAAGACATCCCATAAACAAATGTAATGTATGTGGGACCTACTAGCCAATAATAAGATATGCGAATGTGCCATGCCAAATAATAAGTTAGAATTGATGTTTTGTACAAGTAGCTACTTAATGCTTTTAGATATAATAAATATATTATTTACAAATTATTATTGTACTTGTATTATATTGTATGTAAAAAAGCAAACCACAAAACCCAACCGAATTAACTGAAAACCCAACAAAATAATCAAATCAAACCAATTGTTTGGCTTTTGGTTTCGGTACCTTCGGTTTGGGTTTGCATGAAAAAACAAAAAAACAAAAACAATACCATTATTTTTAATTGGTGAATACACTTGGCTTCTAATAACGTATCAACTAGAGTTTACCAACAAAGCCACTGTTATGTAAACATAAGTGAAAACACTATACAGCAAGCACATATTGTATTCAATGATGAAGGTGACATGTTCCTATGTTAATAAAAATCATTGCACAGAAGCTTTTCTCAATTTACAAATTGGATTGTTAAATTGATGGTTTCATATGTGTGTGTATATGGAGAAGTATATGTTATTTAAGTTTTTTTTTTTTTATACATTTTTATAGTTTAGACCATTAAGTAATTGATTTAGCAATGGGGTTGGTAGTCCATTGGCAAACACAAAGCGTTTAGAAACACCTTAGGGCTTAAAGTCTTGGTTTAAGTCCCACACAAACAAAACAGGATTTAATAAATTTGCCTTTCTAACTGGATTTATTTTGTTATTTAACTGGATTTATTTACTAGAATATAGAATCGATCATATACCCGTAAATGATAACCAACAATAACTAAATAACTGAAAAGAATCTGTTACTAATATTTTAAAACCAACAATCAATTTCCATAGAAAGACAGTTTATTTATTTTGAAAATTTAGATTCTCATTCTATTTCATATGCTTATTATATAGAGACAAGTTACGAGGCTGACCATAAACAGATTAAATTACAGGTAGGCTATTATGGTAAGCCAAAATTTTACTTCTCTTTATGCGTATGATTTTAAGAACACATGTAGTGCTGCAAATATTTCACGCCCCAACCATTTGGCATCATATGATTGGCTCCACAAAAAGCATGGCTGAAAACGCCATCAACCAGCGTGGAAAAAAACGCCCAAGGCCATTTTTTAACTCATAACACCCTTGGGGGCGGTGTATGGGGGGTTATGGGGCATTTTCACACCCAAATCCACGCCCCACTACACATGGTCTAACTGTTTGCTCAACGGTCCTACTATTGGTTTGAATGAATGGACGTGTTATCAAGTCAAATGTTAAATGCCATCTTACCCTTAATACTAATAGAAACATCACTGTTCCGCCGACATAATTCAACCTTCGATCTCCCCAAACAAAACCTTTTGTAACAACCCAAAAACATTGCCAACACACGTCTCTACCCTCATCCTGTGTGCTACCATTCCCGAACTTGGCAGTCAACATTAGCCATTGCTGAAGTCGGTTGAGCAATGGTCTATTATTTCGGTTGTTTCTGGCAGACTCTAAGCCACATTGAACAACCACATCAAGATCTCCTACAACTGTGATCTTCTTTCAAGCTATATCTTGTGTGCAAACAAAGGTACACCATGAACTCATGAAGGCATGAACCTTGCTTTCAGCCAACTTCTTGAGCCCACATCTGTTCAGCCCACATCTGCAGCAAACAAGCACAAGAGCTTCTCAGCCCAAAGTTCCAAAATGGTTCCTTGGAACAGTTTCAATTATATCTATCTATTAAGTTTGCCACAGTTTTACAGCATTATTTGATTCGTTGATTTTGAGGTAAACTTTTGTGAATGGTTGAATTTGGCCGCCAAAAAAAAAAACATTTTGCCCAAAATACCCCCAGCGAACATCTAAGTAAAAAGATTAATTTGTCTGCGCCAAAGGACACATTTGTCATCTAATTTAATATATATTCCCTACTAAATAAATCATTAAATGTAAATTAAGCGCAAATGTTTATTTTTTACGTATTAAAATAATTGTGTACACCTTAGTTGAAGATTATTAGCCCACGTAATTGATGAAAATTGCTAGATAACGGGACGACGCTATTGCCAATTGGTGTAAATAACTAGCGAAGACATTTACTTTACAATAATATTATCGCTAATAATGTTATTTCACGAGCGTCCCTACAGCGAAGCAACATCGCTCAAAGCGATACAATTATTGACTCACGTGATTGCAGATTATTGGTTCACGTAATTGAAGGTTATTGATAACGTAATTGAATATTATTGGCCCACATAATGGATGGAAAAAGCTAGATAGCGATATGAAACTATTGTGGAAAAAACTAGCAAAGACATATATTTGACTGCTATGTTTAGCCACATATTTGTGTGATCCAAATAACGGCAACAAAAGGCAACCCAATTGTTGTAATCTTAAGACTGCTCTGGAACCTAATGGGGCGCGAGTATTTTTGTGAAGTCCACGCAAGAATAACAGTCACTCTAATGTTATCTCTACTGTCCACCAAACCGGCAACAAAACAGAAGCTCCTGCTGCGAAGCGCGGGTAACTAAAACACTAGTTATTATGATATGATATTTTTGTTCACTTTTAGACTTTTGCTTGGAACATATATTGCATTGGTATGCGTTTACTGTCACTTGACTTGTGTATATTGCTACACCAATGATGAAGTTGGCGTGACTAGAGGTGTACAAAAAGAACCAGCTGTTGAACCGAAACCGGTGGAATCGAATCGGTTTGGGACTGGTATTTCCCAAATCGGTTTAGGTTCCATATTGAACCCGACGGTCCCTAATCGATTCCCCATCTCGCCGTTAGGACCTAATCCGAACCGGTGTCTGGAGGAACCGGTTTGGAATTGGTTTAGGAATGAACCGGTATGAAAAAACGGTAAGCTTTATTAAAAAAAAATCAATTTAAAAAATTTTTATATAAAATAAATTATACAAAAAAGTTTCTACTCATACACCTTATCATACACCTTAACAAAGTTGTTAGAATCAATAAAAGTTGAATTTTATATAAAAAAAAAATAAAAATTTGTGTTTTTTAAAGTGCGTGCAAGAATTAGTTCACGAATTAGAATCGAAACCGAAATCGGTATTCAAAACCGGTATTTCAAACCGACAAAACTGATATAAAACCAAACCGGTAAAGATCCAAATCGGTTTGGAACCGATTCGGTTCCTCAAAAAATAACCGTTTTTTTCATTGTTGGGTGTGACTAGTCATATTGGATTATTGGGCCATAAATTTTAAGAGGCATATAATTAAATTACTCTATATACTATAAGATAACATAACGAGGAACAATATTAACGGTTACGTCGTTAGTACTAATGTCGTTAACGCTAACTATGGCACCTTTAATACTAACGCCGTTATTATTAACGGTTACGTTGTTAGTAATAATACCGTTAGTACTAACTGCGTCATTTTTTTGGGTTACTTTGTTAGTACTAACGGCGTTAACTTCTTCTTTTTTTTTTTTTCCTATCTTTCATCACCTCAACAATAACGCCATTAGTACTAACAATGTTAACTTTTCTTTTAAGCCGTTAGTACTAACGCCGTTAACTTCTTCTTCTTCTTCTTTTTTTTTTTTGCGTCTTTCATCACCTCATCGATACCGTCATTTGTACTAACAACGTTATTACTAACGACGTTAACACCATTTTTTTTTTCATCTTCTGTTAATTTCATCCTCTTCACCAACCAGTGGCGAAGCTTGGTTCTCGAATCTTTGAGGGCCGGACTAAATTTTTTTCGATCGGTAGTGGTCGGAACGTTGGTTGTATGTTGTGTGGTCGATCTTATTCAGTCTGTGAATATTGTTTTCGCTTGATCATATCAAAGTTTTGGTTATATGTTGTGTGATCTTATTTAATCTGTAATCTTTGTTGATTTAGGTCGATTAAGTGATGGCCATATACAATTGAAGGATCATTTGAGATACTAAGTGCAGATTGTCAACCAAAGACGAGTCCGGATTAGTCGTATGTTGCATTTGATGCATGTATGATCTGAAGATTGTGACTCTTTCTTTTTCAAACAAATTGCAAAGTTGATATTAATTTTTGAAAGTTTTGATTTATGAACGTGATAATCTTATTTTGATCTATGACATTGTACTATTGGAATATGAATAAGTATAATAAGATGGGTTAGGATCAAATATAAATGTCTCTTTTTCTATGAAGGGTGAGAAGGATTTTAATCTATTGATTTTAAATTTAAATTGTTGAAATTAGTTTGACAAAAAAATTAAATATTAAATAAGGTGAATGACATAAAAGGAAAAGTAATATTTGTTGGCTTTCTCTCTCCATATGCAAGGCACATGCCAATTTACCCCGCCATCTTAAAACAACTATAACATTTTTATATGATACTAGTTTTTATCTCGGGAGCGTCCGGGTTGAAATATCTAATATAACATAATAAAATATCTTATTATTATTATTATTATTATTATTATTATTATTATTATTATTATAAACAAATCCCTGCCACAAGTTATCATATTCCAATATAAAATAAAAACGAATCTCCGCGTCGGGGTATAAATCTAGTGCCATTACAAATGAATTCGGAAGTTTGTAATCGATCATTCTAAAAAGAACTAACATGAAATAAGAAAAAAAAAGTTAATTATTGAAATATCGAACGCATTAGTCTAAGGGTTATGTGATGCGTTAAAAAATTCATGGGTATATGATCGGGTATTTGGGTATGTTGTTTCGGGTAATCGGGCCGGGTATCACCTAATCCCAGACTCGACCCAAACCCACAATTTTTTTTAAACTAATCTCAAACCCGACACAATACATGTCGGGTTACAAAAAATAGTCACTTTTTTCTCCGATTTTTATATAGCACTATGGTACTCGTTGGAAAAATAATAAAACGCTCGTTAATTTGGTGTAATTTTTTTCTTTAAAAAATCTCGTATATAAAAGATATTAACGTTTAAAAGTTATGGGAGAAAACACGAGAGATAAAATAATGAAGATTTAATATTTAGATTTATTAGATTAGGTATTTAATAGATTAGGTTAAAGATTATAATAGATTAGGTTAAATCATATTTATTTATTTTTTTAATTGGTTTAGAGTTGCCACATCACATCCTATGTGGCATCTCTCAAATGAGAGATTGCATAAGAGTATGAAATGTAGGATTAATCCCTTTGCAATATATATATATATATATATATATATATATAGATTCTTTTTTTTAAATTTCACTATATTAACGAGCGTTTTTTATCTTTAATATGAGTACCATATTGCTATAATAAAATTGAAAAAAAAAAAAAATACCTGTTAACCGGGTTTTCTTACTTCATTGTGTCTTATGCTCGTCCGTTGTGTTATAGACTTATAGTATGCAAATATATGTTATAATTTACCTTGTGTTTTACGTTGTTTATTGTGTTTTATGCAAGTGGGTTCTATGTTTATGGTATACATTGTATTTTATTATATTGTTCATGGTGTTTTATCCCACTCTCTATTGTGTTTTAATATGTTGTCCATTGTGCTTTTAATATGTCGTCCATTGTGTTTATTAGGCTGCTCATTATGTTTTATAACCTATTGTTTATTGCATTTTTAATTGGAACTCATTGTGTTTCACGTTATCTCCATTGTGTTTTACGCAATTGGGTTTTCGACCTTTTTTTTCAAAAGTATACATTGTGTACACAAATGGGTTTTTTCAAAAGTATACGTTTTAAATTGGTGTACACATGTCATATGCTTTCCATTGTGTTTTAAGCAAATGGGTTTTGTATTTATGGTGTACATTGTGTTTTATTATGTTTTTCATTGTGTCTTAGGTGCTGTTTGTTTTTGAAGAGGTAAAAGGTCTTCAGTCTGCAGACCACATCTGCAGACATCTGCAGGAGAAGAGGTGGACCAAAGGTCTGCAGTCTGCAAGAAGAAGACTGTTTGTTTGTTAACGTCTGCAGGATGCTGAAATTAAAAAAAATGATTTTTTAAATCAAACAATATTTTTCAACATTGAAATTTAAATAATACTTATACAACACTGAAATAATATTCATAAAACCGCAAATAACAATGTTTGAACCTATTTATTCCACATTTTGCATTAACTGCTCAGCAATTTCATCTCGTAACTGAGTCATGTATTCCCGATCCGATGCAGTACCATGTGCTTCAACCTCATCTTCAGTAGCATCAACGTGCACAGGACTATTTCCTAACGACACATTTGGTTGATCGTATTCAGTAAAGACTCCTTATGCAAACTCAAGCCTTTTCTACCAATTGTGCATACATCTTCAATGCAAGTCTCTAACAAATATACATACCAACAACTAATATCGATAATAATACCCATGATCCAAGTATACATTCAACAATTAATATAGGATAACAAGTATACATACCAACAACTAATAATACCCATCTTTTTGTGTGTTATGATAAATCTTGGTCTCTGCCCATTTAAAATTCTTGAAGTCTTAATTGCTATTTTTTTATATATAAAGCATGTGTCTTTTGTAATATTTGTTATAGGGTTTTACTTATCAATTTTCAGTTACAACTTTCAATATCCATGTTAATTTTTCTGTTAGAAACCTCCCTTTGACATCGAAAGTCAACGGTTAATCTTGATTCTTTTCTTGAAACTGCATACAGTATACAGACCTAAGTAACACCTTCAGTTTACAAATCAACAATAAAAACTATATATATATCAAAGAATCAAAGATCTGGAAAAAAATGCAACATATATATCAAAAAAGAAAAAAATAATAAAACAAAAAAAAGACCTAACCATCATCATAGCTTGATATAAAAAGAAATACAATATATATAAAAAAACGTATCTGAGCAGATCTGGGAAGATGGAGGACGACGCGGAGGAGGAGGGGAGGAAGACTCGGAGGAGGAGGGGACCGAGGGGAGTCATGGATGCGTGGAGGACTCGGAGGAGGAGGACGTGTGGAGGAGGAAGAGGGTGGATGAGGAAAAGGGAGGAGGGTGGAGGAGGAAGAAGGCTGACGACGGTGGAGGGAGCTGGCAGATCAGGTGGTGGTGAAGGTGAAGGTGAAGTGAAGGAGGCCATTGTTGAAGAAGAAAGGAGATGAGATGGGATGAGGGTTTTGTGAAGTGGGAAGAGATGGAGAAGACTTTTGAAAATGTCTTCTAGGAGAAGAGGAAGGGCAGATGTTTGAAGAGGAAACATCTTCCAAAAAACAAACGCTCTTTTACACATTAATGTCTGCCCGCGTCTGCGCGGAGCAGACAAAAGAGGTCAGGAAGAGCTTTTGTAAAAAAACAAACACAACCTTAGTCTTATGTCTATTGTGCCTTTAGTATGTCGTCTATTGGGTTTTATTAGATAGTTCGTTGTGTCTTATACCCTATTGTTCATTGCACATTTAATTGGTACTCATTGTGTTTTACGTTATCACCGTTGTATCTTATGCAACTAGGTTTTCAACTTTTTTTCAACAGTATAACAATATGGTACTTATATTAAAGATTAAAAAACGCTCAATTTTATGCTATATTTTTTTTTAAAAAGATGACGTATTAAAAAAGTTACAGACGTTTGAAAATGAAGGTGGAAATGACATGTGTCTTACATGTGCATGTTCTTTTGACAAAATTACCCTTACTACTTGTTTAATCCTTTGAACACATGTCATTTTCTAGTGTCTTCCCACCCTTTTCATTTTTTGTAGCTTGAAGAAACAATAAATATCACGGTGGTTATCACTAATCACCGTGGGGATTAGTACTTATCTTCGTCAAGAGTAATCCTTTACCCAAACCTCCTGGTTAAACCCTGGTGAGAATAAGGAGTGTGAGTGTGTGTGAGAGTTAATGAACAAGTAGAGAGAATTACAAGAGTAATGCTAGGTTACAATGAGTATTTTCGGATGCTTTTGCAAGGAGATGTCCCTCTTTATTTATAGGAGAACTCATGGGCTTAGTTAAGGAGCCCATGAGAAGTTATCCTTATTTGGGCCCGGTCCAAGCCCAGGTCCAAGCTTCCCATAAAAATGGCGGGAAAAGCATATTACTGTGGATGACGTCATATCGCAGCATGGTGGTTGCTCGATGCGGACACGTGGCGAGCCCTGATTGGCAGACGGCGCCCCTGTCCTTGCTACAGTCGTTGACCATGCTCCTGACGTCGGCAGGGGATGTCTGCTGTCACTGTTGATGACAGTGGAAGCATGGGAACAGTCACGTCGCAATCCTCTTCAGTGGTGGTTGGACCACTCTTGCTACCTGTCGTCTTTACCTTGGTGCGTACTCTGTCAGAGATCCTTGTGAATCTTCCCTTTGTTATCTTCTGTACCTCGTACCAAAGGTGATAAGGGAAGATACTGCGCGTGGCTGCACGCGCTTATCAGGTGTTGACCGTTGTTTATCAGCAGATGAGGTCGCGCGCTGCACCACATGTTATGTTGGTCGCGTGCTAATGCCAGAGTCTGGCGCTGGTAATTATATTTATGGGGATAGGGACGCCTTTTCCCCTTGGATTAGGCTCCCTATCCCTTCAAGTCCCCCTAGTCTAGGGCTTCTACTGCTCTTTGATGGAGAGTAGGTGGAGCGCTAGACTCAAAATATCGAGTTGCGGATGACAGTTCATCTGCTTCTGGTCACTCTTGGTCTGCTTGTGTGGGTGTGTCCCGCCCTAGTTTGTGTAGGGATTGGGCGGGGAACATCTTTATTGCTTTTACGTCAAATCTGCGCGGAGGAAGACGTGTTCCACCTTGACCTGTGAAGGAGTTGAGCGGGGAACGTCTTTCCTGATTTTACGTCAAATTTGCGCTGAGGAAGACGTGTTCCGCCTTGACCTGTGAAGGAGTTGGGCGGGGAGCGTCTTTCCTGATTTTACGTCAAGTTTGTGCCATGGAATTGAATGCGGGTCTGGAGTTGTAATAAATTTGAAATCATTGGCATTCAATTTGTCCCTCATAAATTTGAGTTAATGCGTCTGGAAGTCGAATGATCAGTTGCTTCTGATGGAAGCTTTAATGGTTTCTGACGTGTCAGGTCCTCGTCTGTTGTGCTGACTGTTGGTTGTCACATCATTATGGTGCCGTGATCAATTTTCGTCTGGTGTCAGGCGCGTGTGCCGCCACGCGCCTCTCTTGTTGTCTTGGTGGATGAGGTTGTGCCACGTGTCGCGTTGCACGTGCCTTTTTCAGACGCGTGAATGTTCACGCGTTTGACAGCTTTCACAATGGTGACATCTGCTGACACGTGGCACTCATCTGGCGAGTGGTGGGTTGGATCGTTTCCCTGTGTTGATCTTGGCCGTTTGATGGCGCGTATGACACGTGTCGTCATCTTAGCCTTCTAATTTGAAAAGTGTGTGACGGTTGCTTTTCTCATGTGGGTCCCACTGCCATAAATGCAATGGGTATATAAGGATCATGCATGTATCCTTGAACGATTACACGTTCATTTGCTTTCCATATTCTCTTGTTCTCTCTCTATTCTCCGACGAGTTCTTGTTGAAGTTTCTGTTTAATCTTCAAAGATCTCCCTGATCTTGAAGATTCATTGTCGAAACTTCGAAGTTTTGACTTCTTTCTTGTCTGGTTCTTGATATTATCTTATTTTCTTCCCTTTTTCGTCAGAGTTTTTTCTGATCTCTGAGATTTTTCTTGAAGATTCCGGTTGATCTTCAAGTTTTCCGGTCCTTTTTCCAGATTCCGATAAATTTGCATTTTGTCTTTGATCGATGTCTGACTTATCTGAGGGTCAATCTCCCTCCAGCGAGGGTCCTAGGAAAGAACCGGTAGTGGAGGAGGAGGTGATTGTTGAGCAGGGAAAGATAAAAGAAAGGAAACTGATGACCAACACATACTGTGCTTAGAGTCAGGAATCCTTCGAGCAGTTTTCCAAGATGTATGACATCTTGCCAGAATGGGAGCCTGTCCTGCCGTCTCCGGCGGACACTGTCCTCACCGCCGGAAGTGACCGGCTGGCCTTGTATGAAGCCCACTTTACCAAGTGTGGGTTTCGCCTACCATGTACCCGCTTCCAGATTGACACGCTGGTGGAGTATGGCGTTGGGCCCACACAACTAACCTCCTTTGGGATGCTGAGGTTAGTTCACTTCGAGGCGTCCTGCCGCGCCCTTGACGTTGAACCTACAGTGGAAAAGTTCATCGTCTTCTACTTTTTGGCGCGTGATGAGATGTGGTTCTCATTCAAGCCGCGCCCTAGGGTGCCGCCGATGGCCACCCACAACCCCAAGTCTCTGCATTGGGCGAAGGAGAAGTTCTTCTTCGTGAAGAGGGGTGTAATCCCCATTCGTCTGCCCTGGAAAGTGATCGCGGATGGGCAACGCGTGGCGGACATGGCCGTGCCCAAGGATTACAAACATCAGCCTTGGTTCATCACCCTTACCTCCAACGCCACTAAGTTGGAGTTCAAGAACTTGACAGAGGGAATCTTTTTCCTTCTAGGGATGAGCCGACTTCATCTCCGCGAGGGCAAGGAGCCCTACATTGCTCCGGAGGGTAAGTAATTTCTTATTTTCTCCAAGCTTTTGTTGTAATGTTTCTAACTTTTTATTGCTGTAGGTGCGAGCAAGTTCCAGTTCTATGCTGCCCGCGAGGAGAAGGGCATCAAGTGGAGGCCGCTAGCGGAGGGCCAAGTTTCCTGTTTAGAGGCGTTCGTTGGCCGGTTTTACTATCCGGACCTCGTAAGCGCGCCGCAGCCTTTCTATACTACTGGTGAGTCTAGTAATAACCCTTTGCTCACTAGTATTTTTGGCGATGACTCCTCAGTAGAGATTGTGCAACCTGTGAAGGCGTCTGCGGGGCGTGGACGTTGGAAACACGCTCCGCGGAAGCATAAGTATTCAGTGAAGGTTCCTTTTTCTGACTCGGATTCTTCCGTTTCAGTGGGAGAGGTCATCAAGGGTTGGCGCCGCAGAAAAGACGGGCCCGCGTCCGAGGATGAGGACGAGGATGACTCTTCCAAGTTGCAGAAGAGGAAGAGACATACCACCGGCGCCACTGCCAGCAGCGCCGGGGTATCAAAGGATGTGTCCACCACGCCTGCTGGCGATGAG
The DNA here is from genome assembly GCA_028751855.1 of Ambrosia trifida. Lineage (NCBI taxonomy): Eukaryota > Viridiplantae > Streptophyta > Magnoliopsida > Asterales > Asteraceae > Ambrosia > Ambrosia trifida. The sequence goes on from CM054128.1 coordinate 52,207,288, forward strand.
GGAGTTATCCCTCCTTCTGACACAGTTCCAGCCCCTAAGGGAACATCTGAGGATGTTAGCAAGGGGATGTCTCCCTTCGCCGGTGGTGGGGCGCAAGAGGGGGTTGCGCTGATATTTTTAGTGGGCATTGGCGCTGCTCCTACTCGTCAGCCTATGTTCCAGAAGCTGATCAAGAAGAAGGCGCCTGGTAAGTGTTTCTTCGTTGTTTTTCTAAGTGTTTTGCCTTTGTCTTTCTCTTAACCTGTTTTGTTTTCCATTTTCAGTTGCGCCTAAGATTGTTCCTACTCCTCCTCCTACGTCTCCATCTGCGGAGGCGGCTAGGGTGGAGGAAGAAAGGCTCTGGAGGGAACAAGAGGAGGCGCGAAAATAGGCGGAGGCCGATGAAGCCCTTCGGAGGGCTGAGGCTGAGAAGATAGCGGCTGCCAATGAAGCTAAGCAAAAGGCTGAGGCAGCGGAGCGTCTTCGTCTCCAAGAGCAACAGTTCTTGGAGGAGAAGGCCCGCCAGTTGAAGGAGCGGGAGGCGCAGGAGCGCGCCGAAATTGAAGCCCGGGAGTGGCCCATGAAACTGATGGGTTTGAGAGGGCACTCTAGGGGGCAGGCGCCGCTGGGGCTGAGAGTGGCTCGCGTGAAGCACGACGCGAGTCTTCGAGAGCTGGCAGCAAGGAACCGTCGGGGACCTATGACGGTTCTTGCTGGACTGGTGGCGACGCCATCTGGCGTCCTCGCTGGGCGGTCAGGGAGAATACATTATTCTCTAACTCACTGGCCGCGGAGGAGTTTGTGAGCGAGGTGGTGCCTCCCTATGAGCGCACACACCAGGATATGTTGAGTTGTCCTGATCTGATGGCTGCTTTATGTGTGAATCAGGCGACTCAACTATCCATGATGGACTCGTTGCACCGTCGGGACGCGGCGGTGCAACGTGATATTGAACACTTGGAGGCGGAGAAGGCAAGCCTTGCTGAAAAAGAGGCTGCCTTCAAAGCTGAAATTTCCAAGTACCGTCGCCGCGCCCATGATGCAGAGGCTAAGGCCCTTAAGCTTGAGGAGGAGGCGGATAGGCGCAAATGGTCAGAGTCTTGGAAGAAGACCAATGCTGAAATTATGCGCTTGAAGGAGACTCTGGCCGAAGCGCAGCAGGAGGGGCGGGTGGCGACCCGAAAGTTGGAGGAGACTTGCAAGGCCCTCTCCGAGGGGACTGTTCTATTCGTGGAGAAGCGCAAGGAGCTCGAGTCTAAAGATGCTGAGCTCATCAAAGCCACCGAGCGCGTCTCTTTTTTGGAGCAGGAGAGGGTCCAAATCCGTAATGCCAAAGAGGATTTGGAGCAAGATCTCGACTCTGCGGAGCAAGCTCGCGTTGCGGCCGCCACGGAGTGTGAGGCGGCCCAGCAACTGTTAGAGCAGGCGGTCGCTGTCGAGGCCCAAATGCAAGATTCCATCCGCTAGCTGATGACTGAGGGGATGAATGGGGTGAGTCTTCATGCTTTTCTTTGTTGCTGATCTTACAGTTATTATGTTGATTTGCTAACTTTGATTTTTCCTCAGGTCTTTATGAGGTTCTGGCAGGAGCCCAAGTTGGGCGATCAAGTTGCTGCTATTGCTGCCAGCGCCCAAGCCTATGGGTATGGGGAGGGTTATGAGGATGGCTTCTTGGCGGCCCAGAATGAAGGGCGTCTTGACCTCGCGGAGCATTATGGGAAGCCTTTGAAGGAGGAATATGAGACGGAGCTGCTCAAGTTCGAAAAGATTGACTTCCCCATCCTTCAAGTGATTGCGGATTGTAATCGCAATGCGGACCCTCCTGCTGCCCTCAAGTACTTCATAGAAAGATCTGATGAACTTGCGCGGGAGGCGGAGCAAAGGCGCCAAGAGGAGATGCGCAAGAAGGCTTCTGGCGAGGGTCCCGCTTCTTTGCCTGATGAGTAGGCGTCTGCATATGTCTTGTAATCATTATGTAATTATGAAAGGGTTTTTAATTCCCTTACGTTAATGAAAAATTTTGTGGTTTGTTATATCGTGTTCACTTTTCTCACGCTAACTTCTGTGCACTTATTTAACCAAGTCGTCACCCGGTGTGTAAGTAGAAGTTAGGGCGCGCGTCCGGCTACACAGTCCGGCATCAAAGTGAATACTTTTGCCTTGAAGACTGTAGCGGGGCTCGACTTGTGCCAGAGGGTCCGAGTTGGGCGCATGATTGCCTTGCCTAGAAGACCATAGACTTCGCTTTTGTGTGATGTGCGTTTCCTTTGTTCGAATTGTATATTACAAGTCTAGAAGACAAGTTCTACGCATACACGTTTCGCGCGTCAGTTAGGTCCGACAAGTAAACCTGTCTTGAAGACCATAGGACGCTGTGCTATTCGCCAGTTTGTGCAAGTCCGACGTGCTCAAGGCGCGTCTTGAAGACTTGCATGGCGTTGATAGTCAGCAGTGTTGGTCCGACGAGGGTTTTGTCCAAGTCTTGAAGACCCTGGCGCGAAAAAGACAAGTAGAAGTGCAGATATAGGAAACCATTTTTCATTGATAAGGATGGCATGTGTAGCCATTTTACAAGTGTTTTACAAATAACAGCGTCGTAGTTGTGCTCCGTTCCAAGACCACGGGATAGGTGTGCCATCTATCCTTTCTAGCGCATAAGCGCCTTTGCCAAGTATTTCTTGTATCCTGTATGGGCCTTCCCAGGTAAGGGCTAGTTTTCCGGGCTTTTCGGCGTTGGAAGCCTCGTTGTTGCGGAAAACATAGTCCCTGATCTTGAATGCGGACTCTTTGACGCGTTTGTTGTAGTAGCGCTCTAGCTGTGACTTGTACTTGGCTTCTTTGATTGCAGCAAGATCGCGACGCTCTTCTAATAAGTCAAGGTTCAATCGGAGTTCTTTGTCATTGTCTCTTGTTTCGGCCATTAATACTCTTGCGGAAGGGCAGCCTATTTCAGCGGGGATGACCGCCTCGGTACCATATGTCAGGCTGAATGGCGTTTCGCCATTGCTAGTTTTTGTGAGGGTGCGGTAGGGCCATAAAACATGAGGATTTCTTCTACCCACCCGGTTCTCTTGGTTCCGAGTCCTGCTTTGATGCCTTCTACTATTGTGCGATTGGCCCGTTCCACTTGATCGTTACCTTGCGGGTGCGCGACCGATGTGAAAATTTGTTTAACACCCATTTGAGCCAACCATTCCTGGAGGGATTGGTCCTCAAATTGCGTGCCGTTGTCGCTTACCAGTTGCATTGGTAGGCCGAATCGGCAGATGATGAACTCCCAAATAAATTTCTTGACATGTACGCCGTCAATCTTGGCTAGAGGCTTTGCCTCGACCCACTTGGTGAAGTAGTCGATGGCGACGATTAAGTATTTTACGTTACCCGGGGCCGTTGGGAATGGTCCGACCAGATCGATAGCCCATTTCTGGAATGGCCAAGCCGCTGTAACGGGCACCAGGTTGTTCTTGGGGCGCAAGGTATTCGGAGCGTGGCGCTCGCAACTGTCGCATTTGCGCAACTCGTTGACCGCGTCCACGTGCATGCCCTGCCAATAGTACCCTGCGTTCATCAACTTCGCTACTACCATCCTTGGGCCCGCGTGTAGCCCGCATGTTCCTTCATGTATGTCTTTGAGGAGGAAGGAGGCGTCTGCGGAGTCTACGCAGCGCATCAACGACCCTAGGTAAGAGCGGCGGTACAAGGTACCGTCTACAAGTTGGTATTGTAAAGCCTTGTGCTTGATTTTCCGAGCCTCTGACTTGTCGTCAGGCAGGATGCCGGAGGATAGGAAAGCTTTGATTGGGGTCATCCAGGACGTGTTGCCTGTTTGGATGACGTTGACTTGTCATGGTGGGACAGATGGTTTTTCAAGGACCTCAATTCGGACTTCTTTGGCCATATGTTCAAAGACCGTGGATGCCATTTTACTCAGAGCATCGACTGGCTTGTTTTCACTGCGCCGGATGTGTTTGACCGTGCATGAGTCGAACCGTCGCATGAGTTGCTTGGCTTGTTCCAGGTATAGGGCCATGATTTCATCTTTTGCGTCATAGGATCCATTGATATGTCGTGCGACAAGTAATGAGTCCACGTGTGCCTCCACGTGCCTGGCCCCCATTTTTCCGCAATGCGGAGGCCTGCCAGCAACGATTCGTATTCCGCCTCGTTGTTTGTGTTTTTGAAGTCGAGGCGGATGGCGTATGTGAACTCATGCTTATCTGGGCTGATGAGGCGTAATCCCGCGCCGGCGCCGTCGTCATTAGAGGCCCCGTCCGTGTATAGGGACCATTTTTGCGACGGATCGTGTACCGGTGTGGGTGATTCTTCCACTTTACATTCTTGGACTTGGTCTGTGGGTATCTCTGCGGCGAAGTCCGCGAGGACCTGGCTTTTAATTGCGGGCCGGGGTTTGTAATTGATCATATGTTCCCCCAGCTCAATGGCCCATTTCGCCAGGCGGCCCGATAGTTTGGGTTTGGCGAGAATGTCGTTTATCCGATAGTCCGTAAGGACGTTTATCGGGTGGCCTTGGAAGTATCTGCGGAGCCTTCGGGACGCCTGGACAAGGGCGAGAACCAGCTTTTCCATGATTGTATACCTTGTTTCTGCGACTAACAGCGTGCGGCTGATGTAGTAAATTGGTGTTTGCACGCCTTTGCGGTCAACCATTAGAACTGCGCCTATTGCCCGCTTCGTGACGGATAAGTAGAGTGTGAGCGGTTCTTTAGGAAAAGGTGCTGTTAGCGTTGGAAGGTTCATTAAGCATTGTTTCATTGCCTGGAATGCTGATTCCGCCTCTGGGGTCCAACGGAAGTTGCTCTTCTTCAGACAGTTTTTCAAAGTGTCCACGAACGGGAATGATTTTGAAGCGTAATTGGACAAAAAGCGGTTGAGGGCGACAAGGCGGCCCATTAGTGTCTGTACCTCTTTGACGGAAGCGGGAGAAGGCATTCTTTCAATGGCTTGTTCTTTTTCTGGGTTACGCGGAAACCATCCCGCATTACAATGACGCCCAGAAATTTGCCCTCTTCCATCCCGAATGAACATTTGCTCGGGTTCAACTTCATGCGCACTTTGCGTAATTGATTGAACGTTTTCTGGATGTCTCGAAGCATGTCACTTTCTTCCTTGCTCTTGATTACCAGGTCATCGACGTACACTTCAAGCCGTACGCCGATTTCATTGGTGAAGGCCGTGTCCATTAAGCGCTGATACGTGGTGCCCGTATTTTTCAGGCCGAAGGGCATCTTAGTGTAACAGAAGATGCCCTCGTCTGTGCGGAACGCTGTCTTGTCTTCATCTTCTTTAGCCATCTGGATCTGGTGGTACCCCTTGTATGCGTCCAGGAAACACTTGAACCGATACGGGTCGAGAGAATCCACCTTTAGGTCGATTTCTGGCAAAGGATAGCAATCTTTGGGACACGCTTTGTTGATATCCTTGTAATCGACGCACATGCGCCAGCCTCCATTAGCTTTGGCGACCATGACGGGATTAGCCACCCAGGTTTGGTATCTGAAAGAGCGAAGGATGCTCGCGTTGAGCAGCTCGGTGACTTGCTCGTTCATGGCCTTTGTTTTCTCTGGGCCCATACTGCACTTCTTTTGCACTATTGGTTCTACGGAGCGATAGACATTGAGCCTGTGTTCCGCTATTTTGCGGGGGACACCGACCATGTCCGCCGGTTGCCACGCGAAGACATCCATGTTGCTGATTAAAAGCTGTTTCAAGTGATTTCGTATGGTCTCGGAGATTTCATGGCCAATGACCACCGTTTGCTCCGGAAATTTAGGGTTTAGCGCCCATTTTTCCGGCTCAGTGCGGCCATTTGTCTTGACAATCTTTGGAGGCTTGGCGGTTTCAGTGGTGTGGCAGTCTTTATTGGCTCTGATGAAGGCGAAGCCTGTCTTGGTTGGAAAGCCGACCATCGCGTGCGCTGTTGAAGCGTTGGCGTTAAAGCGCGTGATGCCTTCCCGACCCAAGAGTATATCATGATTGGAGGTGGCTGGCAAAACCATGAAGTCGCATATCTCCGTGCGTTCATGGGTGCCATCGGACCACGTGACTGGCATGGAGAGCATGCCCCGTGGCATGATGGTCTCGTGAATGAAACCTGAGATTGGCTCATTGACCGGTACGAGCTTCGCTTTGTCTTCCGCATCCAGCTGTTGGAAACATTGCTCGTACATAATATCTGTGCTGTTACCGCCGTCTAGGAACATGTACCGCGTGCGGTAATGCCCGAAGACTGCGGTTATGACGAGTGGGGTGGTGCAGGAGGCGCCGCCTCTGACTTTTGGCATGAGGACATCGACCTCTTTCCATGAGTCGTCAAGTGGTTGTACGCGGGTGCGCTTCCCGTGATGGGTGTTTTTTCCACGCCATGTTGCAGTGATGACGAGGGATGAGTGTGGCGGCATGAGTGTTGAGGTCACGGATTTTCTTTCGCGACCCCTCACCTTGGTTTTCGTCACCCGCGTTACCCTTGCCAGTGCGGTGGACGTTCTTTACCAAGTGTCCGAGCTGACCCGACTTCAGCTCGGCTTCTGTGACACCCGGCAAATTCTGGTTAACAACGCTGTCTAGATGAAAGTCTACCTTAGCGAGTCACGCGTATATTATACTTAACTGGGTTAGTTGAGTCGTATTACGGTTCGGGAACTGTTAGTTTGGTATAGAGGATCATTAGATGTTAGTCTAAAAAGCTCATTAGATGTCAATCCTTAACCAAGTGTACAAGGGGTGACGATTCGTAGAATCGTCAGAACATAGTGAACATACAAGTCTCGAGTCCCGGGAATTGGTGATCGAGTGTGAATGTGTTTGTTTGCAAGTATTATGTGTTTACAATCATTATGTGACTTGTCGGTATGTGAAAAGGTGTTAACATATGTTAAAACGGAGTTTAACGCGCCAAATGTGCTGAACCAGGCCCTATAGGCGAATAGGATTTGTATTCGCCTATAGGGAGGGGCGAGTAGGGTTCCATAGGGGCGAATAGGCCCTAATCGCCCCTACTATAGGCGATTAGCATCCCTATTCGCCTGATACTGCTGCGTAATCGCCTATAACGTGCTGGACGACTAAAAACGCCTATAAATACAATACTTGACCTCCTAAACTTCATTATAACAACCCTAGTCGTCCCACAACTCGTCCCAACACACACACAACCTCTGGAACACGATTTTGGATCAAAACACAAGATTTCAAGCCTATTACATCAATCTATCACAAATCTAAGGTGTGGTTTTCATTCATGCAATCTTTAATAATGTTTTTACTGAATCCCTAATGGTCCAGACCTGTTTATAAACGAATGTGTCTTCTGAAATTCGTTAAAAATCGTTGTTAATTGGATTCTAACTATTATGCATGTTGTATGTATGGTTATGATTAAAAGATAGGGTTTTTATGATTCAAGATGGATTGATAACATAATATTAAGGTAGTTACAGATTGATGATGTTAGCATGTTGATGAAATCTGAGTAATTGTTCATTAGGGTTACGGTTATGCATGTTAATGTGATGTTTCATGCTATGTGTATTTTTTTTGGGATACATGGTTGCATGCAGGGCTGATAGAACGAGGTTAAACGAAGGATTTTGATTGAAATATGTTTGATATGGTTGTTTGATTGATATTTGATGTTTACACACGTTCTGGATTTGATTTGGAGTGTTAAACGCGCGAAAAACCGGAACAGCTGTGCTATAGGCGAATAGGAACCCTAATCCCCTATACTATAGGCGATTAGGAGGCTATTCGCCTGATGGGGAGCCCTAATCGCCTATAGTATAAGCGAATAGGAGCCTATTTGCCTTTACTTCATGCATTTACGATCCTAAATGCTAGTTAAGCACTGAATTGCATGCTTTACGACGTAATCACCTATAAACCCCTAATTTGCATATCATATAGCCCTAATCGCCTATAAGATAGGCGATTAGCATTCCTAAATGCCTGTTGACCCACATAATCACTAGTTGACTTTTCCTAATCGCCTGTACTGCTGCTGTAAGTGTAATTTAGCATTTCGGGACCCGATTTGACACCTAGGAACATACTAGGAATCCCGTAACATACCTAGTAACTTGGTAACATGTGTTCGGACTTATTTATGTGATACTTGAACTACGTGCTATAACTTGTTGGACTTTAACGTATGTTAAGTGTGATTGCATGATTATATGTTTGTGAGTGCAAGTATAATACGGGTAGTCTCGGGTCACCAATGGGATGTCGAGTCTTGTACATTGGGTTAATTTAACAGTCACGGTGTTTTCAAACGAACTTGGTTATGGTCTGGACATCTAGGGACTAACTAACCTACGGGTTATTAGTCTAAGTACTTGTAACTGTCATATGTTAGGTCGCCGCTTTACGGGGCTAGCATAGCTTGCTGATATTATTCGTATTTCGAAGTAACGCAACCTAAGGTGAGTTTACGGCCCCTCTTTTAACTGGTTTCACTTTTTGGGGGAGAAAACATGTGTTAAACTTATGTTTTGGTAACAACTGTCATACTATGGGTTTCTATGGTTTACTATACGATCTTTGGAAGTCCCGGGGGAAACCATGAATGTGCGGGTTAGCACAACGGGGAAATGTGAATAGATCTATTGGGAATGACCAACCCCGCTCGTTGGCTTGGAGGGCCGGGCGAGTGCATATTGTCTCAAACAGGAACAGGTTTACTATTCGGGCACAACATCTGGTTTGCGAGTTAGTAATGGTTTTCCAATCGTAGATGTAATAAAACATACGCCTAGCTAGCGTACTTGGTTTACAAATTGATATAGTATGGACAGGTTGAACTTGTTGCTTTGATTACAAAACCTGTGAACTCACCAGCATTTTTGTGCTGACGTAACTCTTACATGTTTTCTCAGGTCGCTAAGGTAGCACTATGGAACTAGGGCGCACACGTCTGCACGGCGTCTAGTTAGGATTGCATGGTTTTCGAACATTGAATAATTTGGTTTACGTTTGGATTATGTTTGAGAATAAGCTTCCGATGTAATTGGGAATTTAAACTATGTTTTTTTGAAATTGCATATGTTCATTTAGACTTGTTTATTGTGATCGTTGACTTGGATCCTGGTTTGTCATGCGCCTCGCGGTAAAACTCCGCAAGTGGATTTTGAGGGTGTGACAGATTGGTATCAGAGCCAATGGTTATAGTGAACTAGGACTGCATGTAGAGTCTAGTCTATAGCCGAGTCGCACACACTAGACGATCACATAGTACTAAACATTATGGTGGATTACGTATGGGCTTGTTGGGGTGTCTCTAAATCATCTGACCTTCCTATGTTACATCATCCGTTCTATCTTAAGTCGGGTTACTTGTTTTCTAGGCAGTGTGGTATATTGGGGTAAATCGTGTACTCTTGAGATTGGTCCAAGGCTCGGACATCTCCCTTTCATACTCCAATAGAAACACTTGTCATAAACTACCGTAGCATTACGGTGTATAGCTAAGAGTCTATGTTTGGTGATTTGAACTTTGAACTAGGAGAACACTTGGAGGACCATGTAGAGCGGTTTATCATTTTGGGTGCACACAAAATCATAAACCGAAATGCATGAAAGCCCTAGTGAGCTCTGGGTTTGAATGGATAGTCCTGGGTTGGATCTAGCTTTGATCTTGTGAACGCTAGTGGTTACCATTAGCTGCGAAACTAAATTTTCTCGTTCTTTCTGTCCGAATCATGTCTGGAGTACGAGGAGGACGTGGAGGTGGCCGCAATGGTGGGCGTGGTGGTGGTCGCGGTGGTGGTGGTGGTCGTGGAGGTGTAAACCTAACACAAGAAGATTTGAACAACTTACTGCAAGCTGCCTTTCAGTTAGGGCACAATGGTGGTGGTAAGTTGATTTATCCATTTTTGCCTCATTGGTGAACCTTGTTTACATCCTTCGTGGTTTCTCATGCGTTTTTATTTCAGGTGGTCCTGTTAATCCACCCCCACCTATGTGTACCTACAAGATGTTTCGGGACTGTAAGCCCCAGGAATTCTCTGGCACTAAGGGTGCGGTGAGCTTGCTCAGGTGGCTGGAAAAGGTGGAGTCAGTGTTTCTGATGTGTAACTGTCTCCCAGAGGATCGAGTCAAGTACGCTGCTGCGTTATTCCAGGATGTTGCTTTGACCTGGTGGAACAATATCACCCAGAATATGGGTATAGGGGAGGCGTATGCTATGCCTTGGGAAAATTTTGTTCAACTACTGAAGCGAGAGTACTGCCCAAGGGAAGAAGTTTAGAAGCTAGAGCACGAGGTGTGGAACCTCAAGATGACTGGGTCAGAGATTGAAAAGTATACGGTAAGGCGTAATGAGTTGGCAGTGCTGTGTCCTGATCTGCATGTGCCAGAATACAGGAGGATTGAACACTATATCTCGGGGCTAGTACCAGAGATCGCAGGGTTGGTGGCTGCGGGAAATCTTCCTACATACTCAGAGGTGGTCCGATCGGCTCACAGGATGACAAACTTGAAGGTGAATGAGGGTATCTTGCCTGCTAAAGGTTCGACTGTCAAGGCCCCGGAGAATAACAAGCGTAAGTGGGATAATGAGGGGAAAGGATCTGTGCCAGCACAACAGGGTAAGAGGTTCGATAGCGGGGGTTCTTCTTCTTCTGGTACCAAACAGGGTGGTTATGCGGGGAAGTTACCTAAATGCAACAAATGTGGGCGTCATCATCAGGGGGACTGCGACCGTAATCGTTGCCATCGTTGTCAGCGACTGGGGCATTTTGCCAAAGACTGTCGGGCGACACTTCCATCGACCCAGGCCCCAACTACTAACTCGGCTCCTACTGCTCAAGGAAATACGGGGAAACAGGGTTGCTACAACTGTGGGGAGGCTGGGCATTACAAGAAGGAGTGCCCGAAACTGAAGCAGGGCGGGGATGTGAGAAACGGTAACGGGAACAACGGGGGTGGTGGCAGGAATGCACGTGCCTTCGTCATTGGAGCCGCTGAGGCTAGACAGGATCCTGACACAGTTACCGGTACGTTCCTACTCAATAATCGCTCTGTTAGTGTTTTATTTGATTCCGGTGCCGATAAAAGTTTTATATCCATGGAAGTTAGTCGACTGCTAGATGTAGTACCCGTACCATTAGAGGCTAAGTATATAATTGAGTTGGCTGACGGTAAGAAGATTGAAGCTACTTGTATCCTTCGGGAGTGTCAACTAGAGTTGTCGGGTTTGTCGTTCCCCATCGACCTTATGCCGGTACCTTTGGGTAGTTTTGACGTTGTTGTAGGCATGGATTAGTTGTCTTTGTATCGCGCTGAGATCATTTGTTACGACAAGATTATTCGGATTCCTCTCCCTGATGGAGAATTCCTTTCTGTGTACGGTATCAAGGGCGGTGTTCCGCTAAATCTCATCTCCAGCATGAAAGCCCTTAAGTATCTTCGAAAGGGTTATTCGGCCGTTTTGGCACTTTTATCTGTTTCCTCTACCGATGAGAAGAAGATCGACGATATTCCTGTAGTACGCGAGTTTCTTGATGTATTTCCCGATGATTTATCTGGTCTTCCTCCCCATCGTCAGGTTGAGTTCGGTATTGATCTTGTACCAGGGGCTGCTCCTATTGCTCGGGCCCCCTACCGTCTTGCACCTCCCGAGATGCGGGAATTGTCTAGTCAGTTACAGGAACTCTTGGACAAGGGTTTCATCAGGCCATGTTCTTCCCCTTGGGGAGCCCCGATTCTGTTCGTTAAGAAGAAGGATGGAAGTTTTCGATTGTGTGTGGATTACAGAGAATTGAACAAAGTGACCATCAAGAACCGTTATCCTCTTCCACGTATTGATGATCTATTCGACCAACTCCATGGTTCTAGCTACTACTCTAAGATTGATTTGAGGTCCGGTTATCACCAGTTGCGCGTAAGGGAAGCTGACGTTGCAAAGACTGCCTTTCGTACACGTTATGGCCATTTCGAATTCTTGGTCATGCCTTTCGGTCTCACAAACGCACCGGCGGTTTTCATGGATTTGATGAACCGCGTTTGCAAACCATATCTTGACAAGTTCGTCATTGTGTTTATTGATGACATCCTGATTTACTCCAAGAACAAGACCGAACACGAGGAACACCTACGTTTGGTTTTGGAACTTTTGCGACGGGAACAACTTTACGCTAAGTTCTCAAAGTGTGACTTTTGGTTACGCGAAGTTCAGTTCCTAGGACACGTGGTTAATGAACTAGGAATTCATGTCGATCCAGCTAAGATCGAAGCGATCAAGGACTGGGGAGCACCAAAGACGCTAACTGAGGTGCGACAATTTCTAGGCCTTGCGGGCTATTATCGTCGTTTCATTAAGGGGTTCTCGAAGATCGCTCAACCCCTCACCACTCTTACGCAGAAGGATAGAAAATTCGACTGGGGTGAACCACAAGAGTCGGCATTTCAAGAACTGAAGTCTAAACTTTGTTCTGCTCCTATTTTGTCCTTGCCTGACGGCCCTGATGATTTCGTTGTTTACTGTGATGCTTCTATTCATGGTCTCGGTTGCGTGTTGATGCAACGCGAGAAAGTGATTGCGTACGCTTCTCGTCAACTCAAGGTGCACGAAAAGAACTACACCACCCATGAATTGGAGTTGGGTGCAGTGGTTTTCGCGTTGAAAATTTGGAGACATTACTTGTACGGTACCAAATGCACCATCTACACCGATCACAAGAGTCTTCAACATATTTTCGACCAACAACATTTGAACATACGACAGCGTCGTTGGATTGAACTCCTGAACGACTATGATTGCGCCATCAAGTACCATCCTGGCAAGGCGAATGTAGTAGCAGACGCCTTGAGCAGGAAGGAATCAATTAATCCTCGTCGCGTTCGGGCGTTGCAGCTCACCATTCATTCTTCTCTACCTGACCAACTCCGTTCTGCTCAGTTAGAAGCTTTGAAGGAGGAAAACCTTAAAGCTGAGACTATGCACGGTGCCGACAAACACCTCGAGCGAAGGCTTGATGGCCTGCACTACTTCGCAGAACGCATATGGGTTCCTTTATTCGGGGGACTTCGGGAGCTTGTCTTAGATGAGGCTCACAAGTCCCGGTATTCTATTCATCCTGGTTCGGATAAGATGTACCAAGATCTGAAGGTGCTTTACTGGTGGCCAAACATGAGGTCGGATATAGCCTCATACGTGAGCAAATGCTTGACCTGTGCTAAAGTCAAGGTAGAATACCAGAAACCGTCGGGTCTCTTGCAACAACCTGAAATTCCGGAGTGGAAGTGGGAACGGATTACAATGGATTTTGTTACGCAACTTCCTAAGTCACCGAGCGGGAATGATAAGATATGGGTGATTGTTGATCGGTTGACGAAATCAGCCCATTTTCTCGCTATTAAGGAGACCGACACCATGGATCGTTTGGCTCGTCTTTATCTGAAGGAAGTTGTTTCTAAGCACGGGGTGCCGGTTTCTATCATTTCGGATCATGACTCCCATTTTACTTCTCACTTCTGGAAGTCTTTGCACAAGGCTTTGGGTACTCAGCTGGACATGAGTATAGCTTATCACCCACAGACTGACGGTCAGAGTGAACGCACAATTCAAACCTTAGAAGACATGCTGCGAGCATGTGTGATCGATTTTGGAAAAGGTTGGGAAGCTCACCTACCATTAGTAGAATTCTCTTACAACAACAGTTACCACACGAGCATCAAGGCAGCTCCGTTCGAGGCACTGTACGGGCGGAAATGCCGGTCTCCTCTCTGTTGGGCTGAGGTGGGTGAGAGTCAACTCACTGGGCCTGAGCTAGTGTACGAAACTTCGGAAAAGATCGTACAGATTTGTAACCGGTTGGCAGCGGCACGGGATCGGCAAAAGAGTTATGCCGATCAGCGTCACAAGCCATTAGAATTCCAAGTTGATGACAAAGTGCTTCTGAAAGTTTCACCGTGGAAGGGTGTCATATGCTTTGGGAAGCGTGGCAAACTCAACCCTCGGTATGTCGGTCCATTTACAATCCTGGAACGGATTGGACCGGTGGCATATCGTCTGGATTTACCGACGGAGCTCGGCAACGAACATAACGTCTTCCATGTGTCCAACTTAAAGAAGTGTCTGGCTGACGAGTCTCTTATTGTTCCACTGGAAGAGATCAAGGTGGATGATCGTCTTCGGATTGTGGAGGAACCTGTTGAGATCCTTGACTACAAGATTCGTAGCCTACGTCATAGCAAGATCCGTATTGTTAAGGTTCGCTGGAACTCGAACCGGGGACCAGAGTACACTTGGGAACGGGAGGATCAGATGAAGTCTAAGTATCCTCATCTCTTTCCTAAGGAAGCGTTCGAATCGAGATATGTTACCAGTGCTGCTGAATGAATCTCGGGGCGAGATTCCTTTTTGACGTGGGGATGATGTGACAACTCGGGTAAATCTCATTTTTGGTTTCTATCTTTTGTCTGTTTCTTTTATTATTCCTTTTGGTACTTATGCAATTTTCGGGACGAAAATTCTTTTAACGTGGGGATGATGTGACACCCGGCAAATTCTGGTTAACAACGCTGTCTAGATGAAAGTCTACCTTAGCGAGTCACGCGTATATTATACTTAACTGGGTTAGTTGAGTCGTATTACGGTTCGGGAATTGTTAGTTTGGTATAGAGGATCATTAGATGTTAGTCTAAAAGCTCATTAGATGTCAATCCTTAACCAAGTGTACAAGGGGTGACGATTCGTAGAATCGTCAGAACATAGGGAACATACAAGTCTCGAGTCCCGGGAATTGGTGATCGAGTGTGAATGCGTTTGTTTGCAAGTATTATGTGTTTACAATCATTATGTGACTTGTCGGTATGTGAAAAGGTGTTAACATATGTTAAAACGGAGTTTAACGCGCCAAATGTGCTGAACCAGGCCCTATAGGCGAATAGGATTTGTATTCGCCTATAGGGAGGGGCGAGTAGGGTTCCATAGGGGCGAATAGGCCCTAATCGCCCCTACTATAGGCGATTAGCATCCCTATTCGCCTGATACTGCTGCGTAATCGCCTATAACGTGCTGGACGACTAAAAACGCCTATAAATACAATACTTGACCTCCTAAACTTCGTTATAACAACCCTAGTCGTCCCACAACTCGTCCCAACACACACACAACCTCTGGAACACGATTTTGGATCAAAACACAAGATTTCAAGCCTATTACATCAATCTATCACAAATCTAAGGTGTGGTTTTCATTCATGCAATCTTTAATAATGTTTTTACTGAATCCCTAATGGTCCAGACCTGTTTATAAACGAATGTGTCTTCTGAAATTCGTTAAAAATCGTTGTTAATTGGATTCTAACTATTATGCATGTTGTATGTGTGGTTATGATTAAAAGATAGGGTTTTTATGATTCAAGATGGATTGATAACATAATATTAAGGTAGTTACAGATTGATGATGTTAGCATGTTGATGAAATCTGAGTAATTGTTCATTAGGGTTACGGTTATGCATGTTAATTAGATGTTTCATGCTATGTGTATTGTTTTTGGGATACATGGTTGCATGCAGGGCTGATAGAACGAGGTTAAACGAAGGATTTTGATTGAAATATGTTTGATATGGTTGTTTGATTGATATTTGATGTTTACACACGTTCTGGATTTGATTTGGAGTGTTAAACGCGCGAAAAACCGGAACAGCTGTGCTATAGGCGATTAGGAGGCTATTCGCCTGATGGGGAGCCCTAATCGCCTATAGTATAGGCGAATAGGAGCCTATTTGCCTTTACTTCATGCATTTACGATCCTAAATGCTAGTTAAGCCCTGAATTGCATGCTTTACGACGTAATCGCCTATAAACCCCTAATTTGCATATCATATAGCCCTAATCGCCTATAGTATAGGCGATTAGCATTCCTAAATGCCTGTTGACCCACGTAATCACTAGTTGACTTTTCCTAATCGCCTGTACTGCTGCTGTAAGTGTAATTTAGCATTTCGGGACCCGATTTGACACCTAGGAACATACTAGGAATCCCGTAACATACCTAGTAACTTGGTAACATGTGTTCGGACTTATTTATGTGATACTTGAACTACGTGCTATAACTTGTTGGACTTTAACGTATGTTAAGTGTGATTGCATGATTATATGTTTGTGAGTGCAAGTATAACACGGGGAGTCTCGGGTCACCAATGGGATGTCGAGTCTTGTACATTGGGTTAATTTAACAGTCACGGTGTTTTCAAACGAACTTGGTTATGGTCGGGACATCTAGGGACTAACTAACCTACGGGTTATTAGTCTAAGTACTTGTAACTGTCATATGTTAGGTCGCCGCTTTACGGGGCTAGCATAGCTTGCTGATATTATTCGTATTTCGAAGTAACCCAACCTAAGGTGAGTTTACGGCCCCTCTTTTAACTGGTTTCACTTTTTGGGGGAGAAAACATGTGTTAAACTTATGTTTTGGTAACAACTGTCATACTATGGGTTTCTATGGTTTACTATACGATCTTTGGATGTCCCGGGGGAAACCATGAATGTGCGGGTTAGCACAACGGGGAAATGTGAATAGATCTATTGGGAATGACCAACCCCGCTCGTCGGCTTGGAGGGCCGGGCGAGTGCATATTGTCTCAAACAGGAACAGGTTTACTATTCGGGCACAACATCTGGTTTGCGAGTTAGTAATGGTTTTCCAATCGTAGATGTAATAAAACATACGCCTAGCTAGCGTACTTGGTTTACAAATTGATATAGTATGGACAGGTTGAACTTGATGCTTTGATTACAAAACCTGTGAACTCACCAGCATTTTTGTGCTGACGTAACTCTTACATGTTTTCTCAGGTCGCTAAGGTAGCACTATGGAACTAGGGCGCACGCGTCTGCACGGCGTCTAGTTAGGATTGCATGGTTTTCGAACATTGAATAATTTGGTTTACGTTTGGATTATGTTTGAGAATAAGCTTCCGATGTAATTGGGAATTTAAACTATGTTTTTTTGAAATTGCATATGTTCATTTAGACTTGTTTATTGTGATTGTTGACTTGGATCCTGGTTTGTCATGCGCCTCGCGGTAAAACTCCGCAAGTGGATTTTGAGGGTGTGACAGATTGGTATCAGAGCCAATGGTTATAGTGAACTAGGACTGCATGTAGAGTTTAGTCTATAGCCGAGTCGCACACACTAGACGATCACATAGTACTGTTTTCAGGACCTGAGATGGTGTCTTTGTCAGCGGGGTGCAATCGTGGTTTTTCTTGGAGTGCCCACGTTGGTCCCGCGATTATTTTGTACTAATGAGTTGGCAGGCATCGCCCGCGGGGGAGTACTTTCCCTCGTCGGCGGTACCTGAGATGCGGCTCCAAACAGATTTGTTCTTGTGTTTATTGTTATTATTATTATTATTATTATTATTATTATTATTATTATTATTATTATTATTATTATTATTATTATTATGGTGTTGCGGTTGGAAGCCGTGCATCTGGTTGAAAGATTTCTTGGAATATGCGCCTTGTCTTTTTTGCAAGGCCTCCTTGTTGAACCGAACTATAAAATCCTCGATGGATTCATGGTCATACCGGCGGCATAACAGAATATGCGCCTTGTCTTTTTTGTGCTTGCGCAGGTGCGAGAAGTGGTTACCAAATTTATCGGTGAGGTTGTCAAAGTCCTTAACGCTCCCTGCGGGGAGGTTGTCGAACCAGACCCTGGCTGCGCCGGTTAAGGTCTGAGCAAACAAGTGGCACCAGACCTGAACAGGCCAGTCTACCGACATACCTACGCACTCGAAGTCGTGCACATGGTCATCTGGGTCACGCAGGCCATCGTATCTACCGATGCTGCTAGGAAGCTTAACTTTTCTTGGGATTTTGGCTGTCGCTATGCGAGCGACGAATTTTGACTTTTCAGCAAAAGCTTTTGGCCTGAATGGCTTGACCAAGTCACCGTCCTCGTCGTTGTGACGTGAATGGTGGCAATGTTTCTTTCCGTTGTGGTCAGAGTCGCTGCTAGACGACTCGTAGCCATCCGGTTCGTCACGTGACTTCGCGTAGCCCCGAACCCTGGCGTCTCCGCCGAGTTCCCCGCTACGACCATCACCGTGAGTGGCCGAGTCTTTCTTTTTGTACCCTTTTTTTCGACGGGGTATCATAAGTGAGGGCTTTGCCCTTCTTTTTGCCTTGTTGCAAGAGTTTGCGCTGATATATTGCAGCGCTTTTGGCGTTCTGACGGAGAAGCCGCTAGTCTGGGTCTTCCTCAGAACCGGCCTCACTGTCGTCGTCCGAGCCTAGGTCACGGATCTCGAGATCCGGCTGCTCAAGTCGTGAAGTGGGTTTTTTGACGACAGTGTGCGGTGTGGTTTGGTTTTCCGGGGACTGAGCATCGACGTCTCCGGTTTGGTTGATGACAGAAGTGTTAGGGTTGGGTTCAGCCATGGGTGGGTTTAAAAGATGAAGAAGAAAACTGTTCTAACCGTTGGATGGCGCCAATGAAGAAACAATAAATATCACGGTGGTTATCACTAATCACCGTGGGGATTAGTACTTATGTTCGTCAAGAGTAATCCTTTACCCAAACCTCCTGGTTAAACCCTGGTGAGAATAAGGAGTGTGAGTGTGTGTGAGAGTTATGTGAATAAGGATACAAGATGTAAGTGGTTCGGTCAAGGAGTGACCTACGTCCACTGTAACTAGCCGGAATATTATTAATGAACAAGTAGAGAGAATTACAAGAGTAATGCTAGGTTACAATGAGTATTTTCGGATGCTTTTGCAAGGAAATGTCCCTTTTTATTTATAGGAAAACTCATGGGCTTAGTCAAGGAGCCCATGAGAAGTTATCCTTATTTGGGCCCGGTCCAAGCCCAGGTCCAAGCTTCCCATAAAAATGGCGGGAAAAGCATATTACTGTGGATGACGTTATATCGCAGCATGGTGGTTGCTCGATGCGGACACGTGGCGAGCCCTGATTGGCAGACTGCGCCCCTGTCCTTGCTACAGTCGTTGACCATGCTCCTGACGTCGGCAGGGGATGTCTGCTGTCACTGTTGATGACAGTGGAAGCATGGGAACAGTCACGTCGCCATCCTCTTCAGTGGTGGTTAGACCACTCTTGCCACCTGTCGTCTTTTCCTTGGTGCGTACTCTGTCAGAGATCCTTGTGAATCTTCCTTTTGTTATCTTCCGTACCTCGTACCAAAGGTGATAAGGGAAGATACCGCGCGTGGCTGCACGCGCTTATCAGGTGTCGACCGTTGTTTATCAGCAGGTGAGGTCGCGCGCTGCACCACATGTTATGTTGGTCGCGCGCTAAGGCCAGAGTCTGGCGCGGGTAATTCTATTTATGGGGATAGGGACGCCTTTTCCCCTTGGATTAGGCTCCCTATCCCTTCATAGCTTTTTTTGAATAACTCAACCCATAATAAGATACATCTTCTACATAACTCAAATCAATAAAATACAAACTCCTTTTTGCCTGGAAATTATTCATTTCTAACATTACGATTTCCTAACGCATCTACTACTGTTAATGTAGTTCTAATATGTAAGATCAAAGAATTAGTGTAAGCAATATTTTATCATTGTTGATTGAATCATGGTATGTCTTAATCCCAATTTGGATAGCCACTAGGATCTTGAATCTAATATGATATTGGGTTATTCTACAAATCATAGTTTTCATCATATTTAAATGAAGAGAAAGTATGAACATGTTATGTTGCGGTTCAATTCGTTTTGGTGGTTGGTTTCTTGCATTTTTCTACTGTGTTTGACATTTTAAGTAGGCATGTAAATAAATTGAACAAGAACGAATAAAGATGTGTTCGTGTTCGTTCATTTAACTTTAACCGAACACAAACACAAACATATAATCGAACACATTTTTTATTTGTGTTTGTTCATTAAGAAAACGCGCATATGTTCATGTTGATTTATCTTCATTCATTCAAACTTAAACGATCAGTTCATGAGCATAAAGAACAACTTAAACGAACATAATTTAACAAACATAACAACACAAATATATATGTGAACAAATATAAAGAACCATAAATTAGCATAATTAACCAAACATAAATGGACATAGACGGATATGTAATGTTTTTTTAATACATTTAGTAATGAACTATGATAAGTTCATTAAAGAGCGTATTTTTACTACTAGAAAGCCTAATTAAACATATATAAAATTAACAATCAATAGAAAACTATATATAAATCATTTTTACTTCTTTAAAATATATGTTAATCAAAATGAATATGTCAATTTCCCATTAACACCCTATAGTATTTTCTTCATTTCATGTAATACTTATATTCGTCATCAATTATAATAATGTTGAAAATATCGTGTAACACACGGGTTTTCTTAACCTAGTAATAAATACATAAACAACCGAAACTTATTCAAATTTCATAGGAAGTACTTGGAGCTTAAGTTATATTTAAAGACAGCTTCTTTAAATTATATATACAACAAAAAAAAAAAAAAAAAAAAAGGTCGGAAAAAGCTTTTGCGTAACCGACTTAACAATATTTTAAATTAATTTCAGTTTCCCCAAACAATTCAATACACGTGTGGGCAGTGGGACCCACCAGATCAAAAATCCCCCGCTGACGTGTTTCTTGCCTTATATATCAAAGTATCAATCAAACCAACCTTTGATTCGATTCTCTCCGGTAATAAAAGTTTCATCCCGATCGATCATGACTAACAAATCCATAATCGTAAAGCCACCGTTCACGGCGCCTGAGATCAACGCCGCGTTGCAACTGATTCAACTCAGCGGTGAGCGTACTGATTCCTCCAGCGATTTGACGGCAGCGAATATAAAGAGGATGAAAGGGATCTGTTATGACGGAGAAATCGGAAGGAGTAGTAGTGCGTCAGATATGACGTCAGCGATACGATTAGTTACTCCGTCGGTTTACGATGGTGGCGTGACGGTGACGGATAATATGAAGAGGAAGAAAGAGATCTCTGATGGCGGTGAGAGTGGACGGAGTAGTAGTAGTGCGTCCGATATGACGTCAGCGATGCGATTTGATACTCCGTCGGTTTTCGATGGAAGTGATCAAATAGGAAGCAGACGGAAGAGGAAGAAGTTCCGATCGGTTATGCAGATCTACAAGACAAGTAATATGCAATATTAATTAATTAGTTTTATTTAACTTAATTTTGACATGCAATATGTTAATGTCGATCTGTAAATTTTTTTTTTTATTCTAGTTTCGTACTTGATTGATAATGATAAATGTAAACTTAATATCTTTGAAAGCATTTGCTTTGTTTAAATAAGCATACAATAAATGTGGTCTAGCTTAATTTAATTTAGACTTGAACTTGAGTTTGATCTTGTTCAAGGTTTTTGCTTCATTCGACATCTTAGCAATTCAGTCTTAGTTTATGAAATATAAAATCAACGACTGGGGTCATTTTATAATGTTTGTCTTGGAGATTGTCTAGCACGATAAGTGATCAAAATAAATGAATTGATCGAAACTTTTGTGAAAGACTACTTTAAAAACAAAATTGACTCAATGACAAGCCTTATCAAATAAGAAAGAAAAAATTACGGAAATTAAAGGTTATGTATTACCAAAATTACAACCTATATCTTTCACTTTGAAACCCACTTTATTATCACTTTTGTTGCAAGAATCAACCTTTATTTACTAACACATTTGATTTATCCAAAAACGTACCTCACATACTTTGCAACAAAAGTGATATTAAAAGGCTGGTTTGAGTGAGTTTCAAGGTGACAAGCATAAGTTGTAGTTTATATAAGTTAAGTTCGCATAAATTGTAAAAGAAATTAGTTAACAATGTGAATCGGTCCAAGGATTGTATGTAAAATTAATTTTCTTTTTCTTTTTCTTTTTATTTTATACAAATAGTTTACTTAAAAAATTGATTATAAAATTAAGTTCCTAACGAATTTTGTAAAAGGAGCTAATAAAATTGGTCTTCCAACTAAAAAAAGATGATCAAACACGATCAAATATTGGTCAAACCATCGCTAATGTGGTGGCCAAATATGGTATGGTTGAACTTGATTTCGAGAATAATCACTTGGGGCGATTCTACTGCTTAAGAATTTCACTTAACGACGATATAAACAAGTCGAGTCATGTCTGATTTTACATAACTTCATGTGTAGCTTGTTTAACTTAAAGAACTTGTATGTCTCTTTACAATATTTGTTTATATGACTCGAGCTTCACACAACTTGACTCGGTTACTAGTAATTAATTACTTAATTATATTTTTATTTGCATTCATCAATACTAGTAGAGTGACTGTGCGATGCAGCAGGAAACACAAACACTTCTAAGGGTTCTAAGGGTGTGTATGCTTCTGTTTTTTTTTTTTTTTTTGAAAGGAAAACTTCATTAACAAAACTCGCTAGTCCTTAAAGCAAGGACTAAGCGAAAATACAAGATACATCAATCCAAAGGGAAATTACACCAAGTTTTCCAATCCTTAAATTTCCAACGAGATCTATTACGGATCCAGAAGTAAGCCGTCGCTTTGATGTTCTCCACTAGCTGAACCGGATGCCTTTTCTTATCATTAAAAACTAGTTCGTTTCTTTCGTTCCATATCATCCAAACGGTCGTGTACGTGATACCACGGAGGATGTGCCTCGATTCTTTAGACACGGCTTGAGACTCCAGCATTTGCAACAAGTTCGGGATGTCGAACAAAAAAGAATGACTTATCTTGCACCAATTTTCGATTCGAAACCACACCTCATTCGAGTAGCGACACCCGATAAATAAATGCGAAGTAGTTTCCATACCCTCCTGACAAAATCTGCAATCGGTTTGTTGTATAGGAACTCCCTGTTTGATGAGTTCAGCCGTAGTAGGAATGCGGTTCCGAGCAATCCTCCAGGCTAGAATTTTGCACTTCAACGGGACCCATCCTCTCCATTTAATCCCAAGATTGCCGTCTCCCGCATAAGTGCTGGCCAGAAGTCTCTTGGCCGAAGAAACTGTGAATTGCCCGTCCTTTTCTTCGGTCCATTTCCAACAATCGTTACCTCCTTGCCAGTCTAAATTATAGATGTGTTGAAGATGTTCAAATAGTTCATTTATCTGCTCTTGGGTTTGCGGCTCTGATCTCCAATCCCACTTTAGCTGTTTGTTTCCATCTACACATTCAAGCCGATCACAGACTTTGCACCATTTGTTTTTCTCAAGCCAAAAAAGATTAGGGAACAAGACACGAAGAGGGACATCAAGAAGCCACGTATCACCCCAAAAATTGATATATCTACCATCACCCAGAGTCCCAACAAAAAAGGAATTAAGCGACCTACCGTTAGGAAGATGATTCTCGCCGATTTTAACAATGGATTTCCCGCAACCACTCGATGAAGCATTACACGGCAATAAAGACCATGGTCTACTTGATCCATGACACCCCAAGATAATCTTCTTCCAAAGGCTACTACCCTCCTTTTTGAACCTCCATGTCCATGTTAACAACAAAGCTTTATTCACCTCTTCAATCTTGGAGATATCTAGACCACCTTTGCTTTTAGGAGTCGTAACAACATCCCAAGCAACCCACGAGATTTTATTCTCAATGCCAGGACCGGCCCAGAGAAACCGTCTCATAATCTGCTCAATAGTGTCCACCACGGCTTTAGGGGCTTTATATAATGAAAGATAGTAAACCGGGAGACTTTCAAGGACCGATTTCAATAATATCAAACGTCCTCCTATAGACAAATGCCGAACCTTCTAAGAGGCAAGGTGGTTCCGAATAGTATCGATCACCGGGTCCCAACTTTTAACACGAGTCATCTTTGCACCAACTTGGATACCTAGGTAGGTAAAAGGAAAGCTCCCACGTTTGCAACCTAGGTAATCCAACATGTTGTCCAACTCACCATCCACCGTGCAAACTCCATAGATATTAGATTTATTGAGATTGATTCGGAGCCCCGAACACAAATAGAAAATACGGAGAATTCGAGCAATGTTTTTAATATTATCATACGACCATTCCCCCATAATCAAAGCATCATCCGCATACAAAAGATGACTTAAATCCATCTCGTTATGAGACAAGCTAATACCTTTAAAAATCCCAAGGTCCCTAGCTTTATCAAGAATCCAAGACAAAGCTTCCATCACAATTAAGAAAAGAAAGGGTGGAAGTAGATCACCTTGACGAAGACCCTTTTCACATTGAAAATCAAAAGTAGGTGACCCGTTAACCAAAACCGCCGCTCTAGAAGACGCGCATATTCCTTTGATCCAATCACACCATTTCAAGGGGAATCCCATTTGAGACATAATAGAAATCAAAAAGTTCCAATTGACATTGTCGTAGGCCTTTTCGAAGTCTATCTTTAATAAAAACGCTTTCTTGTTTCTCTTCTTTAAATAAGCCAAAACTTCATTAACCATAAGTGGGCCATCAAGAATAAGACGATCCGATAAGAAGGCCGATTGAGCTTCAGAGATAATATTTCTCATTACCCTTTTAATACGATTAGCAAGAATTTTGGAAATAACTTTACTAATCATACCGATAAGGGTGATAGGTCTATAATTAATCAATCAAAAGTTAAGTTCGATTATTAGCCTCAACCAAAACTAAAATCAAAAGTCATCAATTAATCAATCTTATTAAACAATTGGTTCCTTGGTTCGATTAGTATTGTTAGATTATCGGTTTTAGTCCGGTTTAGTTAATTTTGGTGAATAACAAAAACAAACTGTGGCTAATTTTTTTTTGCCTAGAAATACATGAAATTGACATATAAATACATGAAATAGAGGTAAAAAATAACCCTGTAAACGAACCGAATGTTCATGAGCTGTTCGTGAACTTGTTCGGCGGAAAGTTCGTTTATGTCGTTTATTTAATAAACGAACAATCACGAACAAAAAAATTTGTTCGTTTAGTTAAATGAGTGAACATGAACAAACGTTGAGTTTGTTCATTTATGTTCGTGAACGTCCGTTTATGTTCGTTTATGTTCGTTTATTTATGCTTGTTTAAGTTAATTAATTACATACATAGTTATATTAGTATATATATTAATTTCTAACGGTCGGTGCAATAGTACGTGAATGGATGGCAGACTTGTAATATCATGTGTCAACTGAGGGCAAAAGTGGTACTTTGGTAACTTCAACAACATTAAAACATTAGTATTCTAAACCATCGTCTCTCTCTTCTAGCAACCATATCAAAATAAAAGCTGCCTCTCAATCTTGTAACACCATGGTCCATGTGATGACCTGTCGCTAGGGTCATGCAAAAACCTAAATAACCTAAGAAGATAGGGTAAGTCAGTTATCGAATCCACGAGGAGCATGTGGTTAGTATTGCACCTTTTGTTTGATTATTTAAGCTAAAAAATTAAATCTAAGTGAGTTGTAGGTTGTTTTGAGTTTTAAGAAAACAAATTTTATAAGTTGTAAACAATAATATTAAAGAAGTAACCCCCTCTAGGTTTCCGGTTCAATGATTCACCCTGCTCTTGGTTGGATGATTGGATACCACATAGACATAGTTTTGTTAAACGGTTTAAGTTAAGTGATAATCAAACACAAATTTTTAATAATAACTCGTACAATTTAATTACCAACCCACGAATAACAACTACCCTCCCGTTAATCAAACTGCTCACGATGCAAGAAAACCGAATGCGGATGACTAAAAGATAAGCAATTGCACAAACGTGACTTGTTTAAACAACTCAAACCACAAATATCTTTCAAACAATTAAAAGACAATACATAAACCAAACCAAACAAGTGTTAGAGTTTCACAAATGAACCATACACCCGGAGTCCGATCATACGATTAGTCGCGCTGCATATTAATGATGATTGTTTCTTGACGTGGGTGCAGCCCCAAGGCTGCTGCCTTTCGTCCTCTCCCAATACTATCTTCCGTCCCTTAAAAACAAATAACAAAACCCTTACTAATATCTTGCCCTCGAAGTAATTGCGGTCAAAAGTATAATATCTCCTAACCCTCCAAACCAATGGGCTTCTGTTTTTTCTTCTTTTTCACGTGGCCTTAGGCCTATTTTTTACCAACTCATTTGTTTTTGTTTTTCATTACGTTTTTTTTAATTATTATTATTATTATTAAAATATATTATATACTATTATTTATTTATATTATTATCAATCCATGCTTTTGTACCGGGTGTCTGCGACTTGACCAAAGTTGCTCGTTTACGCTCCAATATCCATGAACACCTCTCTCGTCTCCTTAGTTGACTGAGTCAACTGCTATGTGTTATTATCATTATTAGCTGGTCCACGCCTTTAAGTGCTCGGGTCTCGAATATAATTTGTACTTTTTTAGTCTCGCTCCATGCGAGCACCTACCAAAAATATAAAATAAATAAATAAATCGTAAAAACAACCAAAAAGTAATAAAATATATACAACACTAAAATAATAGAGTACAGACATAAAACCAATAAAAATACTATCTAATCGACTAAAAACTATACAAAACTGGCAAATAAACATGACGTGTGCACCACGCATCACCATGCGCGTCAGCTAGAAACCTTTCTGCAGACCCGATCCTTTCTCGAATCAAACCCTTATGCATCTGCGGCGCATGAGCTTCAGACAGAGAAAATTTGGTGCCCCCTATAGGCCTTTGCTATAGGCGTAACCAACTTATCGTTGCGAGATCTCAGCTGAAGATTGCAATAGCTGTTAAAACATATAAGATGGAGCTGCACAGGAGCATCGAAAACCGTTGCAGAAGGTGTGTAGGGACCCCTGCAGCTTGATGGTTGTAGTGCTTGTCGCTTGTACAACTGTCGATGCAGGTTGTACAAACTGCGTATGCAACTGCTTATATTATCCATGGTTGTTCATCTACGCAACGCGCGGTGGAATAGCGGTGCATACGCACGGGAAGGTTCAAATTGGAAGTGACACAGCACAACGCAACCGTCGCGAAGCGGCGGGGAATTCTACTAATTTACATAAATACAAACATAAATTTGGTTTTAGCTACTTGTATAAATATATAACCAATTAGTAATTTGGTTTTTTCAGTAATACGAAATTGTTCACATTTATTTTGTTCGTGAGCGTCCGTTTATGTTCGTTGGTGAACTGTTCGTATATGTTTAAACGAACGAACAAGAACATGACGAATTTCTTAATGAACGAACATGAACACAAAAATGTGTTTGATTATGTGTTCGTGTTCAGTTAAAATTAAATGAACACTTGGTTCGTTTACAGACCTATGTATAAAAGCTAAAAAAATTCAAAAGCCCATCTATCTATATCACCACTACAATTCATAAACCTATCTACTCAGCTTCAAACCATATTAGAGTATAATTTGCTATATGCTTTTAATTAAAATTTTGATTTTTTTACATGATTAACAATATCTAGAGGTGAACAATAATTGAAACTCAACCGAAATCGAATAAAAACATACAAAACCAAACATAAAATTAACCAAAACCGTGTTAAACTAGTATCGGTTTTTTCGTACCCTAAGTTAACAAAATGTAACAAACCCAAACTGAACTATTCGTACATGTATATCCTTTATACATCCATTACATGTATTTATTATACCTTCATTTCATGTGCTTCTAAGCAAAATTTTAACCAAAGTTTGGTTTTGGTTATAAACGAAAATTAACTAAACCGAACTAAAAACGACAATCTAACCAAATAGACTGAACCAATTAACCGGTTGGCTAACAAGATTGATAAGCCGATGATGTCGATTTTTGTTTCGGTTGAGACTTATAACCGAACGGAACCTAACTCAACCATGAACCATTAGAAGTGTTTGTGTTTCCTACCACATCGTGTGGGCATACTGTTATGAATATATTAATAGGTATGTTTCAGTTTAACTAAGGGTACAAAATGAAAACGATAACCAATTTTAAGTTAAATCTGATGTTTTCAGTTTTCAATAGATTTCGTTTAGTTTTGTCAAATTTTTTTGTTTGGCTTCGGTGAACGATTTAGTTATTGCTCACTCCTATATATCGTTAATCACGTAGCACATAAAGACTTTTTAAATAAAAAATAGTAATACTATACTCAAATTAAAGATAATAAAATGCTCATTATTATGATGTAATTTTTTTTTTATAAAAGTATAAACATATTAAAAAATATGACTATTTAAAATCACGGGAGATGGTTTGCTTAAAATATGGAAAAGAAGTTTAACTATAATTTAAATAAACAAAAGTTAAGGAAGTTTAAGTGATTAAGGTGTAACTAAGATAGGGTATTAAAATGTAAATAATGTATGAATGACTATTTTACCCTCATTTTAGGGTTATTAATGAAAAATAAGTTCTTAACTTTAGGGTATCTTAAACTACCCTTCACTCATGCATTATAATATAGTATAGATATATTATGCATGTACTATATATGTAAGTATGGCTGCAAACGAACCGAATGAACATAAAAAAGGTCTTGTTCGTGTTTGTTTGTTAAGAAAATTATGTGTTCACAAACAGTTCATGAACACTTACCAAATGAGATTTTCGGTTCGTGTTCGTTTGTTAAGAAAACACTCGTATTCGTGTTCGTTTGTTAATTTTGTTCATGAAGTCTCACGAACACAATCAAACATTAATGAACATAAGCATGTGTGCATAAATACAAAGTCTTTATGAAGGGAAACAAACACAAAAAGACATATATTAACTTTCAAATAATATCGCATTCACATATACTAAGAAATTAACTATATTCACCCAAAATATAACCTAGTTATACAAATATACTTAGTACTTAACATCTATACATATAATAAACCAAAGCCATTTTAATGACATGACACTCAAAGAGGCATTCTCTTCCTTGAGTGTGCCATGTGTCATCTCATGTGGTATTGAGATATTTTAGGAAAAAAATAATTTAAAAACAAAATTGGATTTTCCACCCTCATGTTTCCTCCCATAATTTTTAAACGTTAATATCTTTAACATACGAGATTATTTAAAGAAAAAAATACACCAAATTAACAAGAGTTTTATTATCTTTCCAATGAGTACCATAGTGCTATATAAAAAACGGAGAAATTTTTTTGTGGGGTTTTGTTCATACAGGAAAAAAAACACAAAGTGTTTAGGTAAATCATTAATCATGTATAGGCAAGTCACTAATTATATTCAAATCAGTAAATTTGAATTTTTTTCTTTCAACCAGAGCCGAATAGGTTAATAGAGTTATACGTTGTTTTAAGTTAGGTATCAATATTAGTATGTTAGAGTTGTACATTTGTTTAGTCTTTAGGATATGTGTTAATATTAGAGTTACATTAAAATTCTACAATATTTTAGGTTATGTGTTAGCATTGAAGTTGTACATTGTTAATTTGTTTTAGGTTAAAAATTAATATTAGAGTTATACATCAGTCTATTTCATATGTAAAATTGATGTATCATATTAAATTTCTCAACCCGAGACGCTCCCGGGGTATAATCTAGTAATATTAGTAAACATAATAAAGTATTGTCTAAAAAACTAAGCATGCATCTTAAACTTGAAGTTTTCATTAATTTGTTATTTAAACTTGAACTCTTTATTTTTTTTAACAGTTAACTTCTGTCACACCCTCAAATTTCCACCTGCGGAGTTCTACCGCGAGGCGTGTGACATACCAGGATCTAAGTCAACGGTCACAATAAACGACGTCTAAATGTAAAAACATACGTAAACAAAACCATGCATAAGTTCAAAACCAACATTCAACAGTGCGGAAGCATTTTAAAGTTTACAAAAGTCATGCATAAATAAAACATAAGTTTAAAAGTTCATAATCCCAAAACGTGCAGATGAAACCCTAGACACGAGACGACTCCAGTGCGACCCCGTGCGCCTATCCAAATGCTGCTACCTTAGCGACCTGAGAAAACATGCTAAAAGAGTCAACATATAATGCTGGTGAGTTCACAGGTTTTAATTAAATGTTTACAATGATCCTTCAAAAACCGTTACCATCACAATTACTACTATGCTTTATAAGAACGCTAGCTAGGCGCAGAATAAGATACTCATACGGGTGAAACCATTGCTGACTAAGCCGAGTGTTACCCTTATTCCTATGGGCTACCGTCATCGCCGGTAGACCTTGTGTTGTTTAGAGACAATATGCACCCGCACGGCCTCCAGCCGTCGAGTGGGGCTTGTCAGTTCCCAATAGCGCTATCCACATTTCCCCGCCATATACCCATGTTAGTGGTTTCAAGGGATTTTCGATGAACCGTATAGTAAGATAAGTAAGCCATAGTATAACGTGATAACAAGTCATAAGTCATAAGAGTTTAACAAGTCATAAGTCATAAAAGAGTTTGTAAGCATGTTTCTCACCCCGAAAGTAAAAACTGTAAAATGTGGGGCCGTGAACTCACCTTAGATAACGTTCCTCGAATATGTGTAAAGATGTTTAGCCCGTGACAATTCCTCTACCGAAGATCTATCAAAATGTTCACATAAGTATTCCGACTAATAACCATAAGGTTATCTAGTCCCCGATTGTCCAGATCATAACCAAGTATGTTTTAAAACGTGTTTAAATGTTTAACCGACACACTAGACCGACCCGACATCCCGTTGGTGACCCATTACCCTAATTAATCAAGTACACATAGGTTACATGCAAGGTTCAAGCATAAAACACTTAGTTTGTATCAAAAATCTCATTTTTGTTATCACAGGGTCGAATGTAGTTGTAAGTGGTCGAAGGTGACTTGAACTGGTCGAATGTGGGTTCGAACTTCCACCTTCGCCCCTTTTTCTTCCACCTTCGCCCCCTTGTGGTACCTTCGCCCCTTTTTCTTCCAGGTTCGACCCCTGGATTCCACCTTCGCCCGTTCGACTGGCCGAAGGTGTTCCAGGTTCGACCCTGTTGTGTTGTTTACTCAAAAACGCATCCAAAAACATCCGAAAACATCACGAAACATCATGGGTTACAGCAGTCAAGCATCATTAACATATTCCTACGAAACCCTACCAATTTTACCCCAAAATTTATCCGTTTTACAAGTTTCCTAAAATAGCAAATTATGGAGATGTCACATCATCATGCATGCAAATATTACCCAATTAGGAAACTTTCTGAAATCGATTAATAATCAGTTTATCATACTCGGATTATCATGAACAAGAAACCCCTATCATAACCTTATCATAATCATCCCAAAAACAACCCTAAATCTAACTAAAAACTCCTTTAATCATCAAAACACCATCAACAATCAAAGGTAACACGTTTCAATCATAACCCATCATTAATAACAGCCCTAGGTTGTTGTTATCTCATCTATATAACAAATAATCATCAAACAATGCTTAATACCACATAAACACATGTTAAATTGTATGAAAACTCATTGTTTATGAATAGGTTTTATTTAGAAAGATATTAGGAAGGTTTTTACCCATAAAACATGTTGATATCAGATCTGGACCCTTGGGGTTTAGATTAAAACAAGTCAAAATTGTTTAAAAAGGATTTGTAATGAAGAACACACCTTAGATTTTCACTTGTAATGATTTAGAGAGTTAGGTTATGAAAAACAAGCTCAAAAACTCCTTCCCCAATGATAATAGCTGATAGAGAGTGTTTGGAGGCGTTTAGGGTTTGTGAAATGGTGAAAAATGGCTAAGGATGGTATTTATACTGTCTGCACGTTCGCCCAGTTTAAGTGGTCGAATGTGAAATTTTTCCACGTTCGCCCCTTTTTAGTGGTCGAATGTGGAACTTTTCCACATTCGCCCACTTTTTTTCTACGTTCGCCCATTTTTCAAACCCCATTTCCACATTCGCCCAAAAGTTCCACATTCAGGTCATCAGCACATTTTTAACACATGTTAACCTTTTTCCAGTTTGTCGTGTTTAACGCATTCTAACACATCTTAACACATAAGCATGCATCCATAGTCTATACTTAGTATGTTTAGGCACGTATAATCATTCGTACATCATTTAAGCAAGTATAAGCATACAATCCACCACACGACCCATAATCTACACATATACTAAATTAATTCATGTAATGTTACCAACAACGGGACCCGGTACTAATGTATTCTCAAAACGACTCCCAATGATCCTCCAGATCATTGGACCCTGGACAATCCTAATCTGACCCGACTCAACTAACCCAGTTAAGTTTGCTTATAAACGTTTCTCGCTAAGGTAGACTTACTAGATTTTTAAAAAGTTAGTTACCGAAAGTTGCCGGGTGTCACATCATCCCCCTGTTGAAAGAATTTTCGTCCCGAAAATTTTCCGAAGTCGAGGAGAGAAAACAAATAAGAAGAAAAATTTTCCGGGTCGTCACATCATCCCCCTGTTGAAAGGAATCTCGTCCCGAGATTCTTTAGGCTTCAACAGTAATGAGTGTCGACCTCTGCGCCAAGTAACGTATCCCCAAAATACAACAAGTGAAGGTCATGAATCAAACGTGCCAGTAATGACCGGGAAACCACTTTCCCAAATACGAGTATGAGACAAGAGACTCCCGATGAAAGCCTACTGGAGCCTACTGTGATCGGTATAACTAACCCACTGGTACCGTCCTAGTAGCATCCCCAAAGGACCCTCATCAACCCAAAGAATGAGAAACAGCGACCAAACCACAAAGAAAACACCCGAAACACGAACGCACAACAATGCGGATAAAAGTATGACCAAAGCGTAACAAGAGATAAGAGAGAATACGTACGGGTAACAGTGTCTGGGTCCACCCGTTTCCCCCTAGTACCAATGACATCGTCACGAGCAGCTTGACCGCCACCTTCATTGTTTCCACCTCCGCCTACGGCCCTAGCTTCAGCTTGATTCAACTCTGGGCAGTCCTTCTTATGATGTCCCGGTTGACCACAATGAAAACACCAACCACCCTGCTCTGACTTAGGGCAGGTACGCTTGACATGTCCCAACTTGCCACAATTAAAGCAACCCTGATTTCCCTGTCGAACGGGAGCAGCAATGATAGTCCGAGCCGGCCGAAGAGTCGTCCTACAATCCTTAGCTAGATGACCATTCCGGTGGCAACGATTACAACGAAACGTATCACAATTCCCAACATGATGGTACCCACACTGGTTGCACTTGGGGTTCTTCCCCACATACCTACTCCGCTTCTGCCCTAAATCTGACCCTGAAGCTTCAAGCCTCCTCACCTGTTGAGGCTGAACTGATGCTGACCTCTCTCCAACATTATCCCATTTCCTTTTGTTGTTCTCACTCGCACCAAAGATATGGGGATCGCGTTCCATGAACACCTTGAAAGTACACACCTGCTGACCGAGAGGGGGCGGCGGTGGAGGGGGTTGTTGATTGTCGGCGTTCCCACCTAGGCCATGTTGAGCGAACTGGAAGGTAGCAAGAGCAATGGACACCTGTTGCTGGATCAAATTGTTCAGCTCTTCTCGGGTTATGCTGATGTTTTCCCGACCCTCGCCACCATTACGAACACCACGATCACCAGACATCTTCTGCCGAAAACATGAGATGAGACACCCAGTACCGCAAACAAACCAAGCTACAAGTGACCAAACGAACTCAGAATGCGGTTCCAGCATGACCGTTAATCCGAACACAAAGTCCACCAAGATTTTCATGCATTTCGATTTGTGATTTCGTGTGCTCCCGAAATAACAAATCGCTCTACATGGTCCCCAAGGCGTGCTTCGAGCTAGAACTTCAAGTCACCCTATAACCACATCCCAGAATGATACAACTAACTCAAAGATCGATAAATAAGTCCCCTCGGCTGTAATCCAGAGAAGAAAATAAAGTGAAGCTAAAAATGGCCAAGAATGAGATAAGTAATGTGACACTGTATGGTAAGGAGACCGACACCCCGACAAGGTTAGTATGTTTGCCCAAAAGACACGACTCAAATGTATGTGACCGTCTAGTGTGTGTGACTCGGCTATAGTCTAGACTCTACATGCAGTCCTAGTTCACTATAACCATTGGCTCTGATACCAATCTGTCACACCCTCAAATTTCCACCTGCGGAGTTCTACCGCGAGGCGTGTGACATACCAGGATCTAAGTCAACGGTCACAATAAACGACGTCTAAATGTAAAAACATACGTAAACAAAACCATGCATAAGTTCAAAACCAACATTCAACAGTGCGGAAGCATTTTAAAGTTTACAAAAGTCATGCATAAATAAAACATAAGTTTAAAAGTTCATAATCCCAAAACGTGCAGATGAAACCCTAGACACGAGACGACTCCAGTGCGACCCCGTGCGCCTATCCAAATGCTGCTACCTTAGCGACCTGAGAAAACATGCTAAAAGAGTCAACATATAATGCTGGTGAGTTCACAGGTTTTAATTAAATGTTTACAATGATCCTTCAAAAACCGTTACCATCACAATTACTACTATGCTTTATAAGAACGCTAGCTAGGCGCAGAATAAGATACTCATACGGGTGAAACCATTGCTGACTAAGCCGAGTGTTACCCTTATTCCTATGGGCTACCGTCATCGCCGGTAGACCTTGTGTTGTTTAGAGACAATATGCACCCGCACGGCCTCCAGCCGTCGAGTGGGGCTTGTCAGTTCCCAATAGCGCTATCCACATTTCCCCGCCATATACCCATGTTAGTGGTTTCAAGGGATTTTCGATGAACCGTATAGTAAGATAAGTAAGCCATAGTATAACGTGATAACAAGTCATAAGTCATAAGAGTTTAACAAGTCATAAGTCATAAAAGAGTTTGTAAGCATGTTTCTCACCCCGAAAGTAAAAACTGTAAAATGTGGGGCCGTGAACTCACCTTAGATAACGTTCCTCGAATATGTGTAAAGATGTTTAGCCCGTGACAATTCCTCTACCGAAGATCTATCAAAATGTTCACATAAGTATTCCGACTAATAACCATAAGGTTATCTAGTCCCCGATTGTCCAGATCATAACCAAGTATGTTTTAAAACGTGTTTAAATGTTTAACCGACACACTAGACCGACCCGACATCCCGTTGGTGACCCATTACCCTAATTAATCAAGTACACATAGGTTACATGCAAGGTTCAAGCATAAAACACTTAGTTTGTATCAAAAATCTCATTTTTGTTATCACAGGGTCGAATGTAGTTGTAAGTGGTCGAAGGTGACTTGAACTGGTCGAATGTGGGTTCGAACTTCCACCTTCGCCCCTTTTTCTTCCACCTTCGCCCCCTTGTGGTACCTTCGCCCCTTTTTCTTCCAGGTTCGACCCCTGGATTCCACCTTCGCCCGTTCGACTGGCCGAAGGTGTTCCAGGTTCGACCCTGTTGTGTTGTTTACTCAAAAACGCATCCAAAAACATCCGAAAACATCACGAAACATCATGGGTTACAGCAGTCAAGCATCATTAACATATTCCTACGAAACCCTACCAATTTTACCCCAAAATTTATCCGTTTTACAAGTTTCCTAAAATAGCAAATTATGGAGATGTCACATCATCATGCATGCAAATATTACCCAATTAGGAAACTTTCTGAAATCGATTAATAATCAGTTTATCATACTCGGATTATCATGAACAAGAAACCCCTATCATAACCTTATCATAATCATCCCAAAAACAACCCTAAATCTAACTAAAAACTCCTTTAATCATCAAAACACCATCAACAATCAAAGGTAACACGTTTCAATCATAACCCATCATTAATAACAGCCCTAGGTTGTTGTTATCTCATCTATATAACAAATAATCATCAAACAATGCTTAATACCACATAAACACATGTTAAATTGTATGAAAACTCATTGTTTATGAATAGGTTTTATTTAGAAAGATATTAGGAAGGTTTTTACCCATAAAACATGTTGATATCAGATCTGGACCCTTGGGGTTTAGATTAAAACAAGTCAAAATTGTTTAAAAAGGATTTGTAATGAAGAACACACCTTAGATTTTCACTTGTAATGATTTAGAGAGTTAGGTTATGAAAAACAAGCTCAAAAACTCCTTCCCCAATGATAATAGCTGATAGAGAGTGTTTGGAGGCGTTTAGGGTTTGTGAAATGGTGAAAAATGGCTAGGGATGGTATTTATACTGTCTGCACGTTCGCCCAGTTTAAGTGGTCGAATGTGAAATTTTTCCACGTTCGCCCCTTTTTAGTGGTCGAATGTGGAACTTTTCCACATTCGCCCACTTTTTTTCTACGTTCGCCCATTTTTCAAACCCCATTTCCACATTCGCCCAAAAGTTCCACATTCAGGTCATCAGCACATTTTTAACACATGTTAACAGCACTTTTAACACATGTTAACCTTTTTCCAGTTTGTCGTGTTTAACGCATTCTAACACATCTTAACACATAAGCATGCATCCATAGTCTATACTTAGTATGTTTAGGCACGTATAATCATTCGTACATCATTTAAGCAAGTATAAGCATACAATCCACCACACGACCCATAATCTACACATATACTAAATTAATTCATGTAATGTTACCAACAACGGGACCCGGTACTAATGTATTCTCAAAACGACTCCCAATGATCCTCCAGATCATTGGACCCTGGACAATCCTAATCTGACCCGACTCAACTAACCCAGTTAAGTTTGCTTATAAACGTTTCTCGCTAAGGTAGACTTACTAGATTTTTAAAAAGTTAGTTACCGAAAGTTGCCGGGTGTCACAACTTCCTCCCCTGTTTTTTACACCCTGTTGTTTTTTGCCTCTTATGAGCCTTGAACTCTTCATTAATTATTTATTTAATAATAATACTACTTTTTGTTGATCTTGTATAGCAATATACTTACCTTACATAAATTATAATTACTTATTGGGTAAAATAGATAAAAATAAAAGAATGTAAAAAACATTATAAAAATTAAAAATCATATTAAACTATTGAGCATAAATGAACTTAAATGAACACGTTACCGAACATTTACGAACACAAAGGAACGAACACGACCTTTGTTCATGTTTGTTCGTTTAACTAAATGAACAATTTTTTTGTTTGTGTTCGTTCCTTTATTAAACGAACGAACACAAACGAACTTTCCACCGAATGGTTCGTGAACTGTTAACTGAAAGTTAAGTTCGTTTGCAGCCCTATATGTAAGTATTAAACGAAAATCACATTATAATAAGATTCTATAGGTTTGCAAGGGTACTTGAGCTTCACTAATAAAGCTCACGACTCTTGTTCTTTTATAAAACGAGTTTCAAATGTGGCTCAGGCATGATGTCATGGGTCGTCTTTCGAGCCTGTGTGGCGCACCCTCTTGCGCGGATGCCAGCCAGTCGTCATGCTTATTTTTTAGGTTATTGGTTTTATCCTACCTAGCTTGGACTCATCAAGAGAGTAGCAACAACCCTTGATGTGTTCGTCGGATAGACAAGACTATGCACGTACACTTTACAATCCGTTGGCCGGGGCCGTCCCCAATGAAGCCCCAGGCTAGCTGGTAAACTCATGTGTTCAAGTACTAACCCTAGCAAAGCAACCTACAAACATTTTACCTGTGACATCGGGCTCGTTTAAGCTCGGCTTGACACAAACGTTTAATGACTTGGCCTCGAATAGCAAACTGACGGTTTGCTAAGCAAATTACCCGTAACTAAACAAGCAAATCGTCTAGAAGAAGAGCGAATGATGGAAGACGACGATTAATGAAGGAATTTCAATTGCGCTGGCGGCAACGAACCGGTCTCAATGGGTCCTTCAAGGCTTGCTCTCGTATACCCTCCATGCTCCTCATTGTTGACACGTTGCACGGTTGGGATGAGTGAATGCCAAGTCAGCTTCTATCTGTTAAATATTTAAATTTTTTATTATTTGTAGACGCGTTTATAATAAATTTATTAACTACTTGTTATAGACGCGTTCAAGTTTAACCCAAATACTTTGTACGGGGATTATGAGGTTGATTTATGAAAACTATTAGATACGGAGGTTCTAATATTGTCAAACAAAGAAGAAGTTTAAAAACACTAATTTTAACTGAACGTGTGTGATGTTTTAAGGACGTTTTCTTGGGCATTTATTATTTTGGGTTATGCTAAAAGATACCATTATTTTATTGTTTTTTATTAACTGTACTTCTCATACGAAATCAGTAACAATATCACTCTACTTTTATTATTAAGGGATATACATGAGATACGTTAAGATTTTCTTTTTAATTATTAAAAGTTATATTTTCTCTTCATTTCATATAAATTAGAACTGAAATGTATAATAACAAACTGATGTAAAATGCTATTAAACAATCTATATATCATACGTCGTTTACAAATTTAATTTGGACGCGAAGACATATAAGGGGACCTGGTCACTCAATATGTTAGTAATCCGTATGTGGCTAGGTGCCACCACGGCACCACCCCCATGAAGCTTCAATCGGCTTTCATATTTTAGCGGGAAGAAGAAAGAAAGAGAGAAAGGGTGGGGTCCACATCTAAGGGTGCGTGTGATTGGTAGGTAGAGTAAAAATGTGAGTTTTGGTTTTAGGCTATTTTAAGCTTACATTCTAGTGTTTAAGCTAGTTTAGTTTAAAAATAATGTGGCGAAGAAGCCCAAGGTACGGCTTCCCCCAAACTGACCCAAAATAGATTCACCCATCCCTCTATTCAATTACTGATTAATTTTCAAGTAAATTTAGAATCAACCAAAATAATAAAAAGCTAGAAAAACAAGTTATAGAATAAAATAAATTACCCACCACAATATATTTCTAAAAAAACTCGTATTTTATAAACTTTAAAATTACACCTTTGAAAATAAAAGCCATAAAACGTAATCCGTGTGGGACACAATAGCTACAAAGTCCCACCAGCTGACGTATCTGTTGTCCTCTTATACACGCTTAGGGTATGTTTGGCAAAATTAGCTGGAGGCTGGTAGCTGGAAGCTGCAAGCTGGTAGCTGGAAGCTGTTAGCTGGAAGCTGTTAGCTGGAAGCTTTTTAAATATATTTTGGTGTTTGGCAGAGTAGCTGGAGCTTTTAATAAAATGTATAAAATGACCAAAATAGTCATAATTAAAAGATTGTAAAGAAGGTTTTTATTTTATTTTTAAAATAGAATGGGTATTTGTGTCATTTACTAACTAAAAGCTTGTAGCTAGTAGAGCTTTTTCTTAAAAGCTACTACTAGTAGCTTTTCACTGTAGAGCTTTTTCTCTAACCTAAAAGCTTCCAGCCCCTTCAACCAAACAAGGCTTTTTATTAAGTAGGAGTTTTTTCTTAAAAGCTTGAAGCTTGAAGCTCCTAAAAGCTCTTAAAAGCTCCTTGCCAAACATACCCTTAATTTCATCTATATCTATATCTATATCTATATATATTTACACATTCAAACCAATTAATAGTAGGGATTATCATTCACCTGTACGTAACCCTAATTACTCGATCTGCAACTATGAACAAACTAATTAACCCAACACCAGGGACGAAGGATGTTGAGGGCCAGGGGTGGCCCTGGCCCCCCCTGTTTTTTGGCACAGTGGTGTAAATTTGCGATTTTCGTAGGTAAATCGAGTCCGGGTTGAGTCCGGCCTCCGCCGATTTGCCACTACCGACCGAAAAAAATTGAGTTCGGCCCCTCCCGATTCGAGAACCAAGCTTCGCCCACACAACAACAACAAAAACCGTTCGTGACGGAGCCGGAGATGGAGGTGGCGCTACAGCTCATTCAACTCAGCAGCAGCGAGTCCGACAACGATCGGTATCCTCAGAACTCCGTATCTGAATCATCAACGACTACTACGAGGAGAAGACGACCAAACCAGATCGTTAACAATGCCGAAAGTCAAAGACGTTATGGTTTCAACGTAATCTCCGGTAGGAGATTTGTTACGCCGCCTTGGTTTCATGATGAGGAGGTCGATGGTGTTGCCAGTGGAAGAAGGAAGAGGAAGAAGTTCAGATTTGTTGCTGAAATCTACGAAGTAAGTAACTGATTCGTGTAATTTTTAATGAACGGTGTCGTATTCGGGCTCAGGTATGCCTCTTCATAGTCCATGTATTATGTATATATCAATTCCATAGATGAAATTACATGCATCTATTGTTAATTTTGACGATCTAGAATGGCGCAAAACCGTTCCAAAAGGTACGTGACTGCTTTGTTTGTAAAACCCTAGACTGAAGAAATTCGTTGGCAACAACATTTGAACCCGGATCTCTCATTCGAGAGAAATATAGAGTGCCGCAGGACCAGAAGAACTAATTTGGTATTGAATTCGAATTTGGAGATTAATATTGAGTTCGAGAATATCATGATAGTGTAAATCGTTAATGGCATGGCCGGCCCTTAATAGGGGCGGCGTGGGCGACGGCCCCAGGCCCGAAAATCCCGAGGGCCCGAAGTTTTTTTTTTTAAAGTTTTTATATATATATTTATGGGTTGTGGACTACTGTGATAATTTTTTTTGAACATTTACCCAACTAATAAGGCCCAAAATCATTAAATTTTTATACCTATCAAAGCAAACCCAACCCAAAACTAGGGTTTAGAAGCCCAAAGGGTTTACCGTTTATACAACCGACGCCGAACACTCTAGACTTCCAGCCGTGGACCCTGTTTTTTTATAGTAGATTTTATATATCATGATTGGGTTTAAATTATATAGGCCCGGTTTAATTGTTGTGGCCCCAGGCCTAAATTTTTTTTACAGTTTTCGGAGACGGCCCTGGTTAATGGGTTTTTATTTTTTATGCTTTTGATAGTTATTGATCGAGTCATGCTAAAGAAAGCAAATTCGTTGCGAATCATCAAGTTTGTATAAAGATAAAGAGTTCTTGACGTTTATACATGTTAATTGACATTGATTTCGTCTTGTTAACTAATAACCTAATAAGGTCCCTAACATAGTTAAGGCTAACATGATATGTTTCCGGAGTTGCACACAACTCCTTTCTTGTGTTAAGGGGCATTAAAGTGATTATTTATTAACATGATAACGAGATGTTAAGAGATTTAATTGTATTTTTTCCTTTTTTTGACCAAAAACAACAAAAAATACGGTTAGCTACAGTAAATTAATTAGATTAAAACATTTCCTTAAGAAAAAATAGGAAATGGTAAAAAGTAACTAAGTGATGTGATACATCAGTGAAGTTGAAGATGTTGGAAAATCAGGCCCTTTGATCGAAGATAAAACACACGAGATTGAACCAACTCGTTCGACTCTTTTAATTATAAACCAAAGCACACAAAATACAATAGACCTAACCATCTATTTATATTAAACTTATTCTAATCCTAACCAAACTCAAACTATATTTAAATAATAAAATAAACAAACTAGATAAACCTATCTAGTTAAACCAATAATCTATACTATATTTATATTACTAGTAGGAAACCCGCGCGATGCGGCGGGAGTGATGTAACACCCCAACCGATGGCGGAAACATCGGGGTGCCACGTATTGATGATTGTTCAGTAGCTCATGGTGAATAATAAATTCCATTAAATGATTTAAGTGAATTACATACAATAGTTCTACAAGAATTCATACATCAAATTGAATGAAACTAAGTTGAAAATGTTTTGGGTCAACAAAAGTTGATGAGAATTACATAGGTTTTTGATAATTGAATAAAAATGTTGTGCAATTCATGTGTCATGTCAATCTAGTCCATATGTGAGAACATACTAGAAATAAATCGAGTGCATAATCAACCCTGATGACTGTTATAATATGATACATACCATACGCTCATGGTCCAATTGAATATGTTATACGATAACAAACACCCACGCTACCTTTGTAGGAGGCACGTATCCGGGTGGGATTGTCAGTCCAATAGATCTATCAATGTATACCGCCGGCTTGTACGGAGTTAATGATTATGCTAGAATGGTGCTTACTCTAATCATGCTCAAGACATAATGCAACATAGAAAACACATAGACACATTGATGATTGAATTGCATAAATGATGTTGTAACATGTTTCACCCCAAAAATGGTGATAAATAGAAAAGGGGCTATGTAAAACTCACCTTGGTAAAATGTTATATCTGTTGAGAAATTTGGATAATTGTGTTGACCAAATGTATCAAGTATCACCCTATAATAAGGTAATAAATATGTCTAAGTCTATCAAATCTACAAATGTATAAGTTTCTAGGGCTTCGAATTGGGGATAAATGCTTGCTTGATTAATGTGAAAATTGTTTAATAAATGAGAGAATATTAGTAAATAAATAACCAAAAATCTTTTTATGAAATTTAAATTTAGGATGATCACAATAATGTGTTTAAAGTATAAAAATAATTTTTGCAAAATTATTTCCTTTAAAATAGATTTTTAAATCTATTTATTACAAATTGCCAAAACTTAACTTTAATATTCAAAAATACTAAAATTAAAGAATTATTA
This sequence comes from Ambrosia trifida, assembly GCA_028751855.1. NCBI lineage: Eukaryota > Viridiplantae > Streptophyta > Magnoliopsida > Asterales > Asteraceae > Ambrosia > Ambrosia trifida. Next base: position 52,249,623 of record CM054128.1, read on the forward strand.
TTTTAAAAATTATATTTCTGTTCTAAATGGTCAGAAATAATTTGTATAAAATTTTGGTGCAAAAATATGAAAAATTGGATTTATTATGATTTAATCATGATTAAAACTAACAAAAATTGATTAAAAATATAAAATAAATGATTTTTCTGAATTAAAAATCATTTCAGTAAAGTTTAACATTGTACAAACATAGGATAATTTTTTTAGAAATTAATTAAATTGTTTTGATATTTTAATGGATTTTTATAAATATAATAGTATAAAATTGATTTAATTATTATAAATATTAAATGAATGAATTTCAGAAAAATAAAAATTGTAGATAAAGCTTTGACATTAGATTTGTTAAAAATAATTTTTTTAGAATTATTAAAAGAGTTTTAATAAATTAAAATGAATTTATAAGATTTTGAGTAATATAATGTTAATCTTGATTGTTTTAAGAAAATAGAACAAAAACATGGAAAAGGATGCCACACCCGGGACTCGAACCCGCGTGGCTGAGGTGGAGAGCACCAGACACAACCACTTGGTCTAGACCAGTGGTTGTGTTTGGTTCCTGTTTAAATAAAATAAATATAATCAGAGTTTTGTGTTCTTCCCCAAATTATAAACCCTAGAATTGCAATCTGATTATGAACATTATTAGCGACCAATTAAACATGGGGTTAAGGATTGTATAGGGCCGATTAATACACGGAAACAAAGTATTATAACATACCTCTACGAATTGTTTCCACAACGAGGGTCAACCGGAAAGTCAAATAGCGAACAATTCCAACTCGTAGATGGGAATTAAACAGAAATTGAGAGTGGGGGTAATGTTTTCGGCGAGTTGTGAGTGTTTTGGGATGCCCAATTTATAGGATTAAGCACTGATTTGATGAAATGGTAAGGATTGACCACCATTGAATGTTAAAACGCGTAATAGGTCAATTGGTTATCAATCAATCGTAATTACACACGCATAATAGTCCACGAAAGCCGGTAATCATGTTAACTTACCATGTATGGGCCTTTGATTGATAATCAAAGGATTTGGGGCTGTTGACTCTCGCAGCAGCGAGCAAAAGGGAGGAAACAGACAACAGTTAACAAGGCCATAAATATAATTTGAACCGGAATAAATCACAAGGTGGTCTGTGGCACAACTGGTTGTGAGGGTGTGTTTGTGTGGGTTTGACTCGGGTTCGAAACCCGTCTGATGCAAATCCTTTTTTTTTAATTAATCCGGTCAAGGGGGGGTTTGGGCTGGTGATGGGGTTGGGCCAGTTGGGCTGGGCTCTGAAGGAAAGAAAAAAATAAAGTGGGCTAGGATTGATCTTAGGCTTTGTCATAGGTTTATAATAATATCAAAATAAAATTCTGATTTATGTGTTATATTTATTATTATTATTATTATTATTATTATACATACATATACATATATATATATATATAAGTCGTGAATTAGGAGAATAAAGACTTAGGTACAAAAGTGAGGGGTTTTTATATTTAAAATTTGGGGAAAATTTTTGCGATGTTACAAGTGACACTTTTTATTTCGGTACTTATTTCAAATTCATATAGTATTTGTTGTAGCATCATTGTGGTGGATATACGTTATAAGCGTTACACATGTCTAGTAACTAAAAAGATTTAACATATAAATTGTAAAGTACTTTTAAGAAACATTTGATAAAATAAAGTAACATACGAAAGGAAAAATAAGTATTAATAAACATAAAAGTTGAGAAAAATAAAAGCTAGTGAACTACTTGAATCATGAGATCAATTTAGTCATACAGGTTCCAAGTCTGCATGATCTTATCTATATTGTCTGCCCACCATTCGTCATCAAGAACAATCACTGAAATTTCTTGTATATATCCATGTTTGATTATCACATTTTTTTGGCGAGGATGAGTTTCCTCCATTTTCTCCTATCTAAAGTGTCATCAAATATATCTTCTTTGTCATTTTCATCAGAACTGTCTAGATCAATAACTTGACTCCATTTCTATTAAGAGAGCCTCTTGGATCTCTTCATATTAATTTCATGCATCTGATCTTTAAAATAAATTAAAAATATTTAATACACAAGTTAATAGAAGATGAAATAAATGTTGATATTACCTATTCACTAAATTCATGTTGAAGATCAAATTTGTAGGGACTAAACATTGCACCATAGCAAATAATCTCAACACTATTATCATCATTATCCTGCAATAAAACACATACAATATACCACATAAAATAACAGCCAGGTTAATATTAAAAAATTAAACATTAATAAATACAACATCAGACGCTACTTTAGACGCTTGTCCGCTATTGGTTTGTTCATCTCCGTATGTTTTTCATCTAAATGAATCTGCAAAACCAAGAAGTTAACACTTAAATGATTAAGATATGTATAAAAATGTATAATTAGTAAAATGAGACGAATGAAAACCATAAACTAACAAATAACCAACATTAGAAGCTTCAACTTTTGAATTCATTATCCATGCCTACGTATTTTAGCAAGTGAAATAGGTTTGCATTAGTATGTATTTATAGAATAAACTTTAGTAGGTTAGCACATGATTTAATTTTCAAATTCATGATTTTCCCACCCTTTTAAATTATGAAATTTTGTTAAACTTTAGTAGGTTAGCACATGGTTTAAATTTTGAAATTGATGATTTTCCCACCCCTTTAAATTAGGAAATTTTATTTATCTTTGACTAAAGTGTAAAAATTATTGTGCTTTCTGTGAATACCGAATTCAGTGCGTTTATCTTTTTTTGTTTTTTTTTAACTTTGTTAAAAAGAACCCCTTCAAATTAGGATTAGGGAGTTTTGTTGTTATTGACATAGATGTTCATATCATATGGATATATAATATGCATTATGTGTTTTCTACTAAATTGATGCAGCTGAGGTTTTTAAAAGAAATTTACCTACAATTAATATCTACAATGCATTTTTATATTTTTTTTCTAAACTTAATTATTTTAAAGTTTAATATATTTAGCTAATTATGTATATTTAAAAGTTTAATGAGATTTCTTTTAGTTAATTATATTTATGTGTATACCTATTAATATATGCATGCATACCCATATACATATGCACATATTGCTAATGTTGATTATTTAAATAGGGTACTACAATTGAAGCTATCAGTAACAAACGTGATAAAGCATTCTTAGAGCCCAGTCTTGTGTTGCAGTTTGTTACCGTGTGACAAATTATTTGTCTTTCAAAGCAAGGATGAACCATAATGTTTAGCAACATTATCATATTTTAAGAATCACTAAAGCTGATATGTGGATTTCGAGTGCCCTGTTTGGTTTTTTAAATCCTTGCATTTGATTTATATGAATTTTTCATTATTGGGCGGAACAGTATATAACACCGAATTCAATTTTACAATTTTGAGTTTTACTTGATCATGAAATGGTGTTATGATTCAACAGCCATATTAACAATAAATCCATATTATATTTCATCTAGTTAGTATTTAAAACATAAAATGCAATAATCACTTGTACATAAGGCATTTTTTCTTGTACATTTCAATCCACACATCGGTATTAACTACGACAAATACAGACACGTCGACAAAAATGAGCAGGTCGTCATGGTATATTCGAATGTTTTTAAAATATAATAGTTTTAAAGTTATGATAGAATTAAATAAAAGAAATTATAATTTTGTAGGGGAGGGGAGGAAAATGTAACTACTAAATAAAAATTAGGGAATTATAGTGTAAATAAGATAGGGTATTAAAGTGTAAATAATGTATGAATGACTAATTTACCCTTATTTTAGGGTTGTTAATGAAAAATTAGTTCTTAACTTTTGGGTATCTTAAAATACCCCTCCCTCATGCATTATAATATAGTATAGATAATGCATGAGGGATATGTAGTTTAAGATACCCAAAAGTTAAGAACTTTATTTTTCATTAACAACCCTAAAATAGGGGTAAAATAGTAATTCAAACACTTTTACACTTTAGTATCTCATTTTAGTTACTTTAATTCCCTTATTTTTAGTTAGTAGTTACACTTCCCCCCTACAAAATTATAATTATTTTATTTAATCCTATCATAACTTTTAAACTATTACGTTTTATAAACATTCAAAAATATCGTGACGAGCTGCTCATTTTTGTCAATGTTTTGATGTTTGTCTTATTCAATATCGACGTGTGGATTGAAATGTACAAGAAAGAAATGCGTTATGTACAAGTGATTATTGCATTGGATGCTTAACTGAAATAATCTAAATGAAACAAAGATTTATTTAATAATCTGAAAGAATCCAAATTTCACATACAACGACATGCTTTTTAGCTAAAACTATAAAAGATGTAATTAATACTTTTATAAGGTATATTTCATTGATGTAGAAATAAACATAAAGCAGTTAACGCGTTGTTTTAGAAGAAAATATTATAAAACTTGACATTAAACTACAAACTAAAATGTAAGTGAAATTTGGATTACAGATCAACATAATTTGGACGCAATTAAAGAACTTAGGCATGTTTATTGTTAATATGGATGTTGAATCATAACACCATTTCATGACCAGATAAACTCAAAATTGTAAAATTGAAGTTAGTTCTAAATAGTTTCCGTCCAATAATGAAAAATTCACATCAATGATTAATCAAATGCAACAATTCAAAAAACCAAACAAGGCACTCGAAATCTACAAACCAAATTTGGTGATTCTTAAAATATGATAATGTTGACGTTATGGTTTATCCTTACTTTGGTAGACAAATAATTTGTCACATGGTAACAATACTTGAATACAAGCCTGGGCTCTAAGAATACTTTATCACATTTGCTACCGATAGCTTTAATTGTAGTACCCCATTTAAATAATTAACATTTGCAGTATGTGCATATGTATATGGCTATGCATGCATATATTAATAGGTATACACATAAATATAATTAACTAAAAGAAATCTCATTAAACTTTTAAATATACATAATTAGCTAAATTTTTTTTTTTTGTTAAACATAGCAATTTTTTTTTTCACATGTAACTTTTTTCATTAAAACAAAATACGAAAGTTACATCACAATAGAAGGTAGACGGGCAACAAAACTTTAAAATAATTAAGTTTAAAAATGTAAAGATGCATATTAGATATTAATTGTAGGTAAATTTCTTTTAAAAAGCTCGACTGCATCAATTCGAAAAAAAAAAACACACACAATGCATGTTATATATCCATGTCATATTAATATTTATGTTAATAACAAGAAAATGTTGGATATATAGTATGTCCGATGTAATTAAAATTCGAGGTCAATGTAACCCGACCCGGTACGATCCGAAGAGTTACACGTTGATACACGAATCAGATAAGTTCATGAGTAGGTGGATTATTATTTATGAAATAATAATTGTTTTAGGCTTGAGGGACTTAATATTAATAAGATTAATATTAAGGAGTATTAAGATATTTAACAAGGGGGCTTAATGTAAATTATTGTTTTATAAAAGGAGGGTTAAGGAGTAAACCCTAATCACACTTTTATCAAAACAACTTACCCCTTGCCTTCTCTTCTAAAATCTGCGGCCGCCACCCAAGGAAAAGAGGGCCGCCGCCATGCTTCTTGGTTTCGGTCAAACCATCACTCTACCGCCTACCGTTCTTCTTGCAAGTTTTGCTTCCCGGTTGGTTCGTGCTCGGTTGTGAACTTCCTACTAGCGAGAATTCGTTGTAACCCGCGTGTTACAATTCCGGTGTAGTCGTCAAAGGTTGATTACTAAACCCCCTATGGTTGTTTATTATTTATTTGTTTATACGCGTTTAACTGAGATCCTGATTGGGAATATTTTATTAATCGGATTAATAAAATTAACTAATAATTTATATATATTAATCGGCTATTATATATATAGTATATATAATCCGTTTTCATTAAATATATAAACCGCTTCCGCTGTGTATTCGATACTATGATTTCCAACAGTGGTATCAGAGCCACGGTTACGCTCGTATAGATGGTAAAGTTATAATTTTGATCTATGTTTTATTTGTCAAAAAATTATTATTTTTTTTTTGACAAAAGATCAAAAGCTTTTTGTTGTTTATGGATTGTGATGTGAATCGAGCCCTAGGTGTTTTGACCCTTGTCATGGTTGTGTTTGTGATGTTTTATTTTATTTTTTTTATTTATATTTTTCTCACGGATAAGGGATCCGGTGTAATAGATAGGATTAGAATAGATTTGTTTTATTTGTATTTCAAATTTATTTGTAATCCTATAAGTACAAGATCAACACGAAGATAAAAAGGCGAACATGTTCCATGAAGATAGAGATCTCGGGTCAAGTGGGAGCTATATCAAAATAGTTTTGAAACCCTTTTGACTAGTTTGTTTCGTTTCTGGCTAAAACGAAACGGGCTACCTATTAGGGGCTCTTTTCGTTTGACTTTATTATTATGTTTTGTGGTTGTGGTTTATTTATTGTAAATAATTTAGATAACCCAAAACAAATAAAATTTTCTCAATCATGACAACGGTTTTATTAAAACAAGTTTTATAAAAACCGAAAAGCATATTTAATAAAAGGAGTTTTATTAATATTAAAACAAGTCCATTCGCGATAATACGACCAACATAGTTTAAATAGGGTATTAAAAACTATACCGTGTCGAGTGTTGAAAGTAGTTTCAATTATCACGAACAATATAAAATTAGATTTTATAAACTATTGTGTGACTCACATCATGCTAATGAGTCATTCAATATATTTATGGTAAATATTAAAATTAAATCCCAATTTTAAATTGATGTTTTATGCCACGATTAACAAGTTAACACTTCGTTCTAAATCGAACCCAAATGTTAGTGCTGACCCTGCATCTGGGCGTTGATCATGAGTGAAGGTAATCATCGCGTTTCCTGTGTAACATAGGCCGGTGTTACAGTTAACAGTAAAAGACCAAACATCGCTTGTTTGACAAGTGGGCATAGTTGGGGTTAAGCATACATCACTCTTAGCGATAACCCCAAAATGGAGAGTTGTGTAGTGGACACAATTAACAATCGTTGTTTACCTACCTAATCGTACCAGTGGACAGTGCTAAGCCAGTTCACTGTGTATTGATGAATCGGGGTCTCATCCTAATTAATTTTGCTTTTTGGGTCATAAAATAATTAGGATACTTAAAACATAAAATACTAATATATTAATTTTGAACTTTGTAGATGTCAACTGAAAACAATTCCATCTCCCATTTCTCTCTCAAGTCCATCTTAGAGAAGGACGAACTGAACCACTCCAACTTCATGGACTGGCACCGCAACTTGAAAATTGTTCTCAAAGCGGAGAACAAATTGTATGTTCTTGAAACACCAGTCCCTGATGAACCCATAAATACGAAAAGTGAGCTTTATAAAACCTGGGCTAAGCATTTTGATGACTCTTTGAGAGTCTCATATCTGATGCTGGCATCCATGATCTCTGAACTTCAAAGGACCATGGAGGACATGGAGGCATACGACATGAATCAGCATCTGGTGGAAATGTTCCAACAAAATGCTCGCCATGAGAGGTTTGATGTGATGCGATCCCTTATAACCACTCGTATGCAAGAGGGTACACCAGTTAGCACTCATGTGTTAAAAATGAAGGCATATGTTGGTCACTTGGCTCGTCTGGAATCCCCCTTAAGCGATGAGTTAGCTGGGGATATCATCCTAAACTCATTGCCCAAGTCATATGACCAGTTCATTATAAACTATAATATGAATGGGATGGAGAAGACACTTGCAGAACTGCATCAGATGCTCAAAACTGCTGAGGTAAACATACCTGGCAAAACTGCACCAGTGCTAATGATCAGGGAGGGTCAAATTAAGAAACCTAAAACCAAGAAGAAGGGCTATCAAGGCAAAGGGAAGGGAAAAGGCAAAACTGTTGCCAACAAGAAACCTTTGAAAGATGCCAAATGTTTTCATTGTGATGAAACTGGGCACTGGAAAAGGAACTGTGCTAAGTATTTAGCTGAACTGAAGCAAGCCAAGGCTTCTGGAGGAGAGTCCTCAGGTATATATATTATTGATGTCTTTGTTTTTTCTAGCAAAACATGGGTGTTTGACACAAGATGTGGTTTCCACATTTGTAATGTTTTGCAGGGACTGAGAAAGATTAGAAAGCTGAAACAAGGTGACTTGGAGGTCCATGTTGGCAATGGACAAAGAGTTGCAGTGAAGGTAATAGGAGAATATGTTCTTTTACTTCCTTGTGGTTTAGAACTTGTTTTGAACAATGTTTATTACATTCCTAGTGTGACTAGAAATATTGTTTCATTTCATGCTTTGCGTAGACAAGGTTTTGATTATTGTTTTAATGGTGAATTTATTTCTGCTTATTTTAACAATGTATTTTACTTTGATGCAAAACCCAACAATGGGATCTATGAGATAGAAATCCAAAACGATAACATATTATGCAATATCTCCCATAAACGTAATAAGTTGGACTTTAATGATACGTATATGTGGCATTGTAGACTTGGTCACATAAGTGAGAATCGTGTTAAACAACTCAAAACCACAGGAATCCTGGATTCCAAGGGTTCAGAGTCATTTGGAAAATGCGAATCATGCTTAATTGGAAAGTTAACAAAAGCACCTTTTTCAAATGTTGGAGAAAGAGCTAATGATCTGTTAGGACTTGTACATACAGATGTATGTGGTCCATTCAGAACAATGTCAAGACATGGAGAAAGATACTTTGTTACATTTACTGATGATTTCAGTAGATATGGTTATGTTTATCTTATGAAGCATAAACATGAAACTCTTGAAAAAGTTCGAGTACCAAAACGAAGTAGAAAATCAGCTAAATAGAACTATTAAAATGCTTCGATCAGATCGAGGCGGTGAATATCTTAGTCAGGAATTCATCAACCATCTAAAGGATTGTGGAATAGTTTCACAACTCACTCCACCTGGAACACCGCAACATAATGGTGTGTCTGAGCGGAGAAATCGAATCCTATTAGATATGATTCGATCAATGATGTGTCGAACAAACCTTCCAAAATCCTTTTGGAGTTATGCTTTGGAAACTGCCGCAAGACTTGTGAATATAGCTCCAACGAAAAAGGTTGATAAAACGCCTTATGAGATATGGCATGGAAAGAAACCTCATGTATCCTACCTTAAAGTCTGGGGATGTAATGCTTATGTCACTCTAGAATCTTCAGATAAACTAGATCCCAGAGGCGAAAAAGTAGTTTTCGTTGGATACGGTAAGAAGATCGGTTACCTATTCTACCACCCCACTGAAAATAGGATTTTCACTAAACGCGGAGGCACTTTCTTAGAGGAAAAGATTCTGACGCGAGGGATTGGAGATAACCATGTGGACCTAGAAGAAATTCGAGAATCACAAGTGACTGAACCAGTTGTTCAGACAGAACTAGAAGTAATCGATCAGGTTGTTGAAGTTGAGCCTGAGAGGACTCAAGAAACAACAGAAACACCAAGTGTTCGAAAAAGTATTAGGGATCGTCGTGCACCTGAAAGGTATGACGATATCTTCATGATTGATGAAGCTGAGCCTACTACTTACAAAGTTGCAATCTTGGATTAAGATTCCAAAAAGTGGCAAGAATCCATGAATGCAGAGATGCAATCCATGTATGATAACCAAGTCTGGGATTTGGTTGATCTTCCTGCCGAATGTCGGACTGTAGGAAACAAATGGATCTTCAAGAAGAAGACTGACATGGATGGGAATGTGCAAACCTACAAAGCAAGGCTTGTAGCGAAAGGTTTTACTTAGACTCAAGGAATTGATTATGAGGAAACTTTCTCGCTAGTAGCCATGCTTAAGTCTATTAGAATTCTACTTGCCATTGCTGCATATTATGACTATGAGATATGGCAAATGGATGTCAAAACCGCGTTCCTTAATGGACACTTACTGGAATATGTCTATATGGTTCAACCTGAAGGTTTTGTCGATCCAAATAATCCTAATAAGGTGTGCAAGCTGAATAAATCCATCTATGGATTAAAGCAAGCATCTCGCAGCTGGAATCTCCGTTTTGATTAGAAAATCAAAGAGTTTGGTTTTATCAAGAACGAAGATGAACCGTGTGTTTACAAGAAATCTAGTGGGAGCTATATCACTTTTCTTATACTGTATGTAGATGACATACTAATCATTGGAAACAATATCCCCATGCTTAAAGATGTTAAGATCTAGTTGGGTAAATGTTTCGCAATGAAAGATCTTGGTGAAGCCGCTTATATTCTGGAATAAAGATTTATAGAGATAAATCAAAGTTGTCATTAGGTTTGAGTCAAAGTACATATATTAATAAGGTCATATGATGCTTCTCAATGCAAGACTAAAAAAAAGGGGGCTCTTGCCCATGGCACATGGAACCATTCTTAATAACAAGCAGTGTGCAAACACTGAAGAGGAAAAGAAGAAAATGGAAAGAGTTCCATATGCTTCTGCGATTGGTTCTATCATGTATGCCATGTTATGTACTAGACCTGATGTTTCGTATGCTCTTAGCATGACGAGTAGATATCAACAGAACCCGGGAGAGAGTCACTGGGCTGCAGTGAAGAACGTTCTTAAGTACTTGAGAAGGACTAAGGACATGTTCTTAATATATGGAGGACTGGATGAGGAGCTGTCAGTTAAGTGTTATACTGATGCAAGCTTCCAGACTGATCATTATGATTCAAGGTCACAAATGGGATATGTTTTCATTCTGAATGGTGGGGCTGTTACTTGGAACAGCTCTAAGCAAAGTGTGGTTGCTCAATCCACCTGTGAATCAGAATACAATGCTGCATCAGATGCTGCAAAGGAGGCTGCCTGGATGAAGAAGTTCATTACTGATCTCGATGTTATGCCTAGCATAAAGAAACCAATCGAGATACTGTGTGATAACACTGGTGCCATTGCTCTTGCAAAGGAATCAAGGTCACATCAGACTGCAAGGCATATACTCAGGAAGTTCCACTATATTAGAGAAATAGTAGAGTGTGGAGACGTCGTGATGAACAAAGTTCATACAGATCTAAATTTGGCTGACCCCTTTACTAAGCCTTTATCTCAATCTAAACATGAGGAGCATGCTGGAAATATAGGGCTTAGAGTTGTTAGACAATGGGCATGATCTGTAATTAATATTGGTGTTTTATTTTGAACTATGACAGTTATGTTGAATGTTTATTTGATTTAATGGGTTAAATGCAAATTTAAATATTTATTAACTGTGTTCATTATTTGTATGTTTAAATCCTTGAATAAGAGTATTCTAAATGTCCGTAGTTGATCAAATTACATGGAAATGAATTTGAATGTAAGACTATTGTGAATTGGGATGGTTGTATTCATGAGATGAATAGCTCAAGGGTTTGAGGATCATAATTCACAGATATCATTAGGGAATGATATTGGATGTAACTCGCTTCAAAACGAACTCCATGGATCTGTGTCATGAGATATTTTGATATTGATATGTTCAATCTGTCCTTTTTCCTAAGGCACACATTAAACTACATTGATCAAGGACTATCTTTGATGTTATCTTACACTATCCTGAAACATGGGTAGCAATAAGGGTAGCGTTGGGAGAAATCCGAGATTAAGTGGGAGTTGTATGACGCTGATGGAATTCTGTACTTCTATAGGATTAGAAGTCTAGACATTCTGGCGCCCTCGTAAAACTCAAACTGGTATAAACGCGTGGCCACGCTCGGACTAAGGTAGTTCGTTAGTCCATTTTGAATTAGAGACGAGAATAGAGAATGGTTGATCACTGTATAAGAATGAATGATCCATGCCTTATGATCAACGGATGTCTATAAAGAAGGGACTTATTGATAGAATTATCAGGGCTATAGTATTTGGTTAAGTAAAGTGTTACTTGAACTCAAAGAACTAGTTGACGACTGTAAAGTGTCATACTGGTTTGGGTGCAATGCGATGCAGCTAGGCGTCCAACTTTGCGCACGTTGACTCATTTAATTAAAATCGTCCAAGTGGGAGATTGTTGGATATATAGTATGTCTGATGTAATTAAAAGTCGAGGTCAATGTTACCCGACCCGGTACGATCCGAAGAGTTACACGTTGGTACACGAATCAGATAAGTTCATGAGTAGGTGGATTATTATTTATGAAATAATAATTGTTTTAGGCTTGAGGGACTTAATATTAATAAGATTAATATTAAAGAGTATTAAGATATTTATCAAGGGGGCTTAATGTAAGTTATTGTTTTATAAAAGGAGGGTTAAGGAGTAAACCCTAATCACACTTTTATCAAAACAACTTACCCCTTGCCTCCTCTTCTAAAATCTGCGGCCGCCACCCAAGGAAAAGAGGGCCGCCGCCCTGCTTCTTGGTTTCGGTCAAACCATCACTCTGCTGCCTACCGTTCTTCTTGCAAGTGTTGCTTCCCGGTTGGTTCGTGCTCGGTTGTGAACTTCCTACTAGCGAGGATTCGTTGTAACCCGCGTGTTACAATTCCGGTGTAGTCGTCAAAGGTTGATTACTAAACCCCCTATGGTTGTTTAATATTTATTTGTTTATACACGTTTAACTGAGATCCTGATTGAGAATATTTTATTAATCGGATTAATAAAATTAACTAACAATTTATATATATTAATCGGCTATTATATATATAGTATATATAATCCGTTTTTGTTAAATATATAAACCGCTTCCGCTGTGTATTCGATACCATGATTTCCAACAGAAAACTCCGTAATTTAAAGGGGTTCTTTTTAACAAGTTAAAAAAATAAAAGATAAAAACACTGAATTCAGTATTCACAGAAAACATTATAATATTTTTAAATTTTGGTCAAAGATAAACAAAATTTCCTAATTTAAAGGGGTGGGAAAATCATGAGTTTTAAAATTTAAACCGTATACTAACCTACTAAAGTTTATCTTATTATAAATACATAATAATGCACAGTTATATCACTTACTAAAATACTTAAGCATGTATCTAAATTTGAATCAAATGTTGAAGCTTCTAAGGTTAGTTCTTTTGTAGTTTATATGGTTTTCATTCATCTCATTTTACTAATTATACATTTTTATACATATCTTAGTCATTTAAACGCTAGCTTCTTCGTTTTTAGATTCATTTAGATGAAAAACATAGAGAAATGGACAATTCAATAGCCACACAAGCGTCTATAGTAGCGTCTAAGGTTGCATTTATTAATGTTTACTTTTTAATATTAACATGGTTGTTATTTTATGTGGTATATCGTATGTATTTTTATTGCAGGATAATGGTGATAATAGTGTTGAGATTATTTGCTATGGTGCAATGTTTAGTCCCTACAAATATGATATTCAATGTGAATTTAGTGAATAGGTAATATCAATATTTACTTCATCTTCTATTAACTTGTGTGTTAAATATTTTTAATTTTCTAAGGATTGGATGCATGAAATTAATAAGAAGAGATCAAAAGGCTCTCTAAATGGAAATAGAGTCAAGTTATTGATCTATGCAGTTTTAATGAAAATGACAAGGAAGGCGTATTTGTTGATACTACAAATTCAAGCGCTAAACTGAAAATTCCATTTAAGATACTCTGGGTGTCAATTCAGAAGCGCAACATATTTCATGCGGTTTAAAATATGTTATTTTTAGTATCATATTTTATTTTGTTCGTTCCAGTAACTTTTCATTTAATTTAGTCAGTTATGATATGATTTTTTTTTCATTTTAATTATCATTATGACTTTGCAAATCAACAACAAGAAAATAAAAATATATGTGTCTATTGAAAATGTTAGAGATGGATTGGAAGCAATAATTTGTTCTAGATTTTGATTATTGATATAAACTCATCCATCCTTCAAAAGATGTAATAATCAAACATCTATAATCTATAATCTATAACTTATAATAAAAGAATTGAGTTTGTATGAGGTGGCATTCAATGGAATGTGCCATGTGGCATCATGTGAAGCTTTCTTTTAAATTTATTTATTTTTTATTTTAAATAAAATCTATATCTATATTATCTTAAACATCTTTTAAATGTTAGTGAACTATTAATTATTTTAAAATTTCAAATATGTTAATTAATATTTTTATCTTAATTTTTTTCTTATTTTCCGCTCACAATTTTTAAACGTTAGTAACTTTTATGTATGACGTTTTTTTGAAAAAAAAATTACACCAAATTAACGATCGCTTTATTATCTTTCCAACGAGCACCATATATAGTGTTATACAAAAACGAAAAAAATGTTTTTTTAGTGAGTTTTTGTTCATGCAGAAAAAAACACAATGTATTTAGGTAATTTCTTAATCATATATACGCAAGTCAATAATCATGTTATGATAGTATGTTTTCGAACCTACTATTACATATAGGAATTGTCCATGTTCGTGTGTTATAACGATATGCTTAGCATTAAAAGAGGTTGAGATTTTTTTAATCTGTTGGGAACGCATCATGAGAACCCCTTTTGATAGTATAAACTTTAGAACGACTTTCTTTAACATTCAAAGAGGTCGAGACTGCTTACTTCTTTTATCCTTTTTTATTAAGTAATATTAGATTTTTTAACCCGGGACACTCCCGGGGTAATCAGCTAGTGAAGATATATAAGAAATTCCAGTGATCGCTCTTGATGACGAATAGTGGGTAGACAATATAGAAAAGATCATGCAGACTTGGAAGGCGTATGACTAAACTGATCTCATGATTCAAGTAGGTCACGCTTGAGCTTAAGCTTGAAGTACTTTATAATTTAAATGTTAAATCTTTTTAGTTACTAGACATGTATAACGTTTATGACGTATATCCACCGCAATGATGTTACAACAATTATTATACGAGCTTGAATAAGTACTTTAATGCAAAGTGTTACTCCCGTCGCATCCAGTGGCGATGCTTGACCTGAAAGTTCGGGGGGTCGGAAGTCGCCAGAGGGTCGGAAGTCACTAGTTTCGGGGGGTCGAAAACCAGTTTTGGGGGATCGAAACCCTATATTTCCAAAATTTTCTATACGAATACTATATAATCGGAACTTCTGCGCAAAAATTCGGGGGGGGGGGGGCGGCCGCCCCCGCTCGCCCCAACAAAGCCTAATAAAAATATAAAAGACTTAATAAATAATTCACCAAGAATTATCTATAACCTGTCTTGATCTTTATCTCCTAATTCAAGATTAACGGAAGAGAGTTAAAATGTACGTAAGGCATAAGAGTTTGATATCGATAATGATTGATACGTATTAGTTTTAGCATCATTAAATTGATTGTTTTTGTTGCTACAACAAATAACTGCCTAACGATAGTTCTGAGTCACAAGGGAGGTTCAGGGGTTCAAGGGTTCCACTTTGCCTAACGCAGGTCGTGGTGTCCTTCTACGTTGCAAACGCAGAAGGAGGTTCAAGGTTATTTTTCTTGTTTTAGATGCTTTAAGGTTCTGGTTTGAGATGTACTCGAAACCAGAAATGGAAGTTCTTGAGATCCGAGTGGAGAGAAATATTCTTCCACGTGCAAGACCAAAAGAATTAGAAGAGTGAAGTGAGAGTGATTGTGATGGTGTGTCCAGAGCTGAGGAATCAACCTCTGATTTATAGAGAAAGGAGATCTCCATAAGGAGAAAGCATCTTGCCTTGAGCCTTGTTGCAACTAAAGGACATCCCACAAATGGTAAGTGGCTGCTATGGACCTGCGGTCTGTTGGCTGATGTTACTCCATCAGCTTATCTGTCTTGCTCGATGAAAAAGATGACGGGACAAGTCATCTTTTTGACTTAGGATGCTCCTGGTTGTCCGAAGCCTTGTAGGCTTCAACCCTTTAAGCATTGTTCAGTAATGTTGTATATTTATGTTTGCTTTAGGCTACCCACGTCATCAGCCCCCCAAGTCAGAAGGTTTGATGAGGTAGCTTGAAATCTTCTGACTGTTTTCCTAGTTTATCCTTTGCTTGAAAGGTTCGAGGGTTCGTTGTGATTTAGGCGGTTATTACTCAGCAGTTTCAATGTTGATTGGACTGTTGATGTGACATCTGGCAGTTCGCTCAGACTAATTACTGCATGTCATTATTATTACGGTTTTTTGAATTAAAATAACCGTTTGATTTTTTCTTTTTTTAAACCTTTTGTACTTCATTTTTTACTTTACCTTTTTCTTTTCTTCATCTTCATCCTCTCAAACATTTCATCCATCTTAGGGTTTCGTGATTTTTCACCACAGCAGGTTAGTTTTTCTTCTTCTTACTTTGTTTACTGATCATCCTTTTGAGCATAATGGGCGCTAAAAAGGACATGGCCGTTACGTTTTCAACTCTTTCTCAGAAAGAGGTAGAATCGTTTTGTGCCGAATGGGATATTGATTTGTCGTTCAAACCTGTGGCTCCTGGTAAAAAAACTCTCTGTTTCCGAGTGTCCATCTGGTTCTATTGCTTTGTACTGTCGTCATTTTGAATTTGCAAACCTTCGTTATCCTTTTTCTGTATCTTTGTTGAATGTTCTTGAGTATTATAGGGTTTCCCTTGGTCAGATCCATCCACATGGTGTTGGCCGTGTTTTACACTTTGAATGTCTTTGTAGAGCCTTAGGGTATGATCCCACTCTATTGATGTTCAGGCGATTCTTTCGCCTTGCTAAGAATGGTGACTGGTTCACCTTCGAGGGGTCATCAGTGGAGACTAACCTTCTTTCTTCCCATGTTACGACGGTTGGGTAGTGGAAGAGTAGGTTCTTTTGGGTGTCTGATTCTATTTTCCCTTTTAAGCCTGTGTGGAGGCATCCTGAGGCCGTTCTTAATGAAGGGGAACCCTCAGAGTCTGAACTAGATGATACCTTCCTAACGACTCTTAGAGCCTGTCCTTCAAGGCTTCGTCCATTTGCTGAACCCTTCTTAGTATTATCCGGTGTTAGCACTCGTTGGGACAAGCCGGGTAGAGATCCTGTTGTGATGAAGGATGGCCAGGGTATGAATTTTGTTTATTGTTGATTTCTTTTGCTTTCCTTGTTTCTTCCTTATGTGTTCTGTTTTTGTAGTTATGTCGGCTCTTGACTTTATCAAAGGTGATGATGCTTCGGGCGTTGTATTTTCTGATGCTGAAGCAGCAGATGGGGAAGATGTACTGACCAAATATCAGAAAGGGAGGTATGATGGGACCAACTATGTTGCTGTCCCTAATGTGAAGGGTTTTGCTAAAGCCAGTTCTTCCAAGGCTTCAACAAGGAGGTCAAGCAGGCGGCTTTTGAAGGCTGCTAAGCCTGCTGATCCTTCTGAAGCAGTGACGGTTAGTGATGATATTGAGGATTCTGAAGATGAACAAGATCAGACCATGGATGATGTTCCTTTGGATGCTGTTGTTAAGAAAGGTAAGGGTAAGAAGGTGAAGGTTGGAGTGGTGAAAGAAACAGATGTGTCAGCTAGCTTTGATGAGGAAGGTCTGTATGTTCCTGGGTGGAACGTGAAGTCTAGTGATAACTTTAAGTCTTCGGCTATTTGTGAGGAGGTTCTTGCACACTTTGCTACTCCTGGTGCCAAGGCTTGTCTTGAGGGTTTGGATGATGATGCTCTGTTGGCAAAGATGATGGTGGGTACTTGTAACCTTGCTGCTATGCTACCAGAGGGGATTAGAAGGTTTAGGAAGGTTATGGGTAAGTATAGTGACTTTGCCAAGAAGAAGAGGGAGATGAAACAGTCCATTGCTGACATGAAGAAGGATGCTGAGGAGTATGCTAAGAAGGAGGTTACTTTGATTTCCCTTATTGATGAACTGAAGAAAGGGCATGAGGCTGAGATGGCAAGGCATGAAGCTACTATTCTTAAGGTGGAGGCAGATCAATTGGCTTTGGAAGCAGAGAAGAAGGCTTTTGAAAGTGAAAAGAGGGGGTTGGAGGCTTCCCTTGCTGCTGCCCAAAGTGATAACAAATGGCTGATTGAAGAGGGATTTCAGCAAGTCGTTACCTACCTTCTTCATTCCACCGAATTCAACTCTGCCCTTGGGGAGGTATATACCAAGCTGTTGACCCATGGTAAGCATGCTGGTTTTGTTGCAGGGTTTAAAGCTCATGAGTCTGGCCAAGTTTTGGAAGAATCTCCATTTTATCAGCCTGAATCCTTGGATGTTTTTAAGGAGACTGTCCTTAAGATGGAACACTCCAGCTATCCTTATGTTGCACAAGTCTCTTCTTACTATGGAAAACCCTTGAAGGAGCTGAAAGAATTGAAGCCTGCTGGTTTAAACGAAGTTGTTTCTGCAAAGGTGCTTCAATCTGTTTCAAGGAAGAGGGCGCATTCTGGTGATAGTGAAGAGACGTTGGATGTGGCTGAAACATTTTCCAAGGATGCTAGTGTTGAAGCTTCAGAAGCTGGACTTGTGGAGAAGGTTCCAAAGAAAGGGAAGAAGGCAAAGAAGGCGAAGGTGGTCAAGGCTGTGAATGAGGATGAAGCCTCTAAGCCTTCAGAGTCTGGTGGTGATGTCTGAACTTCCCATTCGTAGCTTTCTTAGCATCTTGGTTTGTTAAAACAATTAACTTTGTGTTTGTGTTTCTAAGTACTTTTTATCTTTTGTTGGAACCTTCAGTGGTTCCTTGATGGTTATGGGCTGTAGCCCTTTGAACAATTATGCTACTTGTTGGCTTTGTTAAAAGCCTTTAAATGTTAAGTCTTTGTGGCTGGTGTTTAAGTTTTATCGTTGTTTTTCTGTTGTCATTTATGTTTGTCTTTGCTGTTTGGGAATGTTTATCCGGTAGCACCTTCAAAGGTTGAATGCTGCAGTCATTCATCCTTAAGGTAATCTAGGCAAACATGTCACCATCTATCCTATATACAACACTTAATCAAGTGTTTTCGATATATTTTCGTAAGTTTGTTTTCTAAACTTAAGGAACGATTGGTGTAGGTTGTTCAAACCTGTCTATGAGATTCTTAAAAGTGTTTTTTGTTTATCTCATGGAGTAGGATTGATTTAGAAACTCACCCCTTATATAGGTCCGTTTATCCCTCGAACCTATTGAGCGATATGGCCTGGGAGCTCATCCCCTTACATGGTCTCTACCATGGAGTTTCTTGCAAGGTTCTCAACCTGAACTTAGGATAGAAAGACAAAGTTTCTAAAAGAGGATCAAATGATCCTTTCATTCATTAGATGGGATAACATTACATCATTTGGAAAAGAACAACATTTTGTTACAACTTAAACAAAGAACCTTTTGAGGTTCTTGCCGTTCCAGTGACGGGGGAGTTTTTTGCCTTCCATGCTTGCCAATTTATAGGATCCCCCTTTGTGGGATTCTAGGATTGTGTATGGGCCTTCCCACTTGGGTCCTAGCTTCCCTTGACTTTCCTTCTTGCTTGCTTCGTTGTTTCTCAAGACCAGGTCGTCGGGCTTGAATCGTTCGTGCTTAACCCTGGCGTTGTAGTAGGACTCCATCTTTTGTTTGTATTGAGCTTCACGGATTGCTGCTGAGTCCCTTGCTTCTTCCAGGAGATCAAGGTTAAGCAGTGATTCTTGTTCATTTGCCTGAATATCGACATGAAAGGTTCTTGGTGTGGTGATTCCGATTTCAGCAGGTATCACTGCTTCAGATCCAAAGGTAAGGCTGTAAGGCGTTTTCTTGTTGCTTGTCTTCTCAGTGGTTCGAATTGCCCAGAGAACGCTTGGCAGTTCTTCTAACCAGTTTCTTCCTTGTCTGCCTAGTCTAGCCTTGATCCCTTCAACCACACTCCTATTCATTCTTTCGACTTGGCCGTTCAACTGGGGGTATGCCACAGAACTGAAGACTTGAGTTATCCGGTACTCCTTGCACCAAGCACTGAATGGTTTCTCTGCAAATTGCTTGCCATTATCCGTCACAAGCACCCCAGGTAGGCCATACTGGCAAATGATGTTTTCCCAAACGAAGTCAATTATCTTTTTTCCGGATATTTTCCCTAAGGGCTTCACTTCTGGCCATTTTGTGAAGTAATCTACTGCCACCAATAGGAATTTAACCCCTCCTTTTGCTGGTGGGAAGGGTCCAACGATATCCATTCCCCATTTGTAGAACGGCCAAGCTGAATTAACAGGCACCAAATCATGCTTGGGACTTTTGGGGACTGGGGCGTGAATTTGGCAGGCTTCACATCTTTTCAGTTGCTCTGATGCATCTCGATGCATGGAAGGCCAGAAATATCCCAGGTTCATAAGCTTTGCCACAACTGACCTTGGACCGCAGTGGGCTCCGCAGATTCCTTCATGAACTTCCTTAATCAGGTACTTGCTCTGTTCGGGTCCTACACATCGGAGCAGTGGGGCTAGATACCCTTTTTTGTAAAGCATCTCATCTTGTATGGTATACTGCTTCGATTTGTTTCGGATCCTTTCAGCTTCAACAGGGTCATGTGGTAGTTCTCCCTTTTGTAGGAACCTTACAAACGGAGTCATCCAGTTTGGTTCATTTTCAGTGATGACGTCTTGGACTTCCAACTCTGATATGGCAGGATGCTTGATCACCTCAACCAATACTTTCTTAGTAAGGTGAGCAAAAGTTAATAAGGCGAGCTTGCTTAGCGCGTCAGCCTTTTTGTTGTGAGACCTTGGAACTTGCTTGATCTTGCATTGTTGGAAAGTGTTCATGATTTCCTTGGCTTTCTCTTTGTATTTTTTCATGTTGGGTTCTTTAGCAATGTAGCTATCGTTCACTTGGCTAGAGACCAGTAGTGAATCGGTGAACACTTGAAGCTTATGAACCATCATCTTTTTTGCAAGCTTGAGTCCTGCGATCAGAGCTTCATATTCGGCTTCGTTGTTTGTTGTCTGAAATTCCAAACGAAGGGCATATGTGAATTCTAACCCTTCAGGGTTGATTAATATAAGACCAGCCCCCGAGCCTTCAACGCTGGAAGCTCCATCTGTGTAAAGCTTCCAGGCTTCGGGATCAAGAGGTTCGTCTATGGTCATGTTAACCTCAGCAGTTTCTACCCTTGGAATTTTAGCAATGAAATCAGCAAGTATTTGTGCTTTTATTGCTTTTCTCGGGACGTAGGTGATTTTGTGTTCACCTAGCTCAACGGCCCATTTGGCTAGTCGTCCCGAGGTTTCAGGCCTTTCAAGCACATTCTTGATTGGTTGGTCAGTGACTACTTAAATAGGATGTGCTTGAAAGTACCTTCGAAGCCTTCTGGCTGTTTGTACCAGGGCCAAGGCTAATTTTTCCAAAGGAGGGTACTTGACCTCTGCTAACTTTAAGGTTTTACTGAAGAAATAAACGGGTACCTGAGCTTTTTCTTTTTCGATAGTGAGAACAGCGCTGAAGGCTTCTTCAGTGACTGAAAGATAGACAGAGATCGTTTCCCCTGCTTCGGGTGCTGCAATGGTGGGAAGGGAAGCCAAGTAATGTTTCATAGCGTTGAAGGCTTCTTCTGCTTCTTCTGTCCATCTGAAGTTCTTCTTGTCAGCACAACCTTTGAGGGTCTTGAAGAAAGGAAGGGATTTTTCAGCAAGTTTCGACACGAAACGTTTCAAGGCGGCAAGTTTGCCGTTCAAGCTTTCCACTTCTTTCTTTGTTTGTGGTGACTTCATTTTGAGGATGGCTTGAACCTTGTTCGGGTTAGCTTTTATGCTTTGTTTTCCTACAACATGACCCAAGAATTTCCCTTCTTCAAAACCGAAGGAACACTTGATGGGATTTAGTTTCATGTTGATCTTTTTGAGATTGTTGAAGGTTTCTTGTATGTCTTCAAGCATTTCGTCCTCGGTCTTGCTTTTGATTACCAAATCATCTACGTATGCTTCCATGTTTCTACCAATTTGTTCGGCAAAGGCTTTGTCGACCAACCTTTGATAGGTGGCACCTGCATTTTTTAAACCGAAGGGCATCTTTTTATAACAAAAGATACCCTTGTCAGTATGGAAGGCAGTCTTTTCTTCATCTTCCTCCTTCATTTGTATTTGGTGATAACCTTTATAGGCATCCAAAAAGCATTTGAAGGGGAAACCTGTTGAAGGGTTAGCTTGTAAGCATGCATTATGTGAAAAGAAACAAATTTTGGAGGTGTTGAATAACTTAAAAGTTGTTTTTAGGTTCAAAGGTAACCTGTCAACGAGTCAACTTTCAAATCCACCTCCGGTAAAGGATAGCAATCCTTTGGACAAGCTTTATTGAGGTCTTTGAAGTCTATGCACATCCTCCATGAGTCGTTAGGTTTCTTAACCATTACTGGGTTTGCAACCCAGGATTGGTATTTGACTTCTCGGAGGATTCCTGCTTCAACCAGTTTGTCAACCTCCTGGCAAGCTGCTCTGCTTCGTTCCTGTGCAAGGCTTCTTTTCTTTTGCACTATTGGTTTGATGTTTTGGGGAACTTTAAGTTCATGCTCAGCAATATCACGTGGGATCCCTGTCATGTCACTGGGACACCAAGCGAAAACATCGACATTGTTTTTTAGCAACGCTTCAAGCTTTGAGAGAATCTCCCTAGGAAGGGCTGTGTTTACCCGTATCCTTTGATCAGGGTATTTATGATTGATGCTAAGACCGAGTTTGCTTTGTTCTTCAACAACCGTTAGCACAGAGGCTGATGGTTGAAGGGTTCCTACTCCTTCTTTGGTGGGGAACTTGGCACTCTTCCGGCTGATGGAAACGGTCATATCGAAAGCTACTACACCGGGTCTACCAATGATGACATCGTAACTGGATGGTAGGTCTAAGACAATGAACGTTAATGGTTCAGTTCTTCGCATTTGCCCATCGGAGAAAGTCACATTGAGTACTATCTCACCCAAGGGTTTGATGGGAATGTCAGCTATGCCTTTGATGGCAGCTTCGGCTGGCTTGAGCATGGAGCGTTCTTCATGGCTTAGAAGGTTGAAGTATTTTGCAAACATGATTTCAGTAGCAGCTCCGGTGTCTATGTAGGCTTTTTGTGTTTGACGTGAACCCACAAGGGCTTCAAGGACTAGCGGATCACAATGTTTCTCTTCGTTGGTACAAGGGAAGTAGATGCCTTGACATTCCCAATCCTCCAACCTCTGTCGTTTGCTTGGCGCTTCACTTTCAACAAACACCATGGCAACATCTTTCTTCTTGCCATCAGCTATGTTTTCTTTGACACCTTTAACCAAGTGGGCTAGTTCACCAGATCTAACTGCTTCTTCGATTCTCTTCTTAAGCTGGAAGCAGTCGTTGGTGTGGTGTCCCTTTTCTTCGTGAAACTCACAATACTGGTTGGAGTTTTCGTTTCTTTTGCTTTTAGGCAAGGGACGAGGTGGTCTAAAGGTGTGTTTGACTTCTTCCGTGGCTAGAATTTCTTGAGGAGTTTTGGAGAGGGCTGTAAAGTTTATGTTTCTGTCTTTGCTTGGAGGGTTCCTGCTTTCCGACCTTCGAGACTCAGATCTCCTGGATCTGTTGTCGTAGGTACCATAGTTTCCTCTTTTTCGAGTAGGGTTGTTGCTTCTCCAGTTGGAAGCCCTCTTTCTTTGCTCCTTTATGTCTACAGCCTCTTCTCCTCTGATGTGGGCTTCGGCTCTTTCTAAAGCCTCTTCAAGGGTTTTGGGGAGACTTTTGTTAAACTCCCTGGTGAGGTATTTTGAGTTGATGGCATTCATGAACCCTGCAACCTTCATCTTTTCATCTGCACCAACGTAGGTAAGACCTTCTTTTTTGTACCTCTCAATGAAATTCTTCAGGCTTTCATCATCTTTTTGTTTTATCTGGAAGATGACGGTTGCATCCTTGACACATCTTCTCTGTTGTGAAAAGTTGGCTAGGAATCCTTTGCCGAGTTCATCAAAGGTTCGGATGCTTCCAACCTTCAGGCCATTGAACCAGATTCTTGCAGATCCAACAAGGGTTTGCATAAACATTAAACAACACTCAGGATCACCCCATTTTTCGATCCGAGCTGCCCCTGAGAAGATCTGAAGGTGATCTTCTGGATCATCAGAACCATCATATGTTCTTATATGAGCTGGCATCTTTAGCTTGTTAGGAAAGTCATAATCTGCTATTTCTGGTGAGAAGCAAGATAAGCTATTCGGCTTGTAGGGTGGGTTGACAGGGTGTTCTGTCCTGTTGTTGGTCATTCCGACCGGAGTCCCCTGTTGAGCAGCGATGGCTTGACTGATGAGCTGCTGCCAAGGGAAGTTAGCCATCATTTGCGATATCATATAGGGCATGACGTTAAAACCTTGGAGGTTTTCGGTTGTGGCCACGTTGCTAGTCACCATGGGGATGCTCATGGAAGCGTTCCTAGCCATGGGGAGCGAAGCCATGGCTTGATCCCATGAAGTGGCTACCGGTGGTGGGACACTGGATATTGGTGACTGTAGAAGTTGATCCAGGGTGACTTCATGCCCAAGTGGTGTGCCAGCGGTGGCAGCTTGGGTGGTAAACAGTGGGAAAGCAGTGGGGCTGGACCTTGTCTCATGCTGAGAAGTGGAGAATGTGTTGCTGGGGCCAGCGTTACTGCTTCCGAGTCGTGGTCTATGACTGTAGGTGGCATTTAGAGGAGGAGGAGGCCCTGGTGAGAGTGACACTTCCTCTTCCTCGCCATAGTCTATAAGTTGGGGAGTCTGCGCAAGATCAGGGAGAGGAGAAGACACCCCTGAACGAGTGGGAGGTGGAGTCTGTAAGCTTGTCGTCCCATGATGTGTAGGTGGGGACTGAGTTCTAGCTGGAGTGCCTCCTGGAGTGGAAAAAGACACAGATCTGGCTGGAGAAGTCTGATCTGTGCTTGGAGAGATCTGGTTGACAAGTCATCTTTTTGACTTAGGATGCTCCTGGTTGTCCGAAGCCTTGTAGGCTTCAACCCTTTAAGCATTGTTCAGTAATGTTGTATATTTATGTTTGCTTTAGGCTACCCACGTCATCAGTTTTTATCTGGATTTTAATTGGAATTAAACACACGTAAAATATACAAACGCGCGCTACCTTTTGATCAAATGGGTGTTGTTTTTACATATATTTTTTTCCCCTCTGTACGTAGTTTCCATTGGTATTATTTGGTGACATGTTATGATGTTAGATAAAATATTCTGACACCGATGATCTCTAGCTTAGCTGGTTTAAGGTGGGAGGGTTTACCTCTTTAGAGGGTTTTCACCTGAGGTTTGTCATAAGTTCGATTCTCGTCCATCAAAAAATCATATACATTAAGGTTGAAAGGGTCCGGCGTGTGGAAGTACTCGAACTTGTAATCCAGGGGTTGTTAGGACTAGAATTTTACAATTGAACTATGTCTATAAAAAGAAGATAAAATATTATGACAATTAATAAACCTCTTTGGTATGTAGAAGATTACGTTAAAGGGATTTCTATAAATGTCAAGATATAAACAGAAGTTAACTTGTAAGAATCATATATATATTGAATTCACATAATTACTTTTCCTTCGACTCTAAGCAATTAACATGTTAAGTTTATAAACAGGAAATGCTAAATAAAAATATAAACACTAAAACGTACACTTGTATGTGTGTTTTCTCTAACATCTTGAGTATTGATTTAACTGTTTCTGTTCAAATAAATTTAAACTACTCTTTTGTGTCAAACGATATATATGTGTGTGTTGTAAACGTATTATTGTATGTGTGAGTAATAGCATTAGACTATCTCTAATGCTAAGCGTGTCTTTAGGCGCCCTTAACAGCCTAGTCATCTGCCACATAATATCCTTACAAATCCTTAAAAATCCTTACAAATCCTTAAAAATCCTTAAAAACCCTCAATTTACCTTCAACCATACAAACATCTTTGGATATCCTTAGATTTTCCACCTCATCACCTAGGCCTGTAAACGAACCGAACACGAACACATAATCGAACACATTTTTGTGTTCGTGTTCGTTCATTAAGAAATTTTTCGTGTTCGTGTTCGTGTTCGTTCATTTAAAACCTAAACGAACAGTTCATGAACATAAACGAACACAAATGATCAATATAAATGAACATAAACGAACAAAAACAAGTTAATAATGATTCGTCACAATTCAAACAAGTCTAATAGATCACAATTCAACCAAAACCAAATGATGAGGATGAGAAATACGGCGGTATTGTGGTCTGTGGAGACGGGGAGAAGGAAGACAATGGCGCTGTTGAGGCTCGAGAGTGGAGACGGGGCTGTGGACGGCTGGAGACGGGGTTGTGGAGGCTTGAGGTGGGGCTGTGGAGGTGGTTGACCGGAAGTAGAAGAAGGTAGGGTTGTGGAGTGTGGAGAAGAATGGAGGTGTGCTGTGAAATATAGATGGCATCTGATAAGTGATATGGTTACTGATTAGAATGTTAGGATTAAGTTTTTATAACATATGAATTAAGATACTTAACAAAAGGAAATAAATAATAATAATAAAAATAAAGTTAAGTTTAATTATACGAACATAAACGAACAA
The DNA here is from genome assembly GCA_028751855.1 of Ambrosia trifida. Classification (NCBI taxonomy): domain Eukaryota; kingdom Viridiplantae; phylum Streptophyta; class Magnoliopsida; order Asterales; family Asteraceae; genus Ambrosia; species Ambrosia trifida. The sequence continues at coordinate 52,275,992 of CM054128.1, forward strand.
GAATAAACAAACGGACATAAACGAACATAAACGAACGTTCATGAACATAAATGAACGAACAAAACGTGTGTTCATGTTCGTTCGTTTAATTAAACGAACAAAGAATTGTGTTCGTGTTCGTTCATTTATTTAAATAAACGAACATAAACGAACTTCACGCCGAACAGTTCATGAACAGTTCATGAACGTTCGGTTCGTTTACAGGCCTATGACATCACCTATATCTCAATAAATTAAATTACTTAAATTGTCAAAGTATACTTAAATAATTAATATAAGTAAATAAAATAGGTAATATCTAAAATAAAAAGCAATCTACTGTTCAAAAAAAGTAATAATTAAAATAATTAAACGACTAAACGGTTAAATTAATTTACTACACCACTAAATGATTAAAATAATAATTGAATGATTAATTTAATGGCTCCCTTGGAAAAAATAGAGAGAAAGAGCTCAACTGATTTATGCATTACTTTTCTTTATCAAATTTCAACCATAGTTATCCATTCACATGCATGTTTTAAAGAAAAAAAAAGTAAAGAAAGTATAAAAAAATAGAAGAATAGACATAGAAATGGCACAATAACCGACATATCTCAAGCCCTTAAATTCGGATGCTTCCCTTTCAGATAACTTCAGGCGGCAAACTACAACGCAACATCCAAAGTTTGACATCTCTGACGTGGCTCGGATGGAGATAGTTCCGGCGGGTTAAAGATGGCCTTATTATTCTAAGAAACAATAATATTTATAGGCTTCGGATATTCATACAAGCTTGAAATTTATTCACACAACCCTATATGTGCCGTAGAGGCCTCTACGGCCCGTATGGATAGGCAAACCTGAAAACGAGGTACGACTACGAGGTACAGTAATGATTACCAATGATTTTGATCACCTCTACGGGTCGTAGAGACATTTACGACTCGTAGGTAACTTCTAATTAAATTGAAGATCAATTTGGGTGGGATGGATGGTAAAGTGTTGCCTACGGGTCGTATGGCCCTCTACGGGCCGTAGGTGAAAAAAAATTAAAACGGTTAGGACGATGTTCGATCTTGGGCATATTATCAGACACACACACACATCATGCTTATGGAAACTATGAGGACCATCTGGCTACCAGTTCGCTGGTTTCCATATTAGAAATAATATATATAACATTACTAGGATTCTGATCGCCTCTATGGGCCGTAGAGGACTATACGGCCCGTAGACAATCTTTTTTTTTTTTTTTTAACAAATTTTAATTGTTTATTATTTTTACTATCTAACTATAATTAGAAAACGTATTATTTTATACTAATGTCATCTCGATAAGCGTGTAGCCCTCTACGACCCGTAGACAATTTTTTTTTAACACATTTTAATTGTTTAAAGATTTTTACTATGTAACTATAATTAGAAAACGTATTGTTTTCAATAATGTCGTCTCGATAAGCGTGTAACCGTTAACAAAAGCGTTTATATAAACAAATAGATAAAAATAAACATTAATTAACATAATTAGAGTTCAAAAAAGTAAATACAAAGTAGAAGTTGACATAAACGTTTACAAACCATTCGTCGACTGAGGAAAGAAGACAAGGAAGAAGAATATATATATGGGCCTTTAATGCCCATAGAGGGTTTAATGCTCCCACCAAACCCTGTTTTCTACGAGTCGTAGATGCCTCCTGTAACACCGTTACGGATGTCACACCTCCACAGCCCGTAGAAGGATTGATTTTTCATACTGACACACTGCAAGTCAGTCTGTTCATTGATTGTCCTCGTACCTCATATTGTCTACGGGCCGTGGAGATCTCTACGAGCCGTCTAGGGTTTAAATGCACTCCACCAACCTACCTCTACGGGCTGTAGAGTTCTCTACTGCCCATAGAGGCAACCCTCATTTAATGCACTGACACTCTCTACAGGCCATAGAGGATTATGCAAACCTAATTTTTGTTCTTGTGTAAATAACATACCTCTGTTTATAATACTTGTGTACATTTCATAACATATAAATTTATATGTATACATTTGTATCTGGAAAACAAAACGGTAAATATTATTTTATATCTTTTATTTAGAGACATAATAAGTAGTAAGTATATATTATTCATGCTATATTTTGCAAATGGAGTTTGTGAGTGTAAATAGACTATTGCAAAATGTACAAGTTAATTAGGCATGTGTTTTAGTAAAGTACAAGTTTATTTTCATCATTTTTCTACGTTGTTCCACGTGTATTTTGGTTGTCATTCTTTTTCAACCTCCCATTTATGTTCTGTCCAGCTCATTCTTCTCTTTACCTGGTGTTTTTCTCACTTTTCATTGCCTGCTGTCTCTTTTGCTGCTTTGGTATTTTTTTTTTTGTTAATTATTTTCTTTTGGTGTGTACGATTGTCTTTTTTTTTTTTTTTTTAATCTCTGTATACGGTTGTTTTGATTTTGTGTTCTATGGGTATGTGTTTGTTTGTGTTGTTGTCTTTGCATGTTTTTAGTTTTTGGTTATTCATTTTTGCGATCTTTGTCAGTTGTGACTTGGATTACATCATGTCATCACTCTTTTATTTTGGCTTTGCTTATATGTCATGCATATTGGTTGCTAGCTTTGGTGTTTGATTTACATGAATTTGGTTATTTTTTCCATACACGTAAAGTGTTTGTGTTAATGCCTCAATGGCAATTTCATTTAGACCATGGGTAATGGTTAATGCCCCTTAATGGGCATTTTGCACCACATCATCATCATAATGCCTCCTTCAAAGAATGTGTAATGGTTAATCCCTTTTAATGCCCCCCTTAATTATTACTTTCCTTATTTTTTCTCCTCTTTGGGCATTATATTAGAAATGCCCCTCCTTCTTCATGTCCTATAATGCTCAAGGGGATGGTGTTAAGGGCATTATCAAACTTATTCATGCCCATATAATGCCCATTACACATGGTCTTACATGGCTTGCAGACTAAATGTTGATGTTTTTTGTTTCCTTATTTGACGTTCAGATGATGTAATAAAGAAACCACTTTTAAATTGTGTATCTTTTTTTTTTTTTTTTTGCTAGGCACTTATGAAAAGAAAATTTGAGATAAAAAGGTTATGAATTGTGGTTTTTAGAGTATTATCATCAACACTCATATATTTGTTTTTGCATAAATAAACCTCTTTTAAATTTTGTTCCAGTTAATCACTATTGTTTTTTTTTTTTTTTTTTTTTTTTTTTTTTTTTTTTGGTGAGCATTTATGAAGAAGAAAATAGAGATAAAAAGGTTATGAATTCACTGATGTAATTGTAAAATGCAAGGAGACATACAAAGGGCAACATTTCAAGGAAAAAGGTGAAAGCTATGATTGTAATTACGACGATCTTTTGAAGATCAGCATATAACTCTTGCTGCTAATGTCTTTGGATATAACTGATGCTACTATTGTCCATAGTAGGCACATTTTGTAATCTAACCAATAAACTTTTGTTTGTGTAGTAACATATATGGTTATGTAGATGCTTCTAATGACCAATAGGCATATTTTGTAGTTATGTACCCTTTTGTAAATAAGGGTACCGCTGCGTCGCGCAGGGTAGATATCTAGTTAAAGATTAAAATGCAAGTAAAGTAATCTATATACGCTATTATTTTATCTTTTGTGCACGCAAAAGTTTACATTTATATATACTCAAGTACAACTAATAAAATGTCATTTTATTAAACTCCAGCCAATAAAATCTCATTTTATTGAAAGTAAAAACATGTTTTATTTTATTTTTGGCCATCAATGTTTGTAGGCGTGGTTGGTCTTTTGTCATTCGGTTTACTCGAGTGATCAGATATTTGTTAATCGTTAAAAAAAATAGACAATTGTTTTTAATACTATTGTGTATGAGACTTGAACCTAAAACCTTTATATCAATGTGTTTTTAATACTATTGTTTTTTGCCAACGGACTACCAACCCCATTGGTAACATGCTTGATTATTGTTGAAGTAAGCTGATTAAGGGTTGTTAGATGGCTGATTCGGAAGTAGCGAATACTTCAGAGGGTTAATAATGTGTGTTTAAATGCTTGCAACCACCGAGCATTTATAGGGTTACAAAGGCTGCGCATTAATGAGAGGTAATGATTCGGTCGGCGTGAACAGTGAAAGGTGTCACTGTAGTCGCTGTCGGGGTATGGGTTTTATTATTATTTAATTTGTTGCGGCTATATATCGGTGGATAATAGCCGCTCTTATTTTGTTCCATGGTCAATGGTTGCCTCGGTTTTGTCCAACAATCCATCGTCCTTTGTCCTGTGGTCCGTCCGATTGGTCCTTTGTCACGGTAGTCCGATTCTATACTAGTCCCTTTGGTCAGTCTGTTGTCTGGTTGGATCGGCCTTTTAGTCTATGATTGTGGATCGGCTTACTGATCTAATTTATCGGATCGACATGGTCGCATTTTATTATTAGTGAGTTAATTAGGAAAGTTTAATTTAGGAGTTGATTAGCTATTATCTTGTGATTACCCATCCTATGTTATCAGCCCCCCAGTTTGACGATTCAGTTTTTTGCTGAGAAATACGGATCGTCAAACTCTTCATGTGCTCTGCATCGGCGAATACTGACCGTTTCGTCCGTTGGCCGCGGTAATTTAAAACTAATATTTACTCCACTCTGGACACGTGTCATGATTTGATTGGTTAATTCGGTTACCGATGGACTGTTCATTGATTAGTCGTTGTCAGTCTCGAAATTCCCCCAAATCCCCCTATATATATGACTGTTCTGGGGTAAAAAATATTTACCCTCTTGTCGATCGTCCGCAGAGCATCTTCGATCATCTTTCAGGTTCGTCCTTCTCTTCGTTGTTTCCTTTCCCTTAGCTATTAATCATGGTAGGTAGGCGGGATATGCATGTGCATACGTCGGCCGTATCTGAGCCGTCTTTAACGGATTTTTGTAAAAAATATATTGATACCTCTATTTATAAGCCAATCGTTCCTAAAACGACTGATCGGATTACCGATTGTCCTCCCGATCATGTGGGGTTTTACACTAAACACTTCAAATTCGCTTCCCTTCATCTCCCTCTGTCTGTTTTCTTTCTAGAATTTCTTCAATTCTATAGGTTAGACATTCGGCAACTAAGTCCTTTGGGTGCCCAAAAGGTAACTCATTTTGAAATAATGTGTCGTGCTCTTGGGGGCGAACCAACCATCGGCCTCTTCCGTCAATTTTTTCATCTGACGACGGCCGGTGATTGGTACATCGTTGGTGAGCTTTCCAAGCTTAAGTCCATGTTATCTGACACGTACACCAGTTTGAAGAACTGGAAAAATCACTTCTTCTGGATGCCGGATAATGTTCCATTCGGTATGTCGTGGCATGATTCGGAATATTCTCTCAACCCGAAGCAGGAAGACCTCTTTGATGGGGAATTATATGATAAACTTCTGACAACCCCCACTCCTCTCCAAAATTTTCCTGAGACCGTTCTTGTTCTCTCGGGCATAAGCCGAATGTGGTCGTACCCGCATGCCGAACCCTTAATTAAGAAAGGGAAGAAGGGTATGCCCCTCCATCTATCTTCTTTTCTTTCGTACAATGTTTTTATTGATTCTTAGCTTGTATTTGTGCAGAAATGAGTGTGCTAGGGTTTGTGAAACGGAAGGGGAAAGGGGCCAAGCTAACTTCTCGAGCTTTGGAGGAAGGGGAGGAAAACATATTGGAGAGAACGGTTGGGATTGTTTACAACGTGCCGGACTCTGAACGCGATGATGTGACTCGTGCTCCCCGTGGCGACGCTTCCGGTCGTGCTCCTGACCTGTCTCAGATGTCTCCTCAAGCTTCTAAAGATATTTCCCAACCGGTACCTTCCGACAGCCCTGATGAAGGCTCCAAGGGTCGTGGTACTGAAACTCTGGTGGATGTAGATGCTTCAAAGGAGGCTGGTTCGGCCCGGAAAGAACACCATCGGAAGAGGAAGAGTGCCACGACAGAGGGGAGTGAGGAGCCATCTGGGAAGAAGGCTAAAGCTAACAGTGATGTGTTGGAGTCCGTGGATTTTGAGGAATCGTACGATGTTAGTGAGCCGTACGTTCCTCGTTGGCAGGTGAAGAATGGGGACATCTTGTCCGATCCAACAGTATGTCATCAGATCTTGCATCATGCTATCCCTCCAGGTGAGCTGGATCTTACCCGGATCAAGGGCGAGGAATATGCTGCCGTTGGGGCGGGGGTGTCGATCGTTCGAACCATGAGCTTCGTCTCGGAGCTGGTTCAGAATCACTACAAGAAGGTGGCCTTGGAGCAAAAGTTAAAGGATAGGATTGGGGAGTATCGGGCAGAGGTGGAGAGGCTAAATTCTAAATTAGCTAAACGCAAAACAGGAGACCGCTCAAGTGTGAAAAAGGGGAAAGAGGCCATTCGGGCGATGGGTGAGATGAAGATGACGCATAAGAAGGAGTTGGAGTCCGTTCGTGCGGAACTGTCCGACCGGGAGAAAGAAGTGAAAGATTTACAGGAAAAGCTTCAGTTATCGGAGGAGCAGAATCTTACTCTGACCCGCTCCGTCTCTGGTTTGGAGGTATGTTCTCCGTAATATTTGTTACTTGTTGTGTTTGTGTTCTAATTATCCTTATCTGTTTAGGAACGGCTGGATAAGGCCGCTGAGGAGAAAATGGCGTGGGATGTATGCAAAACAAACTATGACAAGGCTCTGAAGGCTGGTGAGGAAGTGATGGGGCAACTTCAATCGGATACCGAGAGATATTGGAATCATCTCATCACATCCGTCATTCCTGCCGTTTCTTATAAACTTTTGAAGTCTGCTAAATTTCTCCAACCACTGGGTGAGATGGAGTCCCTTCTTTACAACAATGGTTTTCACGATGGGGTGGTGGCTGGCTATAAGGCAAAAGAGGACGGTCTGCCGATTGAAGGTGTGGATGGTTACAACCTTAAGGCTAATGAAGAGTATGAAGCCGGAGCTAAAACCCGGGACGCTACATCTTATAGCTTTTTAGAAAAATTCAAGGGCATGGCGGACAAGTCCATTAAAGAAGTCGAGGAACTCCTTCCTTCGGACATGCTGCCTCCCAGCTAGCTTCTTATTTTCACATCTTCGATATGGTTGTATGAATATTTTTAAACCTCGTTTATGCTTTTTGGGCCGGTGAGCCGGTTGTATGAATTTTTATGTTTATTATTGTTGGCTTATAATCAATCGGCAAGTATCTTTTGTTGAATTTTAATCGATTGATTTTGATTCATGGCTATTCTAAGAGGCCGGACCCTTTTATCGAGTTGTGCACTCGATCAGCTATATTCGAAGGGGCTGAGCCTTTAGCTTGGGTGTTTATTTTGAGGTGCCCAACCTTGTGAAGATTATAACAAAAGATTTCCCTTTCTCATTACAACGGTTATCACTAAAGACTATTACAAGGGTACATTATTGGAACCGGCCTAGTGGCACCGGTCTAGATATAGTACTTTTTAAGTTGAGCCATGTTCCAGTGCCTTGGGATCAACTTTCCATCCATGGTGGCTATCTTGCAGGAGCCTTTCTCGTGTACCTCGATGACCTTGTACGGCCCTTCCCAATTAGGTCCGAGCTTACCGGTGCTTTCTTTCCGGCTTGCTTCATTACTCCTTAATACTAGGTCTCCTGGCTGCAACGTCACTTCTCTGACCCTTGCATCATAGTACTTCTTCATTTGTTGCTTGTACCGGTCTTCTTGTACGGCAGCACTCATATGGTATTCCTCCAGGTTGTCCAAATTGACTTTTAAAGCTTCCTCATCGTCCCGTTCTTGCATGCTAAGCACCCTTTTAGTCGGTAAGGCTACTTCTGCCGGGATAACAACTTCCGATCCAAAGACTAGGTTGAATGGCATCCGGCCCGTGCTTGTCTTTTCCGTAGTCCGTATTGCCCATAATACACTTGGGAGTTCGGACAACCAGTCCTTCCCTCATTTCCCCAATCTGGTCTTCAAACCCGTGAGAATGCTCCGGTTCATTCGCTCCACTTGTTCGTTCACTTGAGGATGTGCTACCGATGCGAACACTTGTTGTATTCCTAAACTTTTGCACCATGCGCTAAACTTCCGGTCTGCGAACTGGGTGCCATTATCGGTGACCAACTTTCCCGGTAAGCCGAATCGGCATATCAGATTCTCCCACACAAAATTCGTTATCTGGTTCCCTGTGATGGTTCCCATCGGCTTGGCCTCCACCCACTTGGTGAAATAGTCGACTGCTACCAACAGATATTTCACCCCCTTGCTATGGGGAACGGTCCTAGGAGGTCCATGCCCCATTGGTAGAATGGCCACGGAGAAGTAACTGGGACCATCCCATGTTTGGGCATTCTTGGTACGGGTGCGTGTATCTAACATGACTCACATTGCTTGGTAAGCTCTTCGCTATCTTTTCGCATCGTGGGCCAATAGTACCCTAAATTAGACGCTCGGGTGAGCAACGACCTGGCTCCCACGTGAGCACCGCACAGTCCGTCATGAATTTCTTCCAGCACCTTGATCCCTTCCTCAGGTGAGATGAACCGGTAGGATGGAGAAAGGTATCCCTTTTTGAACAGTATACCTCCGTTCAACTCATAGGCCCTACTTCGTTGCATCTCCTGTTTGCTTGCTTGTTCTGTATTTCCCTCCAGTATGTCCACAATGGGCTTCCTCCAATCATCTTCCTTTCGGATGTCAACACACTCTTATCTCCTGCACTCTTCTGACCGAGGGTTCCTTCAACTGTTCTACCATTATCATTTTTGTTAGATGTGCAAAGGCAACGGATGCCATTTTGCTTACGGCATCCGCTCCTTTGTTCTTACTTCGTGGTATCTTGATGATACGGCAGGTGTTGAACAGGACCATCAATTCTCTGACTGATTCAGAATACTGTTTCATTACCGTATCCCTTGCTTCGAAGTCATTATTCACCTGACTGGCCACCAGCTGAGAATCGACAAAGACTGCCAGATCTTTTATCCCCATCTGTATGGCTACCCTGAGCCCTGCCAGTACGGCTTCGTATTCGGCCACGTTATTGGTACACTTGATATTAAATCGAAGATCGTATGCTGTCTCGATGCCGTTAAGATCCACTAAGATTAGTCCTGCTCCTGCACCTTCTCGGCTCGATGCCTCGTCGGTATACAAGCACCACCCTTCGTCTGTTCCTGAACTTTCTGGCCTTTCTTGGACAACGTCCAGAATCATTTGGTCTTCTATGTTAGTATTCTCCATCAGGAAATCCGCTAACACCTGCCCTTTAATTGCCATTCTAGGCTTATACTCGATACCGAACGTTCCCAGCTCTACGGCCCATTTGGTAAGTCTCCCGGCAACTTCAGGTCGTCCCAGAACCTCCCGAAGTACTGAGTTGGTAAGCACTACAATATGATGTGCTTGAAAATATCTTCGTAGGCGCCGAGCCGTATGAGTCATGCATAGGGCGAGCTTCTCTATAGGAGAGTACCTGGTTTCTGCTTCTCTTAGACACCTGCTAACAAAGAAAATGGGCATAAAACCCTTCGTTCGGTTAGCACATAATACACTGCTTATAGCCTCTGGTCCGGCTGCCAGGTATATAAACAAAGTTTCCCCTGTTTCCGGGATGACCAACGAGGGTAGGTTGCATAGATGTTGTTTCATCTCTTGAAAGGCCGACTCCGCTTCATCAGTCCAGTCTAAACTCGTCTTTTTGGTATGGTTCTTAAGGATCTTAAAGAACGGCAGAGATCGTTCGGCTAGTTTGGAGAGAAACCTGTTGAGTGCCCCGAGTCTCTCGTTTAGACTTTGGAGCTCTTTCAGCGTCCTAGGAGATCTCATTTCTTTGGGACGATGTGACCCAGGAATCGCCCTTCTTCCATTCCGAAATGGCACTTTACGGGGTTCAACTTCATGCTAACTCTTCTTAAGTTGTTGAACGTCTCTGCGATGTCTGGCAAAAGTCGTTCCTCATCTGCACTTTTTATGACGAGATCATCCACGTATGCTTCCATGTTTCTTCCGATCTGTTCATTGAAAACTTTGTCTATCAACCGCTGATACGTAGCTCCAGCATTTTGAAGTCTGAAAGGCATCTTTCGGTAGCATAATAACCCTTGGCTTGTGTGGAACGCTGTCTTTTCCTCATCTTCCCAAGCCATCTGTATCTAATGATAGCCCTTGTATGCATCCAAGAAACACTTGAACCGGAAACTTGCTACCGATTCTACTTTCGAATCAATTTCAGGGAGGGGATAGTGATCTTTGGGGCATGCCTTATTCAGGTCTCTGTAATCCACACACATTCTCCATGATCCGTTTGCTTTTTCTACCATTACCGGGTTCGACACCAATGAAGGGTATTGAACCGGCTTCATGATTCCGGCTTCTGTTAACGCTTGAACCTCCTCTGCTACAACCGTGCTCCGATCGGCAGCTAGGGCCCTTCTTTTCTGGACGATCGGCCTGCAATGGGGATATACGTTTAAGTGGTGTTCAACGATGTATCGGGGTATCCCCGTCATGTCACTTGGGGTCCACGCGAACACGTCTAGGTTGCGCCTCAGGTACCGATACAACTGCTCCTTGCATTCGAGGCTTAAAGTACTTCCGATGGTTACGAATTGATCGGGATGCTCGGGATTGATCTGCCACTTTTTTGGTGCTCCTTCGGTGTCTGCGAACCCAATTTCCGGATACTGGACAAGGGTGCTCATCGTAGCTATCCCTGCCAGGGTGGGGAACTTGATCAACCCATGTTTGCTGGATGTGACCATCCCAAAGGTCCGGATACCAGGCCTTCCGATCAACATGTTGTGTCGGGTGCTTCCCGCGATTACGATAAAGTTCAACAGTTCAACCCTTTTCTCCGGCTCTTCTCCTATTCCGACATAAAGTTGTATTTGCCCTCGCGGAGCCACTTGTTCTCCTGAGAATCCCACTAGTGGGTAAGACACTGGTATAATCCCCTTTTGCATGTATGCGGGCAGCCGTAGGAAACAATGCTCATACATTATATCAGAAGCGGCTCCTTCATCTATGTAGACCCGATGAACCAACTGGTCTCCTATCGTAACCTTAATGATGAGAGGATCTTCCTTGGCATCGTGTGGCTTGATCGATGGAAAATGGATCGGGACTTCACTCCAATGCATCGTCTCTCCTCCACTTTCGTAGAAGACTCTAGGACGTTTCAACGCCACGATGGGCCTCACAACCAGGATAGCCTTATCCTTCTTTCCATCACCTTTCCTTTTCTGATTCTTAATATCCTTGACCAGATGATCTAACTGCCCTGTCTGCACGGCCTCTTCGATTTGTTTCTTGAGTTGAAAGCACTTGTTCGTATCGTGCCCTTTGTCTTCATGAAATTCACAGAACTTTCAGGAGCTTTGCTGCTTAGCCATTTTCTGTAACGGATATGGTGGTTTGAATTTGACATTTGTTTCTGTCGCAAGGATCTCTTGTGGAGTCTTTATTAGTTCCGTGAAGACGAACTCTTTTCTTCCGGAACCCCTTGTCCGGTCGTCTCTTCCTTTCCGGTCATCCAAAGACCCTTTATCTCCCTTAGAGTGGAAACGCTTTGGAGGGAACTGATCTTTCTTGTGGAACGGCCCTCTTCGGGGCTGATCCTCAGGTTTTCTTTTAAAGTCGATGGCTTGGACCGCCTCCTTTCCTCGCACAAAAGCCTCTGTTCGTTCTATAGCCTCTTCCATCGTTGCTGGGACCCGCGCGTTCAGATTCTCGACTAGCTGCTTCATTCTGATGCCGTGTAAAAAGCCAGAGATTCTCATTTTCTCATCCGCGCCTTTTACCTGTAGAGATTCCTCTTTAAACCGAGCCATAAATTCCTTTAAGCCTTCCCCCTCCTTCTGTTTGATGTTATGCAGCTCCATTGGGTCCTTCATGTGTCTTCGTTGTTGTCGGAAATGCTCTAGGAATCGCACTTTGAATTCATGAAAACTGTCGATGCTTCCGGAGGGGATGCCATTGAACCAGACCCGCGCAACCCCCGAAAGGGTCTGCACAAACATGTTGCACCAGGTGGGCATCGGCCACCCCTCCATGCGGGCCACGCTGTCGAACAACAAGATATGGTCCTCGGGGTCAGCCGACCCATCATAGATCCTTACGTTCGTGGGCATCTTTATACGGACGGGGGGGGGGGGGGGGGGGGGTACGAAGCCGGCTATCCAAGGCGTGAACTTGGAACCTTCATGCGGTCGGTAGGGTAGACTGGGGTCATTGCCCTTGGGTATAACATGGAATGGTTCCACATGTATGATTGACCCGGGATTGTGGGTCGTCGGGGCCGATGCCAAGGGCTGCTCAGAGCCGGTTACAGGAGAAACTCTCCGGGCCGTATCTGCCAACCGCGAAGCGGAAGCTATGGCCGTTCCCTGTTGACCCGTGCCACCAGTTGGTTCATCTTCGTCGTCGAAAGACAGCCTTAGGGCCAGCCCTTTGGCCCTTTCTTCTCGGACATAATCATTCATCCACTGTCGTATCTGGAGGAAATTGGATCGGATCAACTCTGGTGACACGGTAATAGCTGCATTGGGAGTGACATCCCCTGTCAGGGACGGGGTAATTTCACTCGCCGGAGGGGGATCGGACGACGACATGAGACGTGGGGACGAGATATCCTGAAGTGGTTTTTGATCGGCCCCACGGTGGGCGCCAAAATGTTGAAGTAAGCTGATTAAAGGTTGTTAGATGGCTGATTCGGAAGTAGCGAATACTTCCGAGGGTTATTAATGTGTGTTTAAATGCTTGCAACCACCGAGCATTTATAGGGTTACGAAGGCTACGCATTAATGAGAGTTAATGATTCGGTCGGCGTGAACAGTGAAAGGTGTCACTGTAGCCGCTGTCGGGGTTTGGGTTTTATTATTATTTAATTTGTTGCGGCTATATACCGGTGGATAATAGCCGCTCTTATTTTGTCTGATGGTCAATGGTTGCCTCGGTTTTGTCCAACAGTCCATCGTCCTTTGTCCTGTGGTCCGTTCGATTGGTTCTTTGTCACGGTAGTCCGATTCTATACTAGTCCCTTTGGTCAGTCTGTTGTCTGGTCGGATCGGCCTTTTAGTCTATGATTGTGGATCGGCTTGCTGATCTAATTTATCGGATCGGTATGGTCGTATTTTATTATTAGTGAGTTAATTAGGAAAGTTTAATTTAGGAGTTGATTAGCTATTATCTTGTGATTACCCATCCTATGTTATCAATTATGTATGTGAATTTTTGTTTCCCAATTGTTTAAACAATACGATTATTCAAGCACCCAATGATTTTATTTTAGAAGCACAAGCCTATAATTTTATACATTTTCACGTTGCATGAATATCCATAGAGAATATGAGTTAAACACTAGGATAGACGTGTGATGCTTCCTGTTTCCGTCTTGGTAGGTTGACCTAAATTAAAACATATTTGGGAGAAGCGATCAACAAGTTTTGATGAAGAGTTGACACTGTTAAGTAAAAGCAATTGGTTGCAAAAGTTGTTAGGCGTTTCCATGTCAGTAGATTAAGGAGGTGCGAGTACTCAGTCTAGGCGAAGTTTACTTGGGAGCAGGGCCGGCCTTGAAAAATCAGGTGCCCGGGCCGAGATACAAAAATTGTGCTCCTTAACTTTAGCTTTAAGCCTTAACGAAATAAATGATGTAAACTATTTTTTAAGCTATGATTAAATTAGGATCAAATTGATGGATCAAATTTTATTTCCTACTTAGGTTATAGTCTAACGGTAGAGGGAACAAACCCTCTTGGGGAGGTTGAGAGTTCGAATCCCACAAATGGTGAAAATATAAATTGGTGAAAGTTTGGCAATTAAAAAAAATTGTTTCATAACAAAAATAAAAGTTAAAAAGGAATTCAAAACCAATCGGTAAAAAACAAAAGCAACTAAGTGTGAACCCTTTTCATTTCCTCTTCTCCATCCTCCCTAGTCCTATACTCATTAATAAACCTGCAATTTTTTTTTCTCAAACCATTTCATTTTCTTTTTTAATTCTTAACCTCTCTCAACATTTTTTTACTTTCTGTTTTATATAAATTATCATTCACTTTAATTAATACTTGATTAACAATTTTGGGACTCAAACATACAAAAATCCATCAAATTAAAAACATCACCGTTAAGAAAACTTGGATTGTCGGAGGGTCAATGGGCCCCCAAGAAATTAGGCCCGGGCCGAGAGTCCTCCCCGCACCCCTTAAGGGTCGGCCCTGCTTGGGAGGTACACATGATAAATTATAAAGAAATTAAGTCTCGATAAATTATTTATATGTCAAATATCACAATTTTACTAATATTTATAACAAATACGTGATATTTATATAAATAAAATAATATACATTTCCAATACTAAAGTATTTCAAAATTTTATATTCATTCATTAAAGTTACAGACATAGAAATTATCTTTTGTTTTTTAAGTCAAATTCGTCTCGAGTTTACCGACTAAGTCCTATTACAGCCGTGTTGACCGCTTTTTATTAATTCAGGGTAATTAGCTGGAGTTGAAGAAAATAAGATCAACACCATACCTTGTAGCGATTACTTGGTGTATACTCACCCCCTAGACCTTGCTTTACAACATTTAAAAGTAATTAATTTATTAGAAGATTTAATGCAAAAATATATTAAAATTGGAATGTTCTTCTGTCACTAAAAGAAATGTCCTCTGAAACGTTGGACCTCATCCGGCGACATGTGTCGTCAGTATAGATACAGTTTACCGGCAACATGTCATCGGCAAAATGTTGTAGCGATTCCTCGCGACATGTTGTATATGTCCCCGATGAAGAAGACGAAGAAGACAACGAAAACACTTCTATTATTCTTAGTTCTACTATTGTCACACCCTCAAATTTCCACTGCGGAGTTTTACCGCGAGGCGCATGACAAACCAGGATCTAAGTCAACAGTCACAATAAACAACACTATATGAAATACATAAACTCAAAAACATAGTTTTCATAAGGTGACAACCATAGCGAAAGCATTTAAAGAATTTAATCAGCTACAAAACCGTGTTCCAAAGTATTCAAGACACTTATTTCAAAACGTGCAACTAAGCCTAGACGCCAATGCAGACCCGTGCGCCTAGTCCAACCGATGCTACCTTAGCGACCTGAGAAAACATGCCAAAAAGACATCAACATATATAATGCTGGTGAGTTCACAGGTTTGTTCAATATGTTACCAAAATGTTACCAAATGTTACCACAGTGTTACCAAAGTGTTACCATGTCCATACTATATCAATGTTACCAAGTACGCTAGCTAGACGTATGTTTTGTTACTACTACGATTGGAAAACCATTACTGGACACGTTTAGCAATGTTTAGCAATGTTCAGCCCAAAATGTTCAGCATGTTTAGCAATGTGACATCCGTCACTTTTCTTTTCGTTTTATTTTTATATAATAATGATAATAATAATAATAATAATAATAATAATAATTCAGATTTTTAGTTATGTAAAATTCATTTTTTTGAAAACTATAACAACTACATCTAAAATCTTTAAACCAAGTCCCAAACCCAACTTTCCTTTAAAACCTTCGGCCCATAAACTACCCGGCCCATTGAATCAGGCCCACCAGTCCTATCCCACCCCTTACTGTTTACAAAAAAAAAGGGGGAAACTATGTCCCAGGTATCGAACCGGAGACCACCCCCACACAAACACACGTGTTACACCATCTGCTCCACACCCTTGTTTTGTTTTAAACCCAATGAATATTATATATAACCCCACTTTCATTTCCCTTTTTCCCTTCCCTGATCCACGAACAGCAGCAGCAGCAGATACTTTTTAATTTTTTTTCGTTTTCTTCTTTCTTTGACCAATCAATTCGCTTGATTAACGCATGATCTAACCAGGTTTGACCAGGAATCGTGATTGCCGGCCTTGTTTGACCATGATGCACGAGTAACATCAATCAATTTATACCCAATTAAATCAAATACGCGTATAACATTGAATCGTGGGTCAACCTTACCAATTAAACAAACCAACGATCCTCTATATAAATTGAACCTTGGCACAGCATAACAACTCGCTCATAATCTCTTCTCAACCCCCAATTGTCTTCAATTCATTCTGATTGTGCCTCACAAATACACGATTGACTTTCATTTTTGAACGACCAAATCGTGCACGAAACAACATTGTAAGTTACACTTTTTTTGTGGGTTTTGATCACCGGCATTCACACATCAAAAGCCCTAACATCAATTGGGCCAACGATGTGTGAATCGTGTTATTGCAGAAGCTAGGGTTCGTGAGTATTGATTTGGGGATAAAAACTGATTTCGCGTATGTTTATATTTATTTTAGAACAGGATTCATCACAACCACAGGCCTAGGCCAAGTGGTTGTGATGGTTGCTTGTAACCGGGACCACCAGGGTTCGAGACCCGGCTTGGACAACCCCTTTTTTCCTTAAATTCATTTCTTTTTTTTTCAAACCAATTATATATATATATTTCATTTAAAACTTATAAATTCATTTTTAAATATTAAAACCTTTTTATAAATTCTAAAAAAATTATATTTTTCAAATCTGAGTTAAAGGTTTTATTTACAATTTTTGGTTTTCTAAAATTAATTGATTTAATATTTATAATAATTAAATAAATTTTATGCTATTATATTTATAAAAATTCATTAAAATATCAAAACAATTTTATTAAATTTCCACAAAAATTATCCTAAACTTGTATATTCTTAAACATTCCAGAAAATATTTTTATTTCAGAAAAACCGTTTATTTTATATTTTAAATTAATTTTTGTTAGTTTTAATCATAAATAAATCATAATAAATTCATTTTTCAATATTTTTGCACCAAAAATTTATATAAATTATTTCTAACTATCTAGAACTGAAATACAATTTTTAATTCAGAAATTCTTTGATTTTAATATTTTTTAGATATTAAAGTCATATTTTGACAATTTGAAATAATTAGATTAAATATTCTATTTTCAAGAAAATAATTTTATAAAAATTATTTTCATACTTAAAACCTTATGTTGTGACTATATTCAACTTAAAATTTTACCAAGAGACTTTATTTATTTATTTATTGAATTCCTCATAATTAATAAACAATTTGTTTAATAAACAAATAAACGTTTATCCCCAATTCGAAGCCCTAGAAATACATGTATCCTAGAGTTATTTCCCTTACACATTATCGAATACTTTAGGTTGATCATTTGGGAGTAATCTCAATTCATATTTCGTTGTCCAAGTCCAATTTCAAGTTATTACGTGAACTGTGAGTATTCCTACCCCTTTTTGCTTTTATACATTTTTGGGGTGTTACATGTACACTATTACAATTTCAAATACAAGTTTACATTTTTACAATACAATTCTAGGACTATGTGCATTGCTTACAACGTGCTTTATGCTTAGACATTACATGTGGATTACATTTGTACTTAGTGAAATCATTAACATGGTACAAGCCGACCTTAACATTGGATAGCGCTATTTGGATTGACAACCCGCCTAGATTGATTCTCCCCCTTTTTCATCGGAGAATCCGTGGCCAGTGTTAAGCTTTTATTCATTTATTGGATAAGTACACCGCCGTTCATACAGTACATTATACAGTCACAGGGTTGATTTCGCTCATTTGTATGATACATAGTTTACATATTTGCACTGTAGCATGCACTTGAATTGTATAACTTTTTAACCTACTATATATATCCAAACTAGGAATGCTCACCAACATTTCATATGTTGACCAAATCTATTTTGTACATGTTTCAGGTGCAGTTTGATCTAGTGCTTTAACAAGAGACATTTAGTGCTTTACTTTAATTCAGTTATTTCAATATTTACATTTCATTTAGACAATGTATTTCCATTTCCATGTAAGACAAATTTTGGTTTATTCAATAATATTTACATTTTAGTACCATGAGCTTTTGAACAATCGTCACTACGTGGCACCTCGATGATTCCGCCATCGGTTGGGGTGTTACAAGCAAAGTTCAAGACAACATGCACCCGCCCGGCCCTCCAAGCCGTCGAGTGGGGCAGGTCATGCCCAATAGATCTATCCACATTTCCCCCGTTGTGCATCCCCGCACATTCATGGTTTCCCCCGGGACTTTCAAAGATCGTATAGCCACGCAAAGTTTAAACCATAGTATGACATATGTTACCAAAATAAGTTTAGCGCATGTTTTCTCCCCCAAAAGTTAAAGCAGTAAAAGTGGGGTCGTGAACTCACCTTAGGTTGCGTTCTTTAGTAATATAAGAAAGCCAAGCCTTTGATAATCCCAACTACCGGAGATCTATCAAAATGTTCACATAAGTGTTCTGACTAATAACCATAAGGTTATCTAGTCCCCGATTGTCCAGATCGTGACCAAGTATGTTTTAAAACGTGTTTTAAATGTTCAACCGACACACTAGACCGACCCGACATCCCGTTGGTGACTCATTACCCTAACTAATCAAGTATACATAGATTACAAACAAGGTTCAAGCATAAAACACTTAGTTTGCATCAAAAATCTCATTTTTGACTGTATAGGGTCGAACCAGGTTTTTCAGTTCCACCTTCGCCCCTTTTCCTTCCACGTACGACCCTTTTAGAGTCACCTTCGTCCTATTTGAGACAAGTTCGACCAAAATTGTCCAGGTTCGACCCTGGGATTCCACCTTCGACCCTACGACTGGTCGAAGGTGCCCAGGTTCGACCCTGGCAGAGTGTTTTTCCATAAAACGCTTCAAAAACATCCGAAAACATCCCGAAACATCATCAATCACAGCAGTCAAGTATGAATAACATATCCCCACAAAACCCCACCAATTTTGCCCCAAATCCTGTTCATTTTAACCCTTTCCCAAAATGGCAAAAATTATGGAAATGTCACATCATGCATGAAATCTTTACCCAATTTGGAAACTTTTCGAAATCCTTTCTTAATCATCTTATTATGCTCAGTTTAATGTGTATATGAAAACCCCCAATATTTTTATTGATGATACTATCATGCAACAAGCCCTAGATTTATCAAAATTCCTAAAATTTGGCATAACATCATCATTCATCTAATTGTAACCTTAAACAATCGTATACTCACAATAATAGCAGCCCTAGATCATGTTTCTATCATTAATACAGCAGCAAATCATTAAACAACACATAATATCACATAACACATAATTAATATATGTTTATTGATATGAAAACCTATGTTTAATGATAAGGTTTAGGTTTAAAAAGATGTTTAAAAGGTTTTTAATGGTGAAAACATCCTTAGAACAGATCTGGACATTTAGGGTTAGATGAAAACGAATTAAAGTGCTTTAAAAAAGTTTTAGGATTAAGAACACACCTTGGATTCTTGATTAGATGTTGTTTGTAGGTTAGATTATGAAAAATGAGAGCAAAAACTCCTTCCTCAGTGATTAAAATCCTTTGAGAGTGTTTGGAGGCGTTTAGGGTTTGTGAAATGGTGAAAAATGACAAAGTGTGGTATTTATACTTATTCCACGTTCGCCCCTAGTATGGGGTCGAAGGTGCCACCTTCGCCCCTTTACAAGGTCGAATGAGCTTGTTCTGCAGTTTGTTCCAGGTTCGCCCCTTTTCCATGGGTCGAACCAAGACTCATTTCCAGGTTCGCCCCCACGCCATGGGTTGAACCTGGGCTTATGTTTTCCATGTTTTCCAGTTTTGTCGTTTTAACGCATTTAAACACATTCTAACGTACGATCATGCAATTCTAACACATGTTAAGCATATATAGGCACATATAATCATGTTCACACCTTGTAGCACGTATTATCATGTTATGTTACACGTGTGTTAATAATCTACCCGTCCTACTTGATTCAGTTCATGTAATTTCACCAACAACGGGACCCGGTACTAGTGTATTCCCAAAATGACTCCCAATGATCCTCCAGATCATTGAACCCTGGACAATCCTATCATAATCCGACTCAACTAACTTAGTTAAGTCCGTTTATAAATGTTTCTCGCTAAGGTAGACTTATGTTTTACCAAAATGTTTAAGCCGAACATGTCGGGTGTCACAACTATGGTGTCTCGTAAAACCTAGTTGACGTCCCTCGTTACTTTTGAATACTAGTTTCTAGGGCTGCAAACGAATTGAACTTTCAGCGAACAGTTCACGAACCGTTCGGCGGTAAATTCATTTGTGTTCGTTCGTTTAATAAATGAACGAACACGAAAAAAAAATTTGTTCGTTTGGTTAAACGAACGGAAATGAACAAAGGTCGCGTCCATTCATTTATGTTCGTGAACGTTCGGTAACGTGTTTGTTTATGTTCGTGGACGTTCGACAATGTGTTCGTTTAAGTTCATTTATGTACGATAGTTTAATAGGGTTTTTAACTTTATAATGATTTTTACATTCAATAATTTTATTTATTTTACCTAATAAGTAAATAATTTATGTAAGGTAAGTACATGCTATACAAGATCAATAAATCTTACTTTTTTTACAATCATTAAATAAATAATTAATAAAGAGTTCAAGTTTAAATAACCAATTAATGAAGACTTCAAGTTTAAGATTTTTTTTGAAAGGTTTAGATCAATGGAAATCCTTATACAACCCTAACCTATTGGTCTCAAGTTCGAATCCCTACCCACGCACCGGTGTCCTCCTTGCCTAAGCTCAAACCGTCACGGGGAATTTTTTTGTGGTGTGCATGGATCGAACCTGTGACCTCCCCCCAGGATGGGAACCCCAAAGGGAAAACCCACCCTACCTCAAACCAGCTGAGCTGGAGATCATTGGCGACTTCAAGTTTAAGATGCAAACTTATTTTTTTAGACACTACTTTATATGTTACCAATATTATGTTAAGTAATAAGTTTTTTTTTTTTTTTGAAAGGTTAATTTCTTTTAAATCCTGTAGTCTGTGGGACTTGAACCCAAGACCTTCCAAAACCTAGGTGTTTTAAAGGCTTTGCCTTTGCCAATATCCACCACCCCATTGGTTTATGTTAAGTAATAAGTATGTTTGTATAACTAGGTTATATTCTGGGTGGATCTAGTTAATTTTTTCGTATATGTGAAATCGATATTATTTGGAAGTTAATATATGTTCTTTTGTGTTTGTTTCCGTTCATGAACACACACCTGTTTGTGTTCATTAATATCCGATTGTGTTCGTGAGCGTTTATGAACAAAATTAACAAACGAACACGAACACTGGTGCTTTCTTAACAAACGAACACGAACAAAAAATCTCGTTCGATATGTGTTCATGAACTGTTCGCGAACACATAATTTCCTTAATAAACGAACATGAACAAGGTCTTGTTCATGTTCGTTCGGTTCATATGCAGCACTACTAGTTTCACACAGTTACATTTCAATATTTCATACCGGTTAAGATTGTTTCAACGTTAGTGTATAATGTTTGTATGAGAAATTTATTGGTCAAACTTATAAAAGCTATGTCTTAGATTTTGTTCATATGAATTTGGATTTTTTTTTTTTTTTTTTTTTTTTTAGTTACAACTTTCGTACCATGTACATGTTTTCATAAACGTTTTAACCGAAACATGGTGACATTTACAAAAGAGAGAATCAAAGAGGGCTTAGGCAGTGGCGGATTCAGAAATTTATTCCAATGTAGTCACTGTTTTTAGATAATATAAAAAGGTCCTGGTCAGTTTGGTGATTCGGGTCGGATTGGTCACATAAGAATGTGTTTTTTAGATTTGGTGAAGTTTCTATGCTTTATTTGGTTTTTTTTACGGAGTGTGTTTTTAGTGAGATGGCTTAACGTAATGTAGTGATAGAAAAAAGTTTGATAAACTATTATATAAAATAGAAAATTATAAGTTAAGTAACTATAAGATACAGGAACTTAATCAATAATCCAATAAAATTACATAGAATCCAAAATTACAATTTTAAATACAAATAAAATGTTAACGGTTTTTTTCTAAAAAAAACCCGAAGCTTAAAAAAAGGTTAAAATGTTAACAATTATTATTATTATATATAGCACTAGTTTTTATCCCGGGAGCGTCCCGGGTTGAAATATCTAATATGACATAATAAAATATATTACTACTAGTTTTTATCCAGGGAGCGTCCCGAGTTGAAATATCTAATATAACATACTAAAATATATTATTATTATTATTATTATTATTATTATTATTATTTTAAACAAATCTCTACCATAAGTTATCATATTCAAATATAAAAAAAAAAACGAATCTCTGCGCCGGGGTATAAATCTAGTGCCATTACAAATGAATTCGGAAGTTTGTAATCGATTATTCTAAAAAGAACTAACATGAAATAAGAAAAAAAAAAGTTAATTATTGAAATATCGAACACATTAGTCTAACGGTTATGTGATGCGTTAAAAATTCATGGGTATATGATCGGGTATGTAGTTCGGGTATTTGGGTATGTTGTTTCGGGTAAACGGGTCGGGTATCACCTAATCCCAAACTCGACCAAACCCACAATTTTTTTTAAACTAATTCCAAACCCGACACAATACCTGTCGGGTTACAAAAAATAGTCATTTTTTTCTCCGATTTTTATATAGCACTATGGTATTTGTTGGAAAGATAATAAAACGCTCGTTAATTTTGTGTAATTTTTTTCTTTAAAAAATCTCATATATAAAAGATATTAACGTTTAAAAGTTATGGGAGGAAACACGAGAGATAAAATAATAAATGTTTAATATTTAAATTTAGTAGATTAGATATTTAATAGATTATGTTAAAGATTATAATAGATTAGGTTAAATCATATTTATTTCTTTTTTTTTAATTGGTTTAGAGTTGCCACATCACATTCTATGTGGCTTCTCTCAAAGGAGAGATTGCATAAGAACATGACATGTAGGATTAATCCCTTTGCAATATATATATACTAGCTTTTATCCCGGAAGTGTCCCGGGGTTGAAAAATATAACCATTCTAATAATACTAATACTAATAATAATAATAATTATTACTCTTTTAATTAAAAAAATAACTTTGCTATAAGGTGACACCATGTGTTGCAGTGTTTCACGATTATTTCTTTTAGCTTCTCTTGATGAAGTATACCTATCCATCTTAAGAAGAGTAAAATTCCAATGATAGCATGGCGATTGAGCTGAATTTCAACATCGTAGATAAGAACCTAGTTTAAAAGAAAAAATCATGATTAATGAATAACCTGAACACTTTGTGATTTTTTTTCCTGTATGTACAAAACCCCACAAAAAATAGTCGTTTTTTTCTTCGTTTTTTATATAGTACTATGGTACTCGTTGAAAAGATAATAAAACGCTCGTTAATTTGGTGTAATTTTTTTATTTAAAAAATCTCGAATATAAAATATATTAACGTTTAAAAATTATGGGACGAAACATAAGAAAGAAAAATTTTAAATTTGTTTTTAAATTTTTTTTTCCTAAAATAACTCAATTTAATTTTAGTAATTGAGAATGTAGAGATAGAGAGATAAATTTAGGGTTTTATGTTTATCTTGTTTTTAATTAAAAAAGGAAATAATTCAAAAACACTAAAATCTTTCACTTATGATGCCACGTGGCAGTTTCATGGAGAGGTTGAAGACACCATTGCACGCCACGTCAGCAATGTTCAATTCTTTTATATATATTAATAGATTTCCTGTAGCTTAGCTACAGTCCAGGTTTCCCCGGTTTCTCCCACCTACACCTTCCGGTTACCGTGAGTCAAACACGGCTTCTTCAACCTTCACGAAGCTTCACCTGCTCGATTTGTCTCTCTGCAAAACTCAAGCCCATCGCTTTCCACACCCACTATCGGAGCCAGCACCACCATATCGGCCTATCGGGGGTTACTCTTTCGTACAGAAAGCTGGTTGTTAACAAAACTTAATATCAACCGAAGACCGCATTTTCTTTCTTCTGCTATCGATTATGCCCCTGTTTCATCGTTTTTCCAGTCTCACAACTCCTCCCACAGCGTTATCGAGGTAGATGTTTAAGCTTCTCGAGTCGGACTATAGGTAGTCATCCGACCCGACAGTACCCGTTTGGGGAACGTCCAAGATCGAAGTTTCATCTTAGTAAGGTTCGGAAGTGGAACACAAGATAAGGAAGGTGTTGCCGGAGTAAAGGGTCGGAGGTGGTGATGAGTTGTTGCCGGACATTTAACTTCCGGTCACCGGAGATTAGGAAGGTGACCGGAGGTGGTAACTGGTGTGGTTCTCGGTTTGATTGACAATGGGTGGTGGTCGGGAAGTGGTCATTGGTCGAAGAAGATAACCGGTATTTGGTCGGAGGTGACGACAGTCGGAGATGGCGACAGGAGCCGGTGCCTCCCTCTCTCTCTCTTTTTCTTTCTTTCTTTTGTTTGGTGCAGTGCTTATGACCCATTCCTTCTCTATTTGCTCCGTATAATACTAATTGTATGTATGTATGTATGTTATGTATTGATAATATGAAGATGATGGTGAGTGATAATAAGGTACACTGAATGTGTCACTTTCTGGAAACTAAGTGTGCTGTCCATTTGTCATATTCAAAATTTTATAAACATATTCAGAATTTTATTATACGAAAGAAAGCTCAATGCTTTAGTCTTCGAAACCGCTGAATATAATACGTTTTTATTCGCCGAAAATTTGATCGGGTGCATGTTTCTGCGCCGCGCATTGCGCGGCGGGTACATTGTGTTATCCGATTAGCAGACCCTAGCAATACTGTTGGTGTAACTCCGTTATTTGTTGGAAAAATCTGTAGCTTTTCACGAATCGGTGCCGGTTGTGTTTCTACGTCGCGCTTAGCGCGGCGCGTAATTTAGTAGTTACAAATAAAACCGAAGTAATACAGTAACCAACATAACTATGCATAACTAATTTGTTTGATACCACTTGGTTCTTTTGGATAATATACTATAAGACTGTGGGGTGTGGCTCGGGAAAGAAGCTCGGGGAGCTGACCGGGAGGGCTTCCCGAAGGGGAACACCGCCCCCTCCCCCCGATCCATGTTCGGTGTGCTCAGGAGATTTCTCCCGCTTTCCACGTCCCCTCCTCTCTATCTCTCTCTTCATTCCTCGCTCTCTCCTCTCTCTTTCTATGTTGAGTCATGTTCGGTGGTGGGGGACCTTCGAGACCACACCCCACAGTCTAAGCATATGAGCAAATTGGAGACTAATGTACTGGCTTTTAATTTTTTACTTATCTACGTTTTCCAAGAGAAGAAATAATAAAATATTATATTTGCTAAGTACCACTAAAGAGTTACTATATCTTTCTTAACCATCACAGTTCTTCTCATCCTCTCCATTTTCACAGACCCCTCACCATCGAAGTTTAACGTCGTTGGTGCCGGATATTTTCAAACACCGGGTTAATGTTTAAAATTTGTCTTTCAACAAATTTATGGAGTTACCGCAAGGAAAAACATTGATGTCACTCGAAAAACCACTACATACATCTCTATATACGCCTGAAAATTCATTGTAGTCCTATGACTACATACCCGGCTTAATAGCTCCGCTCCTGCGGCTTAGGGAAGAAAAAATGGGTGAAATATAATATTTTTTTATCATTTTAATAACAGCGTGCACACACATATGTAGTATATGTATACTTAGTAAAAGGTTATTTTGGAAACCCTTGTTATAGTGAAAACCTTGGAAACTCTAACTTCCCGACTTTTTTTTATGAAAATTTTAGGGTATGTAACATACATGATTTTAAGCATTTTGAGCCAAAAAAATTGAAAAAGCGCCGAGCCGTTTTTTTTTCTAAAAAAAAAACGTCTTCGGGTAACAAATGGTTAACACGTGTTAGTTTCGCTATGTGTTAGTCGAAATTTTATTTATTTATTTTTTTTGCTCAAAATGCTTAAAATCATGTATATTACATGCCCTAATTTTTTCAAAAAAAAAATGGGAAGTTAGAGTTTTCACACTAAGAGTGGGTTTCCACATTATCCTTATCCTGTATACATATATGTATATAGGTATGTATATTATGGATAAGGATAATTTAGAAACTCCCTTGAGTTGGAGAAACTCAAGAAACTCCCTTGAGTTGGAGAAACTCAAGAAACTCATTTGTGACCCTTGATCAACCAACATCAATTGATGAGATTGATCAACTAATATTATATTATTAAAAGAGTTATCTTTTTTATGTGTTTGAAACAAAAGGGTATTTTAGGAAAATTGCATTTTGTCCATATCTCCTCTCTCTCCTAAATCTCTCTCATCTCTCTTCTCTCTCCTGACTCTCTCTCCTCTCTCCTCTCTTTTTTCCTTGCTTTTACATTTTTTTCAATTTTTTAACCTTTTTATAGGTAACAATAAGTTAGATTGATCTGTAACAACTTATGCGTTACATTGTTACATTGTTACATTTTATGTATTTACATTGTTACATTTTCAAGTGGTGCTTATGTAATTGTTGATCGATTAACTAAGTCCGCATATTGTTGCATTCTTACCACACTGTAAAAAAAAGCAATTTTACATATTTACATAAGTATCATAGTTAATGGTGTTTATGTAACTATCTAAACCAGTAAAATAGATTTGTAATTTTATTTCATAAACAACAACAAAACACAAATCAAATAACTAAATTAAAATCAAACAAAAAATAACCCTTTTTCCTAACATAAATCACACAACTTCAAACTTGAAGAAAAAAAAAACTGAATAGTCGTACCAAAATTTTTTTTATAAACTTTACAATACCCATACCGGATCTTGATTCCTCCCCCGCCGGATCACAAACATCTTCAAACTTGTACACACAACCGTACCGGATCTTCAAACTTGTACACATCTTCAAACCCGGATCGACCTGAAAGAACCTGCAATAAATAAAATGACAACCAAACAAACCAATAATAGATGAAAGAAACCTTCACATACTGCAAAAACCAAGCAAAATCAAAAGGTATGTGCAAGCCATTAATGAAAACCAGATCTGACCCCACGAACTAAAACCAAAAGATATTATACCCTTCAAAAACTCTAGATTTGAAAACAACAACAATAATATCAATAATAATAATAATAATAATAATAATAATAATAATAATAATAATAATAATACCTATTGTTATCTCCATTCTATACACCATCGAACCAAACATCTTCATCATCATCACTATCGAACCACCATCTTCAGCCTGCCACCACCACCGTCAAAACGCTCTGCAAAAACCCCTCTCCCACCATCATCTTCATCATCATCACCGCAGATCCACCACCCTAACCCTCAACCACCACAGATCCACCACCCTCAGCCACCACCGCCCTCAAAAACCACCACCGCCTTCGTCATCAACCCTCAGCCACCACCACCTTCGTCATCAAACCTCAGCCACCACCTTCGTCATCAACCTTCAAACCCAGCCCCCGTCGTCATCACCCTTTCAAACCTTCGTCATCAACCTTCAAACCCACCCCCCCTCCGCCCCTACCCACCACCATTAAAAACCCTGTGCAAAAGACCACGTTCGGCAACCACCACCACGATTCAGCAAAACCCCTCTGCAAAAAACAAGGAACGATCGTTTTCTTGTTTGATTTTTAGAGAGAGAGAGAGAGAGAGAGAGAGATAGAGTCTTGAAAAGTGATTTTTAAAAAACAATCAGATCTGTTTCTCTATATTGGGGTGGGGTGGGTTGAAGTTACCATCTTACCCTTATGCTAAAATGAGGATAAGAGGGATGTGGAATCATGGTGACCATTGGATGGGTTTCAATGGTTTCTCCAACTCAACATGGTTTCCTATGGATATATAGCCTGTATAGTATATATCATATATGTATAGTATATATGTATGTAGTGAGACACACGTTATGACCAAGACTACTAACATTTGATTTTATAGTCAAAGTTGTTTTGGAATGTATGGTCAATTTTGGGAGTATTTTTTTATTTTATTTTATTAACAAAGACCTATAGGCTGTTGCTTTTTAATCCATTTCCCTCAATTTGGCCCCCAAAATATATAATTCTTTGAAAATCTTTGTTCTTTATAAAATAACAAGATCACTTGCCTCTGAATTTTATGAACCATTTAATAAGCTCCAACTTATTTTTCAATTCGTCAGCTAATAAAGAACTACATATTATAAATTATTAAAGAGTTGAATTTTATAAGTGGTACAATTTAAGAGCCAAATGTGCTCTTTATTCAATATTATCTAACTTCAAAATTCAAAATTCAATGGAGGTGGGAAGGTTTACCCACTTTGTGTAGCCTAGTGGTTGCAATTTAAGAGTCACTAGGCTACAACAATTTGAATGCCACTAGGCTCCAACTTATTTTTCATTTTGAAGTTAGATAATATTATCTACAATTTAAGAGCCACTAGGCTACAACAATTTGAATGCCAATGATGTTGTAGCCTAGTGGTTGCAACGGAGGTGGGAAGGTTTACCCACTTTGTGGGGTTCCTGCCCTGGGAGGTCACAGGTTCGAATCCCACTCAGAGTAGGGTTATTCTGAAATGAGGGGCTGGACCTTAGGGGGAGCCCGGGGACCGGACCTGAGGGTGCGGGGTTTCGTTATGGGTGGTACCGTTGGCCGTTCAAAAAAAAAAAAAAAGATAATTGATTGAATGTAGCTTGAGTTGTTTGAATCTAGATGTATAGTGTAATTTGGACGGGTATAACTACAAAGAAAAGAAGCAATAGAGGCTACAACTAAATAAAGAGCCCTAATGTCGCCTACTCGCCTCTAATACCATTAGCGATGATTTATCGCCACTAATGATGTCGCCCTAATACCTCGTCACTAACGCCCAAAAATTGCCACTAATGTCTATGCGGGAGAGTTTGCTGGAAAGCTGGTAGGAGATGGATTTCCAAATTTCCTATTCAACAAAACATGGTTTAATGCATTGTAGGAGAGTTTGCTATTAATCAAATTGAATTCGAAAATGAAACATAACACCATTAATTTCTCATTAAAATCAGTCATACATTATAAAATTTCCAAAAAAAATTACAAGAGATAGACGGTGATGGTGGAGCTCAACGGTGGTGGTGGTTGAGCTTCATGGTGGCTTGGAGGTTGAGGGTAGTGTGTAGTAGGGCTGGCAATGGGTAACCTGTTAAGACACGATAAGACCTGTTTGACTGAAAAATACACTATTTGATTTTTTGACTTTTTTTAATACTTAGAATTAAGAGGCAAAAATCTTTCATTTCTCTTTTTTGGTACATAAAACATAAAACTGTGTTATAAACATGAGATATAAATGAGTTAAACGAGTCGTGTTCATGGTTAGAACTTGATTGTTCGCGCGCGTCAGAGACCTGTTAACCTGTTAGGGACACGATTTGCCAGCCCTAGTGTGTAGTTGAAGGTTGATGTGGGGGGGGGGGGGGGGGTAGAGGAGGAAGAAGATGATGTGTGTTTGTTTGAGAAGGAGAATAAGAGGGACAATTGTGTACAATTAGATCATGTCTTTATCAATGGTTAGGAGCAGCCCTTGCAGCAACACACGGAACGGGAGAGATAACGGTGACAACAATAGGGGCGACAACAAGCAACATCGGTGACAACACCATATGTCGCCGCTATTGCTTGTTGTCTCCCTTTCCTTCTTTGCCGCTATTGCTTCGAATTCTTGTAGTGTATTAATTGATCCGCCTTATAGATAATCCTTAACTCTTCAATATAATGTTCTTTTTTATATCGCCAATTAAAATACTCTCAAGTATAATAGAAAAGGCGACTAACTTTTCTAAGTCTTGGAGGATCAAGAATATTATCTCTGGTTGAAGAGATGTGTACCTTGACCTAATAGAATGATGAAAAGAAGGATCTGCGGGCCCATGCACCACCACGCACCATCTGTCATCTGCAAGTCTTACACTATGTTTCAAAAAAAAAAAAACTAATTGAAGCCGCTGAACCAAAGGGAGGTTTCAACATGAAGCCACCGATTCATATGGAGTCTCCATTGAAGCCGTTGAACCATTTGGAGGCTTCTTGTTGTGCATGGCAAATATAGTGAAGTCCAGATGATTATATCGTAGAGGGATATAAATCTTCCTCATTTAGAAGATCAAATGATTCCATCCTTTTCCATGCAATGCAAAAATTTATGCTATACAACTTATAAGTGTTAAAAATAAGGGGTGTTGTTGTATGAGGTGTTATTGTACGGGGTGTATATGAAAAAAAATGGCGGCATTTCACAACTTTGAAAATTCAAACCTGAACCTCGTGTTGGAGGCTACGGTTTTTTAGTGTTGTTGGATCGGTGTTACATCTGCATGAAATTATTTGGACCGATGTTACATCTACACGTGGTATAATACATGTTAAATGGCAATCTGGTTCTGTAATTTCAAATATATTAATGCTGGAGTGCCCCAAGATTTTAGAGAAGTCCGTCCAACTTATTTTTTGCATCCCCCAAATTTGTTTCCTTGGTAGCAGCTGTGACGGTGGGATGGCAACGTGGAAGGGATTGAGGAGTACCCTTCACACTCACTCGCTTGCATGCCACACACACACACACACACACACACACAAAAAAAAAACTTTTTTTTCTGATAGGATGGATGATTCTGCAACTTCAGTGACAATGAGAATATTGTGGGCCCACATTTGAAGGATGAAGACCAGCCCGGTCACGCCTCTTGCATCCGAGTGGGCCGCATCGCATAAATGCCTATAAAGGCAAGCTAGCACCGCACTCCCCCAACTATACGATCGTGTTAAATTTAGATCTTGTAAAAATTTCAAATGAAATTAATTTATCGGGAAACATTGTGCAACCAATCATGTAAAAAATTATTAAACGTGCCTGTATAATGCACTCTTCATCAGTGGCTTCAACTTCAGAAAACATGTTGCTTATTTGTCTTTTATTTTATTGACATTGGGGGTAAAACCTAACAAGTTTTGACCCAACCATATTGTGCGGAATCCGCCCCAAACAACATAACCCTCGACCGGTAACCCCCACAACACGTTAACATCTTGTAACGTGACAGTAGCTTCAACAACGGGTAGATCAAATGTGTGAGTTTCAGGTCTCCAGCGCCCCACCAACGCGTTAATTAACGAGTGGTCAATATACCGATAACCACATTCTAGAATGCCCACAAACCCTGCCGCATCAATTAGGTTACGCACTAGTCCTTTGACAGGGTTATTACAGAGTGCTACCCATAAAATTCTATCACCCCGTTTAACATTCATACACTCACTAAAATTTTCAGGATTGCTAAAAACGTGAAAGGCCCGATGTCTATCACATAAAAACAACAAATCATTTGTTAGGGGGCCAGGGTTTAAGTTTAGATTGTGATTCATGGTGGTAAGATTGTGAGTTCACTTGTGATTGGGAATGTAATTGTTAAGTTCACAAGTCTGGTTGTTAACATTTTTCACCACCACCTTCATTTTATAACATCTTAAAAAACATAATCTTACACATTCACTATTTCCTCATTCATACATCTAATCACCTGCAAACCTATCCTATAATTCTATCAATTTTTTTTAACATGCATTGGTAGAATATTATTTATAATGCATTATAGTCAAAAATCTCGGGTGTAGTTTTCAACTTCTTTGGACCGAGCATTCATTAAAGGCATGCATTGCAGCTTTGTCAGGAAGCCTCTACATGGGTTGGCGGCTTCAATGAAGTCTCCAAATGGTTTAGCGGTTTCATCAGAAACCTCTCTCTCTCAATCAGTGGCTTCACACTGAAACCACCCTCTTGATCAGCGGCTTCTAAGACACCTCCCTATGGTTCAGCGGCTTCTCCGATTAACATATTGCAAGACTTGCAGGTTTTGGCAGAAATGTGTAACAATGTTTAGAAACATTACTGTAACAATGTGTAACAATGGTTCAGCGGCTTCACCAATTATGATTTTTTTTTTGGGATCGCCTCCCTAGTTGCACTCTCCAAGAAAATAACTCGCGTACTCATGCAAATGACTCCCAGTAATATTCGTGTTTATGGCTATTTGTATTCCTATTCCTATTTCATACATGAAGTTTAGAAACATCGATAAGTTAA
The DNA here is from genome assembly GCA_028751855.1 of Ambrosia trifida. Lineage (NCBI taxonomy): Eukaryota > Viridiplantae > Streptophyta > Magnoliopsida > Asterales > Asteraceae > Ambrosia > Ambrosia trifida. The sequence goes on from CM054128.1 coordinate 52,308,007, forward strand.
TTTCAAAAACTATTTTAAACACATACACACAATGAGAACATTACTGTAAAAGGGCAAGCAGAGTCAATCCTTTGTAAACGAGCAACAGACTGGATGCATGCCCCATCATTTTCCGTAGCGTGTCATGAAATCTATGATATGAGGTTGTCTGACGAGTTGTGCTCTGACCTTTTGATAAGTTAACATTACACAACACCACTTGCAAGATTGATCCTATGAATCATTAACAACTACTAATTTTGTGATTTTAAAGAGATCATATATGCTTGACTCACCGTCATCGATAAAATACCAATGATTATATCATGTTTGTTTGTATTGCACTTTTGTACTATACAATGTGGTGTTGAGTCGTGAAGTATTGGTGCCTCGGCCTCCCCTCAGGTTGAGGGTTCAAAACCTACAAGGTGTATGTATTGGTGACTAATATGAGGAGTAAGTTACTTTGTCGTTAAAAAATCAAAATGAGTTGATACAAACACCTTGTATTCTATACCTCTCTAGTAAGATTTGATAAAAGTCACCTGTGGTGCTACCAATATTGCATTATTTTGTTAAAATTTGTAGCTAAATTATTAAGTTGAAAACAACTTCCAAACGCATTAACATAAGTACATCAGATCACGATTATGTATCACTTCTCACACATCAAACATAACTACCAACAATTTTCTTCTTTTCGTCACCTAAAATATAGATACCATGAGCCAAAGTGGTCATGTTGTCGTAGCTACTAGGCGTAAGTTATTACAAGATTATTAACGTTTGTTACTTTATTTATTTCTGTAAGTATACTTTATATACTTCTATTAATATATGTATGTCATTGGTTAGATGAATTTTTTTTGCAAATATAAAAAGAACAATGTTTTAACTGGTAATCACACCGTTGTCTTGCTAATTCACTGGTCAGACCGGTTTTTAAAACAAAATATGGAACTTACCTTTATGTCAACATGAAAAAGAAAAGAAATTAACTAGTAAATAAATCCACAATGAGATTTTAGAAAGAAAAAAAAAACAATTGAAAAAAATGGAAATATGGCCTGTTCAACCGGGTTTTTTCCGTTTACACCCATTATCTCAAGTTTTGGATCAAACTAATCCATTGACACAAAATATATCGTTAATCCGATTAATTCTTATTCTTAAAATATATCGTTAATCCATTGACACAAAATATTTCATTTCGGAACCTTCATATTGGTCAACAACAGCCGGAGCAGTTATATAATCGCTCCCTGTCCGTCCGGTTATAAAAACAGTGAAAATAGAGAGATGAAAGAATTTGTTAGCTATGATTAAGCACTCAGTTCAAAAAGGACATGGCAATTCGATTAGGGCTATGATTCATAGTTAAGTTCATGGTACCATTTTCCATATTTTGCAGTCCGGTACAACCCTAATTTTTAATCGATACACAACCCCATCTGGCTGAGTTGAGTGTTTGGACCAGTCACCAAGAATCATTCCCTTCTGATCTAAACATTTCAAGACATAAGAAATACTAGCAAAATGAAGTATGCGACTGAAACCAGAATTTGGAATTTACAAGCTTCTAATGCTCGAGATGGAAGACATATTCAGTCAAACGCTGCAATTTGGATGGATCAATCTTCTGCTCGGTAACAACAGCATGCTTCTTGACGGTAAACATTTGGGAAGCAGCATCCACAGTCCACCCTTGTTGCAATACATCTGCATTTCCGTTTAATTTTTTTTTATTTCTTAAACTATATGTGCTAGCTGGGTGATTGGATGTCAAGCCAATGGCCAACAAAGTAACTTGTATTTATTTATTCCTGATAATGCACAGCATAAATGGAGTCTACAAAATGAATAACTTACAGCTTGTGGCTTCATTTTCATTCATTCCCAAAAAGAGAGCAGTGTCTTGAATGCTTATAGTTGAATAAGCAGACATCAGTAGCTCAAACATCCGTCGTGTGTATCTTTCTGCAAAATTTAATGAAAACATCTTTAAAGTACACCAAAACGAACCAGCGGATGAAAAAACAAATTTCAAAAGTAAATTAGTATACAACTGTTATGTGTTTAATGATGGCAATAGGAAAGTTTTTATGCACTTGGTTACAGATTAGAATTTCCCACCAAAAACAGCTTCGAGTTAACTGTAAACTGTTTAAAGAATGAGGGGAGACATGGTAACTTGCCTGCAAACGATGCAACAAAATCTTGAATCTCTGCACTCCAGTTGAATCCACGAATTGAGTCGTACACACCTGCATAATTTCGAGTCCACAACTGTTGCCCAATTTTCCAGATGGCAACCACCTCGGGACGGCTCTCTTTGATTGAAAGTGGTATGGATTTCCACAGAAACCGGGCGCTATTTCTGTCGATTGTAAAAAATAAATAAATACATGGGTAACAATTATACTAGGAAACCCAACTCTTTTAACCAGATTTGTGCAAATATAAAACAAAATATCTTAGAAAAAAGGGGGATAGCCAAAGGTGCCGAATTTCATATCAAAATTCTTCTGTATAATTACGTTGGAAAAATGTATATACAAGTGGATCATATACCATTAGTAATGGATATTCTGATATGTCATTCCACCTATTGCACAATAAATATAACACGTTGCGAAAACAAATTTTGTTCACTATCAACGACTAAATGATTAAATGTGATCATGTACAGCACTCAATGGTCTATACTTGATCTTCAAATATATCAGCAAATATCTGGACTTCAGAATAGTGATACAGCAGTCGTAAATCCAAATATCTCGTAACTAGATTCTGGAAGGGCCAAAGGGGCAACTTTACCAAGAGCAAACAATGGCACACTGCCCATCTACCTTCAAAAGCAACAAACATTTTCTTGTCATCCAACCTACTTATTATAGTGATTCCATCTTAAACAGTTGAACCAACTAGCTACACTTATACCAGGAGCCCAGGATGAAGAAGAAAAGGGCACAGTAGATGCCATATTGTCCCCATTACGCATAATGCCGAAGGGCATCGTAAAATATTCAGTTGCATCTATTATCATGCTTTCTTTAGTGCATGGCTCTTTAAGTAACACGTTTGGCAAGCACGTAGTTGTCAATAGCGGCTATGGTGCTACGTAGCGATGTGCTCATATGGCGCTATAGGTTATTTAACGACAAGTAACGAAAATTTTTGTAGTTCTTTTTATTTTATTTTTTTATTTTTGTTAAAAAAAAATAAGTAGCGATGCCCATTATGGTTTTTTTGATTCACAATTGAAAAAAGAAGCATGCGTATTTTGGCTAGTTTTTATAAAATATACATGTAAAATATTTCTTAAATTTTCTACTACCTTATCACTAAACAATAAATAGTAGGCGCTATTTCATCACTATAACCACGTAGCATATAGGTAGCTTGTTGCTATTTACCGCTACTCGTTACTGACAACTATGGTCAAGCATAGAAAAATACTTTGCAGATGTGGGCTTCTATATCCTAGAAAAGTCCAAGATCCAGTTTAAAGGTTCAGGGTCATACTCTGATTATCAATCACAAACGCAGGGTACCGTACGGGATCTCCAGCATGTAAGGAAGAGGTAGGTGTGGGGGGCTCAAGATTAGCCCAATAGTAGAAATCTTTGTCAGTTTTAGCAGGCCTCCCCACTAAATACTAGACCATTTTTTATCAAAAGCCCAAAAAAACTTGCTAAGCCCGTCCCTAAACTTACTACCCAAAAGGCCAAAACAGCACAAAGATAAAAAGAACTGAGACTAAGAGAGGCTTTGAGATACTAGACTGGGAGTCTGGGACATACCTGGAAGTCCACAACTTGTAAGGAAGGGCCAAAAGGCTAAAGTTTCTTGTTTTTAAAGTTCAACGGAGAGAAATATAATCTTCTCACTGCAGAATTGTTTCTTATTCTAATAAGGGTTAGGTAGGTACGCTTGTGTTCGGCCAACACTAAGAAATTTAAGAGTAACTGTTAATATGTTTCAATGTTTGCAGACAACTATTTGCCTGAGGAATTATTATTTTTTATTGTTTCGAGTGTTTACTAGGTGAGATGGGTGGAACTGTGGAATTATTTCTTTTCTTCGGCTGAAAAATTGTCAAATTAAAAGCCCTAACTTCTAATCAATCATTTTTATACACTGATTTTGAGAGAATCACATTCTATGATAATAAGAGAACTTGAAGTAAGTTAAAAGGTTTATGCACAGATGCACTTATGCTTGAAGTAAAATGGCACTAGGATGTTGAAAACTTTATGCTATTATGAATTTATGATTCTAGGTCTTTTGGTTCAAGTTGTATTTAGTATTTATTTGTTATAACTTTTCTATTAGGAATCGGTATCTTCAATGCTATGTTGGGGGAAGTGATGAATTGAGTCTTTGATATTGAACGGTTGTATTAGTAGAAACGGTATCTTCGTTTATGTTACAATCCTTACTATACAATGCATTGGGTGTGATTGACTACTTTAACCCGTCTTGACCTGACCCATACCCAACCCTCTTACGTTACTGTATACATCCCCCTCCAGTAGCAACGGAAAACCATGGATCCCACTGCACTTAAGATGTGTTACCATTAACCCTCCACGTCAGCATGAAACATCCCACATCCATTTAATCTCACTATATACAAGCTTCATTTCCATTTCTGATTTCTCTTAATGATTATATTTTCTCTATTGCACTGAATTACTTAACTTACTTCAGCTATATGCCTATATCTGTGTCCTTAAAAAAAACCTGTTTCCGTGTCCTAATGACAAAACTTTACAACTACAACTGCCGGAGTAACATGATGGTAGGCGTTTTAAGATTGATGAGCACTAACGCATGACAGTGTTAAAACATAAGCAAATGACTTCATGTGCCACAGTCCACATGTTAGGTATCGGATCAGAGTCAGTCCTGTGGAAGCAAACACACACACGACACACTTTAGCAGAAAATTAGAGATAATTTTCTCCGGTCCTCAAACCTTTTACCTATAAACATAAAACCTCACTAAACAAACACTTTTTTTCATTCCTGAATCCTGACTTCTAAGCACATTCATTAATGAACATTACATCTACAATTACAAATAGATACGTACTAGATTATATCCCGGGAGCGTCCCGGGTTGAGAAATCTAATTTGAAATATTAATTTTACATCTGAAATAGACTGATACGTTTTACAGTTACATGCAGGAAAGCTTCGAGTAGCACTTAACCTAAAACAATTAATAATGTATCTCCAATGTTAGTGCATAACCTTAAACAACGTATAACTCTAATATTAAAACCAAACCTAAAACAATGTACAACTCCAATGCTAACACATGTTGTAAATAAAATTCATATTTACTGGTTTGAACATAACTAATGACTTGCCTATACATGATTATTGAATAACCTGAACACTTTGTGTTTTTTTTCCTGTACGAACAACACCACACAAAAAAAATAGTCGTTTTTTTCTCCGTTTTTTATATAGCACTATGGTACCCGTTGGAAAGATAATAAAACGCTCGTTAATTTGGTGAAATTTTTTTCTTTAAAAAATCTCGTATATAAAAGATATTAACGTTTAAAAGTTAAGAGAGGAAACATTAGAGATAAAAATCTAATTTTGTTTTTAAATTTTAAATTATTATTTTCCTAAAATAAAGCCCTTGCCACATGGGATGACACATGGCACACTCAATGAAGAGAATACCCTCTTTGAATGACATGTCATTAAAATGGCTTTGGTTTATTATATGTATAGATAGATAGATAGATAGATAGATAGATATCACACTACAGCCTAGAGTCCTCCTACACACAAGTACACAACCACCAAGCAATCATCCAAAAGACCTACTACCAATCCAACACTTAAACAGAAACTAAATTCAAAGTAATCAAACCCCCTCAATCAGATAATTCAGGCAATTCCTAACCTATTTAGGACACGATTAAACCTATTTAATAAAAAGTAAAGTACACTATGTAACTAACTTTACATATACTTTAAATAATTAAACTAAAAACGTACAGATCATTTAGGTAAATGTGCCCTAAGAGATGAACAGCATAAGGCCATTCGTCTTGAAACGCAACGCCTTGTGAAGCAATCTACATTAAAAAAAACAGTAGGTTATGAAATTAGGGTTTTAAATCGAAGCAAAGTAAAGTAAAGTAGATGATATTATAGGTTGGTTACTTGAAGCATGAGTTGGTCACAGATATCAGCGACTTTGTCATACGATCTTGAAGCAATGGCGTCTGTTAGCTTTGAGAAATCCATCGGACCTGCCAATAATAATAATAAAATGTTGTTTCATCTTGATCTTCTTCTTGTTAATATTTAAAGGAATAATAATAATAGAGGGATGGCCCAAATTGAGAACAAAGCCCAACTTAAAGTGGGCCGGGCTATATTGTTTTTTTAACCTTTTTTTTTTTTTTTTTTGCAAATTTTGATTACGGACCGCTATAGTATCATGTTATCAGCGGAACCCGATCATATCTATCTCCATTAGACAATAATGTTTATAAACCAATTAAGAAGGAAACTCAATATACATGGGAAAACCTTCTCATGAGAATCGAACCAATGACCAAATGATTCCTAAGCTTTATCTCACCCCTTGATAGATTTAGAGATGTACATAAAAAGTTAATAACCCATGTTTAGATTTCCAAAATGGTTCCTAACCGACCCATACCATACCAAAAACTGGTTTGACACAAGCTGATTTCAACCTGACCTGGTACGACAGTTTTCTTTATCAGTTCTTGCTCTCATTACTAAACTTGTTATGACCTGAACCAATTTGAAAAACCGATTTCAACCATACATGAACCAATTTGTATAGGATTCAAAAGCAATCATACATAGTTGGTACATGTTGTAATGGTTTTGAGTAGCGGTCTTTGATTTGAGGACTCACTCTTTTTCAATTAAGTGCACTGTTAAAAATAAATAAATAAATAAAAACAAAATAAAAAAAATCTAATGATTGTTAATTAAATGAAAGGTGTTAAATTCAAATCCTGAGACATTGCACCAACCTTTTCCCAGAAGAGTTGACAATCAATTTTTAAAGTATAGTATAAGAGGTACTTGTTCATTACAAAAATGATTAAATTTTTTTTATTAGAAATGGTATAAGCCTACTGAACTAAACCGTATTGAACCGGTTCAGTCAGCTTCTGAAAACACTTATCTTATACCATATGAGAGTTTTGCCATTTTTGTCTTCTCTTCTTTCTTTTCTCTTGGCGTAATCGTCATGAAACCAATGTTTTAAAAATCGGTAAATACCGGCCGGTTATACCGGTATTACCGTTTTTGGATAGAAATCCGGTACGAAACACTCCGGTAAATATAAGAAACGGTATCGATTTTGTACCGCCGGTAAAATCCGGTATACCGGTTTGAACCGCTATACCGGTACCGGCATAGGTTAGTTTTTGGGTTGTTTTTAGATTATTTTTTTATTAAGGAATAATTTTTAAAAAATTAAAAAACTTTATATTGTCTTTTGGATTATTTTTTAATTTTTGATTAACTTTTTTATAGTATTTTAGCATGTAATTATGTACTTTTAGATTAGTTTTTGTGTTAATGTTGTAAGTTATGAAATTCTATAGCTAAATAATCAACCCAGTTGAACCACCCGGTACAACGCGGTTCAACCGGTTGAACCATTTTTAACTAAATCCGATATAATTAAAAAACCGGTTTTTAAAACATTGCATGGAACCAAGGCTAGCTTATTGACTTTCCGTTCCCTAAATAGCAAATTTCATCTTTATCCCTTATTTCACGTTAGATGCATCATACGTGTTTATCTAAAATACTTATTTGGAAAAAATCGTGTATTTAAAAACAGTTATTTTTCATAAAGTTCTTTACATAGTAAAACATGATATGAAAAGTAACAGCCAGTTATATCTTAAAAAAGTTAAAATTGTATTAGTAACATTCTTATGGTCAGGTTTGTTGGTTCCTAGGGGTCGAGAAATTGTTGTGCACGACCCAGCACTCTGCCTAGGAACCCAATAGCTTTTAAAGCCAAATAGCCAAAAGTATCGAAAGCAAAATAAACGAAAGCGTATTGATTATCAGCGCAAGCTTTTTCATGCTTCGCAACTTTCTTCTATGTCGCCTTTAGGGCAGACACTCCGGTAAGGTCCACGTAAGCGTAGCATATATACCCTTGTTGGCGTCTAAATTTTATGTACTCTTATAATCGTTTATTTGAGTTATTCATTAATAAATGGAGCCACACAAGTTATGCAACGATTTGATTTCAGGATTTGGGTTTGAAGATTGGGTGTTACGCCTCCCTGATTCAACAAGTTATCCAAATTGTTGTGAAAACACCATGGATGTGAATCCTTATAGTTATAACCTTGGAGGGTTGTGGTCGTAACTTCCAATATGTTAACATTTTTTTATTAACTTTGAATCCAAAGAAATATATTCGTACTAGATTATACCCCGGGAGCGTCCCGGGTTGAGAAATTTAATATGATACATCAATTTTGCATATGAAATAGACTGATGTATAATTCTAATATTAATATCTAACCTAAAACAAATTAACAATGTACAACTCCAATGCTAACACCTAACCTAAAAGAATGTAGAACTTTAATGTAACTCTAATATTAACACATATCCTAAACACTAAACAAATGTACAACTCTAACATACTAATATTGATACCAAACTTAAAACAACGTATAACTCTATTAACCTATTCGGCTCTGGTTGAAAAAAATTCATATTTACTGATTTAAACATAATTAGTGACTTGCCTATACATGATTAATGATTTACCTGAACACTTTGTGTTTTTTTTCCTGTATGAACAAAACCCCACAAAAAATTTTCTCCGTTTTTTATATAGCACTATGGTACTCGTTGGAAAGATAATAAAACGCTCGTTAATTTGGTGTAATATTTTTCTTTAAAAAATCTCGTATATTAAAGATATTAACGTTTAAAAATTATGGGAGGAAACATGAGGGTGAAAAATCCAATTTTGTTTTTAAATTATTTTTTTTCTTAAAATATCTCAATGCCACATGGGATGACACATGGCACACTTAAGGAAGAGAATGCCTCTTTGAGTGTCATGTCATTAAAATGGCTTTGGTTTATTATATGTATAGATGTTCAAATATGATTGGTTCAGTGTTTTTAAAATTGGTTAAAGTATTCTCCAACAATGAATGCTTGTTATTGTTATTGTTTTTTTTTTTTTTTTTTTTTTTTTGTGTATCCACCAAGTGTGAGCCACAATTATAATTCATTTATGGTTAAAGGGTTTGACAATTGTAAAAAAAGTTAACAAAAGAAAAATGTTCATTCATGAACCACCTTCGTACTTCACAACAACAGAGAGGAGATTTTCATCAATGAAAATATTCAAGAATCGCATTCGCAACAAGATAGCACATGAGTATCTCATGAATAGCTTAGTGATTTACATAGAAAAAATTTGCTCATAAGTTTGATTCGGAATTCATAATCAATTAATTCAAAGATCTTAAAGGATGTCGGGCTGAATTGTAAGATACTCACCATTTCTCTTTTGCATCATCATAGGTCTGGTGGAGTCCTGGTTAACTTCCGACCCACAACTGCAAGCCTTTGATGGGAGGTGGACAACGGCGGCGGGTGGACAAAGGTGGGAGGTGGTAGTTATGGTGGGATTGAAGAAGAAGGGGGAGGAAGAGGATGAGGTTATGGTGAGGTTGAAGTCTAGAAAAGGGTTGAGTGGGATGAGGAAGAAGAAGGGTTAACGTGGGATGGGGTCCACGTTTATTAATAAATATATTTGTATTCTTTTAATTATTCGATTCTTTAGAATAAAGGTAAAATGGACAATTCATGTCAAGTTAACTCAGGTAATTAACGGTAATCCAAGGAAATGATCATCCCAGTTACAAAACTCAACCATAAGGTCCACAAAAGTAATAAGTTGTAAATCATCAAGATCAAGTTAGTAATTATTGAAGTTTGAGGATAAGCATACAAGATTTGAAAAGCACAAGGACCAACCAAACAATTAAATCTAAAACAAATTTACTTAATAGGAATACCACTTAACAAAATATCAAATAAAAACCACATAAAAATCATTGGATTATATTTGATAGATCATTCATGTGTAGAATTAAGTCATTATGTATACAAACTCCCTCTAGTGATGCATGATGTTATTTATCAAACCACATGAGACGAGTCTGATCATGCTTGCAAACCACCTTAGTCGAGTCGGACTATACACCGATCATACTTGCAAACCATCGAAACCACATTGTTTGGAAACAAGAGATTGCTTACTCGGGCTTATCACTATCGCGCAATCTAACGATACCTGCAAATAAAGACAAGGATTATATATATTTGAAAGTATTAAATATAGAGTTAAATCCATAACAAGTTACACACAATACCATAAAAAATCGAAATGTACATATGGAAAAAGATAAGTAAGGAGTAAAACATTTCTTAGTTATAGTTTAAAAAAATAGATAAAGTTGATTTTTTATTTTCATTTAATTTTTAAATCGGCCTCGTATGAAATGAATTTTATTTGTTTTACTATGATTAACTTAGAATAATAGAATTTGACACTTCTTGTTGCAACTTTAAATGCTTCACTTTCCAAATACAAGTTGTATACCATTAAAATTCTACAAATATACACATAGTAATAAATTTTATAAATATTTATTTATTTTAATAAACTTTAATAACTTGATTTAAATCCCATTCAAAACCAGCTTAAGCTTAAATTAAGCCCATTTAGAGGGTGTTTGGGATTGAGTGTGGAAATACAAAAGTGTTTATTGGCTTATGACATTTTGAAAAAGAACTTTTTAAAAAAAGTGTTTGTATTAGCTTTTGGGATGAGAAACGTCAAAAAGTCAATAGATTGTTTTTTTTTTCAAGTGTTTCGCTTAACTTATTGTGAATATTGGTTGTATGAGTGGAAGATTTGTAATATTTTTCCAAAAGTCAAGATTTTTAACTTCTCAAAAACAGTTTTTCCACCCTTAAAAGCCAAAAGTCAAAACAGAAATTGTTTTTAGCTTACACAAACAGCTTATTGACTTATTGATTTCTTAGAAAAGCCAATAAATTGTTTTGAAACTTAATCCCAAACATGTCAAGCTAGATCCCGATCTTCGTAAACATAAAGCTCACAAACCAAACAAGCATGCTATTCATATAAATATAACTTTATCTTATAACCAAAGATACAACTATATAATAAGTATCATTTTACATAGTGTAAATGACACGTAGCGGCTTGAGAGCTACTCGGGATCGGCTTGGTAAAAAGCCTGAACGAGCCGAGCCTTAACGAGCCCGAGCCTGAAATATGGCTCGTTTAGTTATCGAGCAAGAGCTCGAGCCCTAGATACAAAGCTCGATTGGGCTCGTGAGCCTAAACAAGCCTAAACATAATTACAAGTTATTTATATATCTCTTATAATTTATAGCTCACATCTCTAAAGCCCAAGTCCTTATTTCATAGGACCATTTAATAACATTCGCGAGCCGAGCTTTTGCGATCTCGAGCCGAGCCGAGCTCGAGCTTTTGATTTTGCTAGCGAGCCGAGCTCAAGCTCAAGATTGTAGGCTCGAGTTTTATAAAACCATAACGAGCCAAGCTCGAGCCCAGTCAAACTCGGGCTCGACTCGACTCGGCTCGGCTCGTTTACACCCCTATTTTACATAACTATAAATTACAAACACACATAAAACTATTAAATATTCGGATATAAATATCCAAAAAAAATTCAACGAAACTAGTCATTTTCACATTTAGTAAGCACCGTTTCCCTTCCCTCATCAAAACCAAAAAGAAAATCATATATATGTGCACGATAGCACGATGGCACAACCACATGCAACCCCAAGAAAAGCGCAAATTAGCAAACAAAAACACGTGCAGCAGGTAACGGTAAATATAAAACATTTAAACCATTGTTAAAACAACAAGCCAATCAATTAATCTTATCATCATATACTAACGTGGACTTCATTTGGTCGGTGGTTCACGGGCAAGACAAACCTTTTTAATACACTTAAAGTTTAAAGTGTGAGGTCTTAAGTTCAAGTCTTAATTGTTGAAAAAAATATATATATGTACACTAACCTGGACAGCAGGCGAAGTGATCCCAATAATCCGGATCTTAGCACTAACATCCCCCATAACCCTTAACTCAACCCGATCATAAACCGTAACATCTCTAACAAAACTATCAGCATCAGCCGCCAACAGATTATTCCTATCAACGGACACTATAGTCTGTACGTTTTTCTGGCTATGAGCCGCCTGGTAGAAACCTCGTACAACACCTCGACCGACAGGGACACCACGGTACAAGATAGTGAAGGTGGAGTCACTGTACTTGATGCCGGCTATGTTGTCGTTTCGTGCAGTGAAGAGGATGGTGAAGACGAGTGTGACGGTGGTGGGGGGATTAAGGTTGATGGAGTTGATGGTGACTTGTTGGAGAGTGAAGTGAGGGGTTTTGGGTTTGATGGCGAGGACTAGGATGAGGATGATGGCGAGGGAGAGGAGGAGGAGGAAGGAGAAGAGGAGGATTAGGCAGCAGCAACAGCCTTTGATGGAGGCAGAGGAGGAGGAGATGTAGTGGGTGGTCATGGTGGTGGAGGAGGAGATTGTGTTGGTATGAAGGACCCACATTGCTTTTTGACTTTTCGGTGGATTAAATAGAGTGGAAAGTGGAGTGTATTTTCACTTTTGAGTTTTACTTTATTTTTATATAAATATAAATAACTAACTGATTATCCCGGGAGTGTCTCGGGTTAAAAAATCTAATATTACTTTATAAAAAAACAAAAGAAGTAAACAGTCTTAACCTCTTTTAATGTTAAAGAAAGTTGTTCTAATGTTTATATCGTCAAAAGGGGTTCTCATGCTGCGTTCCCAGTAGATTAAAAAATTTCAACATCTTTTAATGCTAAGCATATCGTTATAGCACATGAACATGGGGAATTCATATATGTAATAGTAGGTTCAAAAACATATATACTATCATAACATGATTAGTGACTTGCCTATATATGATTAAGAAATTACCTAAATACATTGTGTTTTTTTTTTGCATGAACAAAAATTCACTAAAAAAACATTTTTTTCGTTTTTGTATAGCACTATATATGGTGCTCGTTGAAAAAAATAATAAAACGATCGTTAATTTGGTGTAATTTTTTTTTCAAAAAAATGTCATACATAAAAGTTACTAACGTTTAAAAACTGTGAGCTATAAATAAGAAAAAAAATAAAGATAAAAATATTAATTAAAATATTTGAAATTTTAAAATAACTAATAGTTCACTAACAATTAAAAAATGTGAGAGGAAAATAAGGAAAAGATATTAATTAACATATTTGAAATTTTAAGATAATATAGATATAGATTTTATTTAAAATCCAAAATAAATAAATTTAAAAGAAAACTTCACATGATGTCACATGGCATTGAGGCCTCATACAAACTCAGTTTTTTTATTATAAGTTATAGATAACACTATAAACAAATGTTGTCAAGTTTTGTACATTATTTATTATTATTTGTAACACCCCAACCGATGGCGGAATCATCGAGGTGTCACGTAGTGACGATTGTTCAAAAGCTCATGGTACTAAAATGTAAATATTTGATTATTGAATAATGTTTTACAACATATGAAAATAAATACACAACAAAAATTGAGATAGTTGATTTATTTAGTCTAAGTCCAAAATCCTATGTGAAGCGTCAAGCAGCTTATCCTGAAACATGCACGAAAATAAATTTTGTCAACATATGATGTTGGTGAGTAGTACCTAGCTTTGTACATATAGTATAAGTTTTGAAAAGTGGTACAATTCATGTGTCTAGCATCACCAAGGCATTATGTAAACACGCAAGTAACCAAACAAGACAAAGATCAAGTGTAAAGTTGATAAGATGAATTTGATAATGAGCACCCTAACACATGTCAAGTCTAAAAGAGCACCATAACATAAGTTATGTCTAAATGAGCACCGTAACATAAGTTACGTCTATATGTAAAGAGCACCATAACATAAGTTATGTCTAGTTGTACGATTTTGTATGTAAGCTACGTTCATGTTCAAACATAAAGGACACAGATAAACAAGACACGTATATGAATTGTAATTGAAGAAAAATGTATGTGTAACTGAATGTGCAAGTTTTGTATACTTGTGCATGAATCACCCCAAAAGTGTAAAACGAAAAAGGGGATAAGTAATACTCACCTTAGTAAGGTGGTAAGTCTTGTGGAATTGAATAAGTATAATCTAACGTTGCCAAGTATCACCCTATGTATAATGTAACAAATAAGTCTAAGTCTATCTAGTCTATAAGTATTTTCTAGGGTTTCGAATTGGGGATAAGTTTTCGTTTGATTAATAAATTAAGCGTTTAATAAATAAGCGAAATTTGATAAATAAATGAGCAAAAGTCTTTTTGTAGATTTTAAATCAAAGATGGTCACAATATAAAGTTTTAAGTGTGAAAATAATTTTTATAAAATTATTTTCTTATAAATAGAATATTAAATCTATTTATTTTAATTTGTCAAAATATAACTTTAATATTTTAAAAATATTAAAATTAGAGAATTTTTAAATTAAAAATTGTATTTCTGTTCCAAATAATCAGAAATAATTTATATAAAATTTTGGTGCAAAAATATTGAAAAATGAATTTATTATGATTTATTTATGATTAAAACTAACAAAAATTGATTAAAAATATTAAATAAATGATTTTTCAGAATTAAAAATCATTTCAGAAAAGTTTAATGTTATATAAACTCAGAATAATTTTTGTGGGAATTTATATAATCGTTTTGATATTTTTATAAAATTTTATAAATAAAATAGAATAAACTTAAAATATTTATTATATATATATAAAATAAATAATTTTTAAAAAACTAAAAATTGTATGTTAAACTTTTCTATTAGAATGACATAAAATAATTTTTATAGAATTTAAAGATCACATTTGGTATTTTAAAACTATTTAAAAAGAATAATAGATTAAGTATAAAGAAAAGAGTTTTTAAAAAAATAAATGTGGATTGTGGGAATCGAACCAGTGACCTGACCCGGCCCAAAGTCTTAACCAAGATACCTACTACCAGCTGCTCCATGTCTGATGTTGTTATATTTTTAAACAGATCAAAGTATATAAAGGTTAATTATAGAAATCCCCAATTTGAAAACTATGAACCCTAGAATGAACATTGATCCAATTGCCCCAACAAACACAAACGATTACGGTTAAAAGCTTAGGGCTTTTAATCCCTACACTAAACCGTCCCTAACCCATCAAAAATTTTGAGTTAAATTGTACCTATAGATGTTGAATGCTCGGGTTCGTTTTGCGGCCAGAAAGCTTTGAATTCGAGTAGATTTAGTGTTTGATAGGTGATTATGATTGAGGGGTTCTCTTAGTCGCACCATAAGGCTGTTGGGGAATGCTTCAATTTATAGTGCCATGTTCGTTTTGGAAGATTTTGATAGTTTGACCAAGAATGGTCAATGTCGAGCAATTCATGCTCATTTAGAGCTGAGATTGCGTTCAGTAAACGTGTGGTGATGTGTTGGTCAAAACCGAATCACCTATTCTAAGCAAGGTTTCCATAATTAGCTTAATTAATTGATCAATCAAGGTTTGTGGTTGACCTCATTGTTGCAGCGATCAAAGGGAAGGGGAAACAGGTTTTCAGTGTGTGTATATATATATATATATATATATATATATATATATATATATATAGAGTTGGGATTAAATCAGGAATGAGCCATAGCTCAACTGGTAGTGTGCGGGTGTGTGTTGAGGGCCGGCTGACTACCTAGGTTCGAACCCAGGCAGCAACAGCAGTGTTTTTTTTAATCAAAGAGGAGGGGTTAGTGGGCCGGTACTGGGCCTGTGTTGGGTCTGGGCTCAATGCTTGGGCTCGCTGATGGGCTGCAAACAAGGAAAAGGTGGGTTTGTTAGGTGGGCTTAGTTGGGTTGGGTTAGTGTGTTAAAGTAGATGGTTTGTTTGGTGTTTGATTTATTATTATTATTATTATTATTATTATTATTATTATTATTATTATTATTATTATTATTATTATTATTATTATTATTATTATTATTATTATAAGTGAGGATAAAATGTGACGTACAAGATAGGAGGGACGAAATAAATAAATAAATATATATATATATATAATAGTGATAAAAGTGACGGATGTCACATTATTATTATTATTATTATTATTATTATTATTATTATTATTATTATTATTATTATTATTATTGGTAGTAGTAGTAGTAGTAGTAGAAGTTATTAACTTAGGTATTGACTATTGAATTAGATGATTACAAACTCTAAAGTGTACAGAATATATATATGCATACAAAATGACAACCCTTACTCCTAAATACATGCTCTTTATATGTACTTGGTCAAGGGTCTTTGGTCAATCCTAAATACATAGTCTTTGGTCAATATTTCCGTTAATACTCCCCCTTAGTTTGAGCGGGAGTTGTGACAAACGGTCAAACTAGATCGGAAATTTTTGAACAATTGTCGTGACAATCCTTCGGTTAAGATATCTGCGTACTGATAGGAAGAAGGCACATGCAAAACGTGGACTTGACCAAGACGTACTCTTTCTCGGACAAAATGAATATCCAACTCGACATGTTTAGTTCTCAGATTCTGTACTGGATTTTCTGAAAGATAAACAGCTGAAACATTGTCACAGTAGACAATAGTGGCCTAACGAATTGGCACATGGAGCTCTAGAAGGAGATTGCGCAGCCAAGTTGTTTCAGCAACAGCATTAGCGACGCCGCGGTATTCGGCTTCAGCGCTAGATCTTGAAACTGTGGGTTGACGCTTTGAGGACCATGACAAGAGATTGTTACTGTCACACCCACAAATTCCACATGCAAGATTTTACCGCGAGCCGCGTAACAAACCAGGATCCAAGTCAATGATCTCAATAAATGTATGTGCGAGAATGGATCGTATAACAACAAAGAATGATCAAACAAGTTAGTTTTAGGTGCGGAATCCCTAAAACAATCACAAAATAATAGTCAAACAGATCAAAACAAGCAAATCATCATTTTCAAAAGCTTTTCATTAATTAACAACTCGATTACACGTTGAAAGATCAATACAAACAGGGTGAGAACGTGAAAAGAGCTAAACAAAACACTAGAGAGAATATCAGAAAGTGGAGGGAATAATAATGACAAAAAGTTACATTCAAAAATCAAGCTTGTCTATTTATAAACTGCACATTCGCCCATTTGATTCATGCGAATGTGCAGGTTCGCCCAATCTGTCTGGTCGAACCAAGCTATACAATAAACTATATTCACATTCGTCCACAGCTTCTTCCTTCGCACCTTCTATTCTTCCTTCGCACCTTCTAAAACTCTCCTTCGCACCATCGACAAATCACAAAATAAGTTTGTTGTTCAATCCGAAGCACTAGTCGCACAATTGCATCTACAAACTCCCCCTCGACTATTGCTTGGATTGCTGTCGACGTTGTTCGTCCATTCTAATGTTCATCAGTTTGATATGTCGTTGAATCTTCTGTTCTTTCGTCAAAACCGGTTCCTGAAATTGCTTTTGCTTCGGCTTTTTCAATTCAGGCACCTTTTGCTTCTCAACAAACTTTCCGAGCTTCTCGCCATAGTCACAACCAACATTAATGTCATATGCAAAGCACAGAAATACCACACGTTGGTACTTTCCTGCTTGCTCAGCATCCTTCGCATCAGAATAGATCGGATTGTAAAACAACATTATTATATCCTCATGTGAACAGTTTATTAACCACATGGGATCAAAAATGTGTACTTTCTTGTAGTTCTTCTCTCCGTCTTTCAATACAATCACAGCCTCTGCAATCTTCCAATCGTAATACCACCAGATGAAATCTTTGGCGAAGTGTTGTGGGATTGGCAACAAAGGAATCTTTTTCAACACTCGTGGTGGTTTGTACTTTAACGTCACCTTGGGCATACCTGTAATCTGATCAATATCCTTTTTGTGAACAATACGTTTCGGATATTGTGGTTTAAACAAATCCCACTTGGTTCGGCTTTCTCTCGTCATCTTCTCAGCAAAGTAGGTAATCTGACTATTTGACGCTCCCGTTAAATGGTGACGACAAATATCACGGATTGCCCAATAGGGAAGAGTCTTCAAATGATGAAATTTATCGAAATATAAGATCCCCTTCTCCCACTTCACTGCAATGCATCTCAATTCTTTAACAAACTTCCAGGCCAATGCACGACCTTTGAAAATACCACTATGAAGTTTGTAAAAGCTTCCTTGAATTTCAGCTTTTGGACGATTGTTTTCTTTCTCTTTCAATTTTCTCAAGAATTCCTTCAAACTCTCCGACTGCTCGAACCGTGGTTTGTCATGCCCTTTGAAAATTTCATCTTCAAATGCTTTACTCTTCTCTTTCGCCAGTTTCTCGGCTTGGTTTAGCAATTCATCTGAGAATCCAGGAAATCCACAATCTTGATTAGTCTTGAAGTATTGTGGATACTCCTCACTCGTTATGTCTTCCATTTCAACATCCTCAAACGCAGGAACATCACAGTCATCAGAATGATTCCCGGCTTCCTTCTCAGGTATCTTTGGAATAAAATTATCAGCAAGCAATTCTTCCAAAGTCTTTCCTACCTGTTTAGCTAAACCCTCAAGTATCTCTTTTGAAATCGCCGCCGAAACCTCTCCATCTTCAAGATCAGGATCATCAAACTCCAACTCAAATAGTTTATTGCTCGACTCAAATATCTCCGGAAATCTGCTTGTCATGTCAATCGTCCAGACTCGATCTGTGAGCATCTGGCGATACATGTTCTTGTCGTCTTCAGATAACGACTGCAGTTTCTCATTCCAGAAGATATCGTCATCCACATTCTCTCATGGAGTCTTAGAGCTCGATTCTCCACCCTTACTTGAATCACGCTTTTCATATGTAAACTTGTCAGCGTTATCATCATCATCATCACTACTACTATCGAAAGCAGAGCTGTTTCCATCACTCGATCCACCATATGAACCTCCATCATCCCCATCATCTTTCTTCTTCTTCTTCTTAGTATCATTACCTGCATCTTCATCAAGTTCTTCATCTTCTTCTTCGTCAGATGGTTCAAAATCGACCTGTTCTTCTTCTCTTTCCTTATCTTCTTCACCAGCTTGAAGTTGAGGAGCTCGAGAGTACAAGTCTTTGATCAAATTATCCATATTCTTGTTACTCTTCTTCAACTGTTTATTCTCCTCCTTCAAGACGATAATTCTTCTGGTGTTTCGTTGCTCGTGCTTCAGCAACTTCTTATTCTCTCTTTTCAACCTCTTGATAGTTTTCTTCAAAACTTCATTATCATCATGTGATGTGACTACGACCTCCAACATCTTTTGATCATTAGTTTTCAATTGCTCGATCTCAGTTTGCTGTTTGTTGATTATATTCATCATCTCAGACAATCTCTGATTTACAGCACTCATAATATCACTATCCACCGAAACTTTCTTCTTCATAGGTGGTTCAACAACATCAGGCAGTTTGCCTTTTCTAATCTTCTTGAGCACATTATCCAATGCTTCGTTAAACTGATCAACAGGTATATCTTCACTCTGTTGTGTGCTTGATGTTGTCGCAGTCTTTTGCTTTTTCTGTGCTGGTGCAGTAACCGGTGACTTAGAACTAGAAGCCGGTGGTAGTTTCTTACCAGCTATAAGCGATTCAATCTCCTTCTTCCTCTTAATACTAGGTTTCTCTTGTTTCTTCTTCTTTGACTTTTCAGCTTGTACAGGAGAACCAGTAAAAGTTTCATCTATGTTCATAATCAATTCATCTTCATCAACAGGAATAGGACTCTTATTCCCTTGATCTTCAACATTCTGACTAGTAGACACACCAGCCTCAGTGGCCTTGGGCGAGGCGGTCTTCACTGTCTCAGCATCTGAATCCCAACGTTCATCTTCCTGCGTCTCTTCAGAATCAACTAACGCCTCATCAACTAAGTGTAACCCTTTCTTCGCCATGCTCTTATGTCTTCTTGGTGTGCTTTTCTTCTTTTCAGGTTCAGTTGCAACCTCTAACCTTATCTCTTTCTTCTTAATCTTTCCACTTTTTGCACCGACATTCACAACCTGTCTTTTGCGTTTCGCATCAGGATCAACAGGATGTAATGGGTTATCAGGATCAGAATCACTGTTTGCATGTCTCACAAGCCCTTCACCTGGATCTGTATAATCAACTCTTGCTAGATGTCCAAATAAACGCCTTACTGGAGGACGTTCATTAACTGACAATCCCTTATACGCCTTCATCCTAGCAAGTGTATTAAGCGACATATGTTCTTGAACAACTATGTGCTTAGGATTTCTTTTCAATTCCTTATACTTGTTGTCAAACACCATCTGGTGGAAACGAGGATATAATAGAAACTTCAGATTCCTCGTGCCGTTCACAGGCTCTAGCAAATGTTGCATCAGCATGCCTGAAACATTGAACGGTTTGTTCAACACCAAGGCAACCATCATAGAACTGATACTTTTGCGCATTAAATCATATCCTCCAGCTGCAAATCCAAATACATGTATTAAAACGTGTGCCAAGTATTTGAATTGAGGGCACAATTTTCCTTTGTGCAATGAACCGTCAGTGATTGGTCCATTGTATTTCATTCTGAGAAAGCACTTTCGCTGATCCATAAAGCTAAACTCCTTAGGATCTGTCGGCTCATCATCTAAGTTCAACGCTTCTCTTAGATCCTCCTCACAAACAATGACTCTCTGCCCTTGAATCTTGCTCGTCAAACATGATTCGCATTTCCAGAAATCAAGCTTCGCTCCCGACCAGAATTCTTGCATCATATCTCTGTAGATAATCGTCGGTGTAGCAATAGCATCTATCACCCTGCATCTCTTCAAGAAATCAATAATACCGATAAACTCCGTGTGCTTTTTAACCTCTCCGAGATACGCACAGCAGTTATGCGCATTCTCGAAGGCTAAAAGCTCTTCTGAAACTGTCTTGGCAGGCTGTGAGGATGATCCAGCTTGTTCCATCGTCTTTTCCTGCTCGGACATCGTTAAATCTGCAAAACAAAATAAAGACACATGTTAAAATTCGACAAAATCTCAAACTTGAAAATTTTGGTAATAAACATCTTCATTCGCCCAAACGGGGGTACGAATGAGAAATCCATAAGGCACGAATGAGAAGTTTTTATGGTACGAATGTATTGATTTTGATAAAAAGTTTCATTCGACCAAACTTTCTTCATTCGATCGGTTGGTTATCTCCTTCGCCCATTCGAAAGGGTCGAAGGTGATTGTTCTTATTTTAAATTTTCAATTTTGAAATTCAAGTTTTCTGATCATGTTCTTTTGATTGAAAAAGATCCTAACAATGCCGATTAACCATTTTATACTAACAAATTCATCAATTAATCATTGTATTTGTGTTTTCAATTAAAACTAGGGTTCAAACCATAACAGATGATCAATTGATCAAACTGTTGTTTTTGAATCCATGGTTTATGGTAATTCTCCCCCTAAAACACACATACAATGAAACCTAATCAGTAATTGTCACAATGATGTTGATTATAAGCAGTTTTAATAGTTAGGGCTCGAAACAGTAAACAGGGATTAAATCCTTCAATCCTTGATGTTAACCTGTATATGATAGTGCAAAAGAATCAGTAGAAAGTGACGAGCACAATGGTAAGATTCAAAATATCAAAGCAACAAGGTGAGGTTAAGATGAAAATTCTGAAATTTTTTTGAATGAGGTTCGAATGAGACAGAAAGGTATATATAGGCATCCTCCTTCGCCCATTCTATACGTACGAAAGAGAAACTTTTGTCTCCTTCGACCCTAGTGAAAGGTTCGAATGAGCCAAAAGGGTTCGAATGAAACATATGTTCAAGAACACTCTCCTTCGCCCGTTTAAAACATACGAAGGAACATGAAAATCCCACATTCGACCAACCGAATGGGCGAATGAGAAATTGGATTTTTTGATAAATTTTCCAAATCTCAAAAAACGAGTCCCGGTCCAATTATTTTCCAACTTTTAAGCATCCAAAAATCATATTTTCACATTTAAAAAGTTACAAAGCTCAAATGGTGTAACAAGGTTTAGAAAATCGACATCAACCACCATCAGTTATCAAAAATAAGATGGAAATGAAAAATCTTTTTGGATTTTCTAAAGTTTATGCTAAAACACACCTAAAATCTTTTTGAGTTTTGTAATTTTTGACGAGAAAATAAAATGCAGAAATGTAAAAGAAAAACTGTAAATGTTTTTGGGATTTCCGGTAAAGAGATCATATCAGTTATTGAGAAATCTGATCACACCGTTGATCTTTTTGAATTATTATCATTAAAGACAATGTGTGATCTGGCAACTGCTGATATTGTGATCCACATAAACTCACATGCAGACTTTTGTGCAGTGCTTTATACTGATACTGATATTTATAGTATAAACGCAATTGTCTGTGGTTCCCACGCACACGAAATACTCCCGTATCAAGAAGTAAATGCACAAAGACTCATTGTAAAGCGTGATTATGCTTTCGTCGTCTGTAATTGTACAAGATATAATGCATAGAGGTATACAGGTCAGCAAATTAATGCAGCAAAGTAACATTTGCACTATACCAGGTTGAGGACTGATATTAATCATGATTTGCATCAGTGATTAATACGATGTAATAGATAATCTTTGATCATCATATAACATGGAAAGTTCCTCAATTCGGTAACTTTAGGATTTGGCATAAAGCTCTTTAATAAAGACACCCTGTCTGATCTAGGTCCGTAATGGCTTACATCAGAAGATCAGAGAGGCTATCCCCAGACAACTAATAACATAACGACCCTAAACCTCCGAGTTTTGTACAAATACCCTATCAAACGAAATTACGGTACTAAGACCATATGCCCATGAGGAGTTCATCCACACAATCAATTTGTTTGATATGTATGTATCAGGCACGCAGTAATAGGTCTACGAAGCCTATCAGCACATCGCATAGACTCAGACACACGCCCTATATAGCAGTACATTACTTAGAATGTGTCAGATCCCCACTGATGTACTATCATTTCCCTTTATACTCCAGGAAATCATTTTTGATTTTTCTGATTTTTATAGATTTTCGAATTTACTGTTCCCAAGGATAAGCTGGAGCATTTCAAATATGTGACTGCCCAGATATCGTTTGTTCACAGAAATCTGACGGCATTAATCTAAGGGAAGAAGATATAGCAGTCAGCAAAGAAATTTTCTAATTTTTTATGGATTTTGAAATTTTTCAATGTTTTTGGTTTTTTCGAAATTTTTCTGAAAAACAGTAAAAAGTTTAAACTAAAAAGTGATAGACTGAGGTGGTGATCAATCCTGTTTTTCTTTAATACCATTAGCTTTTAAAAGATAATCAAATCTGGATTTGTCAAAAGCTTTGGTAAAAAGATCTGCGCGTTGGTAATCAGTGTGGATTTTGACCATATCGATCAACTCTTTAGCATAACAATCACGGATAAAATGATATTTAATCCGGATATGTTTAGCCTTTGAGTGATTTACTAAGTCTTTTGTTAATGCGATTGCGGCCTCATTATCACAGTAAATAGGGGTTTTAAGAAATTGCAAACCGTAATCCACCATCTGTTGTTGGATCCAAAGAACCTGTGAGCAGCAGCTCGATGCTAAAACGTATTCTGCTTCACATGTAGATAGTGCAACTGCGGTTTGTTTCTTGCATTGCCAGGTCACGAGCCTGCTCCCCATAAACTGACATCCAGCCGTTGTGGATTTGCTGTCTTTGTCACAGCCGCCCCAATCTGCATCACTAAAAGCGAGTAGGTCAAAATTATCATCATGAGGGTACCAAAGTCCTTTCGATGGACAACCCTTCAGATATCTAAGGATACGCTTGACAGCTGCAAGATGACTCTGTTTCGGCTTCGATTGATATCGTGCACAAAGACATGTCGCAAACATTATATCAGGTCTAGACACGGTGAGATACATCAGAGATCGGACGATTGCTCTGTATGTAAATGGATCAGTCAGCTCCCCCTTAAGGTCAACTCCAATCCCGTGATTAGGTTGTATCGGGGTATCCATCGGCTTCGAATCATCCATCTGGAATCGGCTCAAGACTTCAGAAACGTATTTCGTCTGGTGAATAAAGATCCCCGTTGGTCTTTGCTCCACCTGCAAGCCTAGGAAAAACTGCATTTCTCCCATTGCGCTCATTTCGAACTTTTCCTGCATAACTTTTTCAAATTCCCTGCACAGAAGTTCGTTAGTAGACCCGAAAATAATATCATCAACATAAATTTGTACAAGAAGCAAATCATCTCCTGCTCGTTTCCTGCATAACTTTTTCAAATTCCCTGCACAGAAGTTCGTTACTTGTTCAAAGGTTAAGGCTGAACATCAACGACCATCTGGTATGCTTGAACAACCAAAAATTCCTGTATGGAAATGGGAGAGCATAGCAATGGACTTCATCACTAAACTCCCTCGTACACCCAAAGGTTTTGACAGCATTTGGGTAATCGTCGACCGTTTGACCAAGTCAGCCCATTTCTTACCTATTCGTGAGAAGTATTCTGTGGAAAGGTTAGCAAAGATGTATGTAAGTGAAATCGTATGTCGCCATGGTATACCTTTGGACAATATCTCTGATCGTGATGGTCGTTTCACTTCTCACTTTTGGGATTCTTTACAAGACGCTTTGGGTACCAAGCTGAACCTGAGTACTGCTTATCACCCTCAAACCGATGGCCAGACTGAATGGACCATCCAGACACTTGAGGATATGCTCAGGGCATGTGTCATCGATTTTGGTGGCGCATGGGATTCTCATCTTCCTTTGGTCGAGTTTTCATACAACAATAGTTATCATGCCAACATTAACATGGCTCCTTTTGAGGCACTTTATGGTCGTAAATGTCGTTCACCAGTCTGTTGGACTGAGGTTGGTGAAGCCCAGATCACTGGACCCGAACTGATCCAGGAAACCACAGATAAAATCCAACTCATTCAGGATAATCTTCTCAAGGCTAGAAGTCGACAGAAGAGCTATGCTGATAAATGTCGTAAGCCCTTGGAATTTCAAGTCGGGGACCTTGTACTTCTTAAGGTATCCCCTTGGAAGGGAGTGATTTGCTTCGGTAGAAAGGGAAAACTAGCTCCTCGATACGTAGGCCCATTCAAAGTTCTTGACAGAATTGGAAAAGTGGCTTACAAACTTGATCTTCCACCTGAGCTAAGCAATGTTCACCCAACCTTTCATGTTTCGAATCTCAAGAAATGCTTAGCAGATGAGAACCTCCATGTCCCTCTTGAAGATGTGCAGATCGATGAAACCATGCACATTGTAGATAAACCTGTTGAGATCGTGGATACCGGAGTCAAGAAACTCAAGCGCAGCCGCATTCCGATCGTTAAGGTTCGTTGGGAATCTAAACGAAGTCCAGAGTTCACTTGGGAACGCAAGGACCAGATGAAGTCTAAATACCCACATCTTTTTCCACCAGACTCTCCAACTCCAACTTCGGGACGAAGTTCCTAAAAGTAGGGGAGATTGTAACATTTCGCATTAAATTCCTTGTACGTTATGATTATTATTAATAAAACGTCGAATTTCATCATTTAACGTCCTTTTAAAAAATATTTCGTGACGCATTTGGACCCCTAGTACTATACTATATACATATAACATCCTTATATTGTTGGTTTAATTGTCAAAAAATAAAGGCATGGGCCGGGATTTGAACCCGAGCCCATGGCCGGTTCAACATACACCCACCACACAACCAATTGATCTACACCACATTTCTGTCAAAGTACCCACGCGTTTTATTTATATATCATGTTAGAATCTAGCAGTTGACTTAGAAAGTCAACTGCAAGAACAATCAACCATAATTAATCCATCCAAAACGCGTTTGATCCCTATTATGGTATGATTGATGATTGAGAAGGATGATTCGCGTCCATTACATGACCAATTATCATCAAAACATTCCAATTATACACAAATTAACGCGTCATTGTAATAAACGGGTCAAACATTCCAATTCGCAACACTAGAACCCCACACTATAAATTGAACCCTCCATTTCACTCTATACTCGCCGATATATTCTTCCTCGCCTTCAATTTCTGTTAAAAATCATCCTTTCAAGGCTTTTTGTTCGTGCGTTTGACTTTTCTGTTTGACCATTCAATAATCACGATTAAACGTTGTAAGTTTCAATTTTTTTTGAAGGTTTTGTTCATCGGCCATCTACAAACAATAACCCTATGTTTAATCGGGTTATTGTTTGTTAGATTTGATTATTGCATAACCTAGGGTTCGATGTATATGAATTGGGGAAGAACACCTCTGCAGACTTGTGTATTTATTTAAAACAGACACAAGACAAACACAACCACTGATCTAGATCAAGTGGTTGTGTCTGCCTGTTTGTTAACCTGGGCACGCGGGTTCGAGTCCCATAAATACACGGCTTTTATCCTTTCTTTTATAACAAATATAAATCAGTTTCAAGTTATACTATATAATTAATTTAAACTTAGTTTATTCGTTCTCAGGGTCCAGCCCAGTTGGTGGCTGGGCTTGTGATAAAACCTCACCCGGTCTCAGACCCGAGTTCGAGCCTTGGCAACCACAACACTTTTTTTTAAAACCTTTACTTTTATATATTCTCTATTATTTTTAAAAATGATTTTAAAATACTAAAACTCCTTTATAAATTCTACAAAAATTATTTTATGTTATTCTATTAGAAAAGTTTAACATACAATTTTTAGTTTTCCAAAAATTATTTATTTAATATATATAATAAATATTTCAAGTTTATTCTATTTTAATTATAAAATTCTATAAAAATATCAAAACGATTATATAAATTCCCACAAAAATTATTCTGAGTTTATATAACATTAAACATTTCTGAAATGATTTTTATTTCTGAAAAATCATTTATTTAATATTTTTAATCAATTTTTGTTATTTTTAATCATAAATAAATCATAATAAATTCATTTTTCAATATTTTTGCACCAAAATTTTATATAAATTATTTCTGCCCATTTAGAACAGAAATAAAAATTTTAATTTAAAAATTCTTTAATTTTAATATTTTTAGATATTAAAGTTGTATTTTGACAAATTGAAATAAATAGATTAAATATTCTATTTTTAAGAAAATAATTTTATAAAAATTATGTTCATACTTAAAACCTTATAATGTGACCATTTTTAATCTAAAGTTTACACAAAGACTTTTGTTTATTTATTTATTGAATTTCTTATATTTAATAAACAATTTGATTATTAATCAAACAAATACTTATCCCCAATTCGAAACCCTAGAAAATACTTGTAGACTAGAAAGACTTAGACATATTTGTTACCTTATACATAGGGTAATACTTGGCAACTTTGGGGCTACACTTATTCTTTTTCTCGAGACTTAATACTTTGCTAAGGTGAGTTTACGTAACCATGTTTATGCAATTCTTTATACTTGCAACATTATACTTAAGCAATTCTACATACATGTCTAGTTGTAAACTTTAATGCCTCATGACTTAGACAACAATAGTTAGACTTAAACTTCAATATACATAATCATTAGCTATGGCCAAGCCGGCGATACTCAATAATAGATCTATTGGATTGACAATCCCACCTAGATTCGTTGTGTAACACCCCAACCGATGGCGGAAACATCGGGATGTCACGTATTGATGATTGTTTAGTAGCTCATGGTGAATAATAAATTTCATTAAATGATTTAAATAAATTACATACAATTGTTCTAAGAATTTGTACATCTCAAGATGAAAAATACTAGCTACACATCTTCAAGCATTAACTCTAATCTTCAAGCAAGTATAACCTGAAACATGTTAAGTTTGAAAATATTTTGGGTCAACAAAAGTTGGTGAGAATACATAGGTTTTGCATATAGTTGAAAGCAATATGTTGTATTGCAATCATAGTTGAAGTATAATAATGAGTAATGATAGAATATGAGTCCGACATGTAACAATGCGTCTTTGTACAATCAAACCTTGTGTCGACTGAGACCTAACTCGCAAGTTAGTAACAGTGTAACTGTTATCGATCATCCCTGAATTTATGCGGGGGGATGGGTTTGTCAAACCTATAGCGCTATAATCTAAACATGCGGCTTGATCAATGTTAATGATTGTACTGTCTTTTTGTTACAGTCAAATGATAGAATGAGTAAATGATAGTGTAATTGAATCACAAGTTTCAACAATGTAAGGATGAGTAAATGATAGTGTATAAAATGTTTAAACATGTTTCACCCCAAAAATATAAAACAGAAAAAAAGGGGCTATGTAAACTCATCTTAGGTGCATAATTAGTTCGTGCGTTTTATTGAGCGTGCAAACACTTAGTAATAATGCCTTGGAAAACTCGAAACTAGCTAGAGGAGATAATGGCGGATGAAAACTTTAGTATATGGGAGATGGGATAATAATGTTTTTTTTTTTTTTTGAATGGTATAAAGAGTTGAATGGTAGGCTAGTGTATTTATAGTGTAAAATTTAGAGTTGTAATTAGGGACTACTTTGACTAGGCTAGAATTTAGGAACAACTTTGACTTGACTAGAAGACCATATTTACTAACACTTTGACTTGACTAGGAGACCATATTTACTAACACTTTGACTTGACTTGACTTGACTAGGAGACTACGTTTGACTTTTCAGGTTTGACTAAGGGACCTTGAAAGGGTTTAAGTTTAATTGGTTTTAATTAACATCACAAAACACCAAATGGTGTAGTGGTTTGTGTGGTGTGGTTAAGGTTTAGCCCGCCAGGGACTCGGGTTCGAATCCTGGCACAGGCAAACACATTTTTTTAACGTTTTTAAATCAGAATTTTTAATACAATCCAATTTAGTATTGATTATACGTCATTATTTAAACAAAAAAAATTAACAAAATGGATGGTAAAGATACTGTAAACATGAATCGGATGAATAAACGAGGGAGTTCTATATATATATATATATATATATAAAGAAAATTTGTGTGATGTTACACGTTGACCATCTTTTATGGGGAGCGCGGGTGATTGTTATCGTTCCAACGTGATATTAAGGTGAACCGTGGATGACGGGATGGACCTAAACTAGTCGGAGGTTTGATTATGTGCATACAACACTTCATGTTTATTCATGTAGACTTAAACTTACAATAGACATTTAAATTGCTAAACTTTTATTCTTAAACTTAATTGCTTGACATGGCTTATGTATTCTCACCAATTTCTAGTTGACCCCCCCCCCCCCATTTTTACAACTCAACAGGTAATAACGATGCTTGAAGTATAGAGAGTTAGCATGAGGAGACAATTTGAAGTTATGCTTTGTTTGGCTTTTTGATGTATTAGAATTTCATTCAAGACTTATTATGTATTTTCAATTTTGGATATTTGCACTTTAAATAAATTTCAATTAAAACTTGGATACCATGTGCTACTGTATACTCATTCTTACGTGACACCTTGATGTTTCCGCCATCGGTTGGGGTGTTACACAACTGTCCCGACGCTGATCGCGTCAAGTATGCTTATGCTACTCTGGAGGGACATGCGTTGACCTGGTGGAACTCTACCACTGCTAACCTTGGCCTGGGTGAGGCAAATACTATGCCGTGGTCCGAGTTTGTTCAGATGTTGCGAGCGAAGTATTGCCCGGGGGACGAGATTATGAAGTTGAAGCACGAGTTCTGGAATCTAAAGATGGTTGGATCGGAGATCAAGGAGTTTACTGCTAGGCACAATTAGTTGGCTGTTATGTACCCCGGTTTGGCTACACCGGAGTATCGGAGGATTGAGCACTACGTTGTTGGGTTAGTGTCGGAGATTGCTGGGCTTGTTGCCGCTGCTGATCACACTACTATGTTGGCCACTGTTCGGGCAGCTCACAAACTGACTAACTTGAAGGTGGCTGAGGGTGTCTTACCTCCCAGGGGTGCTGCCGTGAAAGCCCCTGTGGATAACAAGCAGAAGTGGGATGGTACTGGGAAGAGTGCGAATTCGGGTCAACCGCAACAGCAGGTGAGGAAGACTGAGGCTTTGGGATCGTCTTCGGGTCAGATGCAAGACGGGTACACGGGGAAACTGCCGGAGTGCAATCAATGTGGGTTCCATCATTATGGCAGCTGTGATAAGTTTCGTTGCAACCGTTGTAAGTGTGTGGGCCATGTTGCTAGAAACTGCAGAGTCAATCTCCAGACAGTTCCAGGTCAAGCGATTATCCCTGCTCCTGTTCCTCAGGGAAACCAAGGGTGTTATAACTGTGGGGAGTTGGGGCATCTCAAGCGTAATTGCCCGAAATTGAATCAGGTCGAGGCAAGGGCTGCAGGCGGTGGTGGAAACAACGAGGGTGGCGGTCGGGCTACTCGTGCTCATGCTTACGTCATTGGTGCTAGGGAGAACGTGGAGGATCCTGATACTGTTACTGGTGAGTTCTCTTTTCTTACTATTTGTCGCGCTCTGGTTGCTTTCATACGTGTTGTTTGGCGTTTCGCATTCATCGAGTGTCTTCAGCATTGAGTTTGGTTATCATTTTGCATTCATGGGTTGATGTGGGTCCTTTGGAGATGCTACTTGGACGGTACCGGTGTGTCATTTATACCGATCACAGTAGTCTCCAGTAGGCCTTCGATCAGGAGGATTCGTTGTTTTGCATTCAACTTAGGGCGGGCGGTTCCCCGGCCTGGAGTATCTGTCGTTGTCTTTATTCATTCGTGGTTATCCCTTCGTTTACATTCTAGAAAACGTTACTTGGGTTAGTTCGACACTCATCACTGTCGAAGAGTGAATCTCGGGGCGAGATTCCTTTCAACAGGGGGATGTTGTGACGACCGGGAAAATTTTTCTTTTTATCGCTTCATTCCCTTTTACTTCGGGAAATTTTTGGGACGAAAATTCTTTCAACAGGGGGATGATGTGACACCCGGCACGTTTAGGTTAACACTTTATAAAACACATAAGTCTACCTTAGCGAAAAACGTTTTCAAACATACTTAACTAGGTCAGTTGAGTCGTTATGATGGTTCCGGGAATCATCGGGAGTCGTTACAATGATCCACGGGATCATTGGGAGTCGGTCCATAACCATGTGAACACAGATTAGTGATTTGTAGAATCGTCGGGTTTAACGCACACACGTAAATCTCGAGTCCCGGGAATTGGTGAACGGATGGGAACGTGTTAGTTATCATGCATTATGTGCTTACAATCATTATACGACTTGTCGGTATGTGAATACGTGTTTATATGTGTTAAAATAATGATTACGTGTAATTGCATGACATTATAGGTGATTACGCGTAATTGCATGTAAATAGGGGGTGATTGGTGTGATCGCATGTAAATAAGTGGTGATTAGCCTAATCGCCAATAATAGGGGCGATTGGAGGAGTAATTATAGGTGATTGGTCTAATCGCCAGTAGTTACATGCGATTAGACAACCTAATCGCCTGTAACTGCTGCGTAATCGCCTGACGCGTACTAAACGACTAGAAACACCTATAAATACCACCCTTATGTTGTAAAACATCATTTGTGAAACCCTAATACACCCCAAAGCCACCCCACACCTTATTCAACCTCTACAACACGTTTTTTATCAAGAAATCACATTTCCAAGCTTTACATCCCATAATCTTACAATTTCAAGGTGTGTTCTTCATCCCAAACCTTTGTAATGATATTTTTTTGATCCCTAAAGGTCCAGACCTGGTTTCTAAACATTTGTGTCTTTGAAAACTCATTAAAATCAGATTCTAAAAAAACCCAAACCTCTATGCTTGTTATATGTGATGTATTCATGCAAGATAGATTTTTATCGTTTAAACATGGTTGTTCTTGTATTATTAATATGTTTCTGATCTAAATGAGTTGATATGATGTTAACCTAGGAGTTTGAAGGTTCATTGATGTGTATTATTGATATTAGGCGTTTTGACCCGTTTGAATGATCATGGAGGATTAATGATGATATGTTATGTTTTAGTGATTGTTTGAGGTTAGGGTTTACTCTAGGATGATGCTAGAACAGTAGGATAGTGTCGGACAACGTCATTATGTGATGAAATCTGGATATTTGCCATTTAGGGTAAGGTTTGCATGTTGATATGATGTTTACATGCTAAGTTATGCTATTTTGGGAAAACGCTTGCAATCAGGACGGCTAGAATGATAATAAATTAGGGGTTTTTGCTTGAAATAGTTGGATTAATGTTTTGGGTTTGATATTGGGTGTTTCCACATATTTCGGATCTGATTTGGATGGTTAAACGCGCGAAAAAAGCGAAACTAGGTTGCAAGCGGCGATTGGGGAGCTCCAATCGCCTGAAGGAACTGGAGATTGGGCCAATCGCCTGACATTAGAGGCGATTAGGCACCTAATCGCCTATACTGCATGTAATTACACTCTCAATTGCTAGTTTGACCATCCTAATCACTAGTTGACTTTCCTAAATGCATGTATGATAGCCTAATCGCGTGTGCTGCTGTTGTAAGCGTATTTTGACATCCCGAAACACGGTTTGACACCTAGGAACATGTTAGGAACCCCGTGACATGTCTAATAACTTGCTAACATGTGTTCGGACTTGTTTTTGTGCTAATTGGGCGTTATGCTAGATAGGATGAATGTTTGTGCATGCTAAGTGTTTAATTGCATAAGTTACATGATATCTTGTATGTGGCTAACACGTGGGATGTCGGGTCACCAATGGGATGTCGGGTATTGTCTGGTTTGGTCGGTTTACCATTTTAACATGTTTTCAACATACACGGTCACGGTCTGGATAACTTGGGGACTGATTAGCCTTCGGGTTAGTAGTCATCACACTTATGTAAACTCATTGATAGGTCGCCACTAGTAGGGACTATTACACACGTATCGGATTTCTATTTTACTGAGGACGCACTCTAAGGTGAGTTTCACGGCCCCACTCTTTTACTGGTTTTACATTTTCGGGGGAGAAAACATGTTGTGTTCTTTAAACGTGTGTCAATTGTGTTCGCAAGTTCATTACGTTTGGGAGTATTCATTTGGGTTCAAGGTATTCATTTATGTTCAGTATTATATGGCCTATGTTATGGCAGTTCGTTAGCCCCTATGTGGTAGTTCTTTAGCTATTATATGGTAGTTCGTTGACCATGGGATGGTAGTCCGTTAGCTATGATATAGTAGTTCATTGACCATGGGATGGTAGTTCGTTAACCGCGGTGGGCGATAGTTCGTTTGGGAGGTTCTTTATGGAGTTCAAACATTTAACGAGTGTTTTCATCGGTCGGTTGTATCACGATAGTCTCTCAAAAGCTCATGAAACGTTTTTACTTAAAAACCTGTGAACTCACCGGCATTATTTGCTGACGTTCTTTAGCATGTTTTTCTCAGGTCGCTAAGGTAGCAACTATTGCTAGGCGCACGGAGTCTCACGGCGTCTAGGATTCACTTGTACGTCTTATAGTACTTTCAGACTTTTTATGTTTTACTTTCGGTTGTAATAAAGTTTACGCTTCCGCAGCAATGATGAGACTTTTGAAAACTTAATGGGCAATTTACGTTGTTTTCATATCATTTAGTTGTCGTTTATTGTGACCGTTGACTTGGATCCTGGTGTTTCACGCACCTCACGGTAAAACCCCGCATGTGGAATTTGAGGGTGTGACACCAGGATTATTCAAGTAACGGCCTAGAATTCCAGTGACATAAGCGATATCTGGATGCGTACAGACTTGAGCATAAGCAAGACTACCGACTACTGAGGCATAAGGTATCATTCTCATATGTTCTTTCTCCACATCTGTTTTCGGACATTGGAATAAACCGAAGACATCTCCCTTAGCTACCGGAGCTGGAGTAGGTTTACAATGTTGCATGTTATAACGTGTGAGAGCACGATCAATGTAGGCCCTTTGGGACAAACCTAAAATCCCATTGCGTCTGTCTCGGTGTATTTCGATGCCAATGACATAACAGGCTTCTCTGAGATCCTTCATGTCGAAATTAGACGAAAGTAATCGCTTTGACTCATGCAACATATCTAAGCTATTACTTGCCAGTAAGATATCATCAACATAAAGGACAAGAATAGTAAAACTACTCCCGCTCATCTTAAGGTAGGTGCGTTGATCAACTTGATTCTTCATGAAACCATTACTTCTAACGACTTCATCAAACTTTAAGTACCATTGACGTGAGGCTTGTTTTAAACTGTATATGGATTTCTTCAATTTGCAGACTAGATGTTCTTGACCTTCAGGTTTAAAGCCTTCAGGTTGCTTCATGAACACTTCTTCTTCCAAGTCACCATTAAGGAAAACAGTCTTAACGTCCATCTGATGTAACTCTAAATCAAAATGAGCTACGAGGGCCATAATGATCCTTAAGGAATCTTTTCGAGAGACAGGTGAAAATGTCTCCTGATAATCAATTCCTACTTTCTGAGTGTAGCCTTTCGCAACCAATATAGATTTATAGCGTTCAACGTTCCCATTCGGATCTAATTTTGTTTTGAACACCCATTTACATCCTACGGCTTTTGCACCGCTAGGTAATTCAACCAAATCCCAAACGTCGTTTTTCTTCATGGATTCAAGCTCGTCAGTCATGGCTTTAGTCAATTCAGAAGACTGATCACTGCTAATGGCTTCTTTATAAGAGTTAGGATCAGTAAGCTTTCACGTATCCATATCTGCTTCAGTAAGGAAGGTAACATAATCATCAAAATTAGTAGGCCATCTAGACCTTGATGACCTTTGAAGCGGGTTTTCAGGTTCAGTATTGTCATGGTTATGAGTGTTTGATGGGTCTTCATTAGCTGGTTCGTGAAGATCTGGCTGAGAAGGGGTTGGTGCAGTGACGTTAGGGGTAGAATTGGAATTGGGTACAAGAGGAATCATCGGAGTTGTTGTATTTCTTGCAATTCTTCATAAGGATTTACATTACTCCCACTGACCTTGAAATCCTCTAGAAATGTTGCACGCTTGGTTTCCACAATACGAGTGACATGGGAAGGACAATAGAATCTATAACCCTTAGAGTTCTCAGGATACCCGATAAAGAAACAACTGACGGTCTTCATGTCAAGTTTACGTAAGAAAGGGTTATATAACTTAGCTTTGGGAAGACAGCCCCATACTTTCATATATCTAACACTCGGTTTCCTACCTGTCCAAAGTTCTTAAGGAGTTTTGGGGACAGACTTCATAGGAACTCTGTTGAGTATATGAATGGCTGCCTTTAAGGCCTCAGTCTAGAGAAACAAAGGTAAACCTGAGTTGGCTAACATACTGCGCACCATATCCATAAGGGTTATGTTTCTTCGCTCAGCTACACGATTCTGCTGAGGAGTACCAGGCATTGTGTATTGGTTCACAATCCCCTGGCTCTTACAAAACTCATAAAATGGGCCAGGGGCTTGACCCACATCAGTATGTCTACCATAATATTCACCTCCTCTATCTGATCTAACAACTTTTATTTGATGATCTAATTGCTTTTCAACTTCAGCCTTATAATCTTTAAAAGTTGTCAATGATTCAGACTTTTCCTTAATGAGATACAAGTGCATGTAACGAGAATAATCATCAATAAAAGTGATAAATGAAGTATGTCCAGTTATGCCAGCAACGTTATAAGGGCCACTAATGTCAGTATGAATGAGTTCCAATAAATTAGAGCTCCTAGTGTTGGATCAGTTTGCTCTTTTTGCTTAGGTAAGAACTTGCTATCTTGACACTTAAGTGTTTAGCAAGTCCTTGTAAATCAGATTATAAGCACAGCGGAATGTTATAAGTTAAAGCAACACTTTTTACACTAAGGCAGAGTTATAACTCCCCCTTGATGTTTGAAACTAATAAATGACAAAGTATTTATTATGAATCTAAGCTGTAAATGAGAATTAGATACTTAGAAAGATTCACAATAAATACAGAAATGGAATAGAACAATGAGA
The DNA here is from genome assembly GCA_028751855.1 of Ambrosia trifida. Lineage (NCBI taxonomy): Eukaryota > Viridiplantae > Streptophyta > Magnoliopsida > Asterales > Asteraceae > Ambrosia > Ambrosia trifida. The sequence continues at coordinate 52,344,136 of CM054128.1, forward strand.
GTGTTTGAAGGATTTTTCTGTTAAAATCAATGTCTAAAATAGAAGGTTGAAGCCTCCTATTTATAGACGTTTACATGCATGTATCTTGCTCAAAAAGCAAGTACAGAAACAACAGAAACAAGTTGCACAAGTTACAACATTGAAAGAAACAAATACAGCTAAAAGTAATAATAAACAACAAACTACTGATGCAAAAAGGCGGTGGGAAATATCTATTGCTAAGTGCTGATGAAGGACAACTACTGAAGAGTAGTTTTGTCTTCAGTACTTCTGAAGTGAACTTGTCTGGTTTGGACTTCAGAACTTCTGCTTCTTCAGCACTTCTCATATCTTCTAATCAGCAGTTTCTTGTCTTCTCTTCAGTACTTCTATACTTAGCCAAAATGACAGAAGTGAATTAGACTAAGGTTTACAAAAGTGGTTTCACCAATCCTCTTTGTCCTAACAATCTCCCCCTGGATTGATGAAGCCAAAACCTTACTAATTCCTTATGTGTTTCTTCTGTCTTGAACAATCTTCCATATCTCTTTGTACATGGTGTTCTTGAGCTGGTTTAACTGACCATCAGATAGAGATCCTCTCTGTGGTTCTAGATGTTGAATTGTGAGCAGGTCTTGTGTTGACAGTTTCTTCAGATCACTGATCTTCTTGTAAGCCCTGCTTGAGAGGTCTCTTCTTGTCAACAGTACTGAGTTGTTATCAGTAAGTGACCATCTGATGATAGGGATCTTTGACTTGTTAAAGTCAGAAGAATAGGGAACCAGACTTGTCCCTTGGGTTGATGGTCCTGAGTGCTGGATGTCTTCAGTTTCAGATAGCCTCAGGTGGGATTCTCTTCCTTGTTGTTGTTGCATATCAGGCATCTGAACAGTTGGGAGATGGTGTTCAGTCACTACTCTGGTATGCAGCTTTTCTTTGATGGTCTTTTGTATTTGATAAGCAAAAGTGGAAGGATCCCTGAATTGTGTTAACAGAGGTTTCTCCTCAATGTCAAAATCTGAATGGACTATTGAACTTCCTTCAAGTAGTACCATTTTAAAGTCAGTTTTGACATTGTCCTCTGCCTTCTTCTTCTGAGTAGCAGTTCTTCTAGATGCACCAGAAGTTCTAACTACTGATCTTGAAGGATCAGCAGTTTGAAACTTCTCAGGATTTGCAGCCTTGGCAGCCAAGTATTTTCTATAAGTATCCATCAGTCTTTCTTCTTTCCATCTGGATACTGAGGCTTTTGAACCATATCCTTCTGCTACTAACTCTTCTATTATCTGGGCTCTCTTGGCCTTTCCATCTTTGCTTGTGGCCACTTTGTCTGCAAGCAGTTGTGCTCTTCTTGTCAGCTCTTGCATAGAGAGTCCTTTGAGTGTAAAGGCTTTAGTCTTGCTGTTCTTGGTAATATAAGACACCAGTTGTTGTCTTTTATCTTGTTCAGCAATCTCATCAAGGCTAGCCTGCCTTTGTAGTTCAGCTGCATAAGCCTGAAGTTTTTCTTCATGGCTTAAATCCAAATCATCCCTTTCTTCCAGAGATTTCCAAATCTGATCTTCTCTGGCCTTCTTGTTGGCTGCAATTAAGCTCTTCTCTAATAGTTCAGCTGATTGAGAGATAGGAGAAGGGTTTAATACAGTCATTGTAGTAACAGTTGTAGGCCTGATGGGATCAGATGTTGGTTGAATGGGAGCAGTGGTTCTGGAAGGTTCAGTTGTTTGAGGTTTGGAAGTGTTAACTTCTGATGTGCTGACAACTGTTGATGGTTTGTCAGCTACTGAAGGATTGTCTTCAGTACTTTCTGATTCTTCATCAGAAGTTTTGTCATCAGAAGTTTCTTCATTTTGCCTTAGGGATTCTTCAGATGTTTGGGTCTCATCTTCTTTCTCTGCAGCTTCAATTTCTTCTATTGAGACACCAAACTGTTTGGCCAATTTTTCTTTCCTGGCCTGATCTTTTTGATCTCTTTCAAGGAGTGCCACTCTTGCCCTTATCCTGGCTTGGAATGACTCCTTAGGTTCCCTGATCTTCTCCCCCTTTTTGGATTCATCAATTTTAACCCTTGAAGCAGAGGGTTGGGAGAATTGTCCTTTAAGATGAGCAATCTGTTTGCTGTTGAAGTCTATTTTGTTGGACAGATCGTTCATCTTGGTCTTGATCACTCCAAATTGGTTCTTGATGGACAGCTCCAAGTCAGCTGTATATGTTTGGAAGTGATTTCTGATGAGTGTATGCATCATGTGGTACAGGGGACCCTCTGGGCTGCATAGCTGGTTCAGGTCTATGCTTGTTTGCCCAGGGAATTGGGTAGGCATTTGTTGTGAAGGGGGTGTTTTTGGGAGATCCTCATGTTGTACAGAGGATGCCACTCTAGGGGTTTTAGGGATTGAGTGGGCTTTAACCTGTGCAGAGGTGACTGGCTTCTTGAGCCTGGATACCCCTGAAACAGGACCTTCAGAAAGTGCCGTCAATTCAGTAGTTTGAGTGTGTGAAACATCATCCAAACTAATGGAATCATCTGAATCCCTGATGTTGCCCTCAATGAGGACTGTCTCAGTTAAATCATGAGCTGAGCCCAACTCAGTTCTCTCATGAACCTCTATTTCTTGGTACTGAGGATTTCCTACTTCAGGCATTAAGCCTTCATCAGTAGTTGCCACATCTGAGGTCTTAGCTATGTTACTTCTATCCTCAGATCCACCACTGGGTGGTAACTGAGTAGTAGCAGCCTCAGATGCCCCAAGAGTCTCTAAAATTGGGCTTAAAGACTCTGGTCCACCCTCATCTCTTGGGATAGGGCTAGAGATGTCCACATCCATGTCTGATGTAGTAGTTATGTCCCCTGTTTGTTGTGGTTGTAGGGGACTGACATGATCAGATGGGACATTCTCTTTTAGCCCAGAGAGAAGTTTGGCAATTTCTATTGCCTCTTGTTCAGAAATTTGTGGGGTTGGTTCAGTAGTTTGGGCAATAGGTGGTGAAAGTTGTTGTTCAGCAGTTTCAAAAGAAGAGTGTGTTTCATATGTTTTTCTAAGTCTTTTTCTTTTGAATAAAATGGTTATGGGTGCTCTTGGTGGGGTTTGAGATGGATGAGACTGAGAGGGTGTTTCAGTCTCATCTATTTGAAGAGCAGAATGCTCATGAGCATGTTCAGGCATCTCAACCTCCTGAACAACTTTTCTTTTGGGTTGGTGGGGTGCAGTTTTTGTTGGCTTGGGCTTTTTGGCTTTTGGTGGTGTGAGTTTGGAAGATGTGGGCTTCAGGGGGACTTGTTGTTGTTCTCCCTGATCATCTTCTGGCCAGGCAGCCGGTTTGTTATGCCTTGAGTATGCTTGTGATGTTAAAGGATTTAAAGTTGAAATTTTCCCCACAAGCACCTCATTACCCAGTTCCCCTATTATGCATTGCATAATGAACCTTGGGTATAACAAAAACTTTTTCTTGGTATTATTGTGATGTAACACCAACTCATTGAAAAATAGTTTTGATGCCCTGAATTTAGTTTCATTCACAATGGAATGAAATATTGGTTGAAAAGTGGAGGGCATCTGGTCATAAGACCCTGTTTTTGGACTCAAACACATAATAATATAATGAAACAAAAGCTTGTATTTTGGTTCAAAATATTTTTTGAATATTGTAGCATGGGAGAGAGTACCTTGATAACCACACTCAGTCATGGTTAGATGAATATCAGTGTTAGCAACATGGTCAGGGGCAGTTACATCATCCAGACCCAGTCTTGTTGCTAGTGTGGCCGGTGTGATGGTCAGTTGTTTCCCTTTTATTCTTGAGTTGAGGGAAATGACCTCATCACCCATTGTAACCGTCTCAGCATTTGCCCAGAACTCATTCAGAGTTTCAGTGTGAATTGGTGGGTTTATTGTGAGAGCAGTAAAATATTGGGATTTGACGACAAGATCAATGATCTCATCGTATTGGGACCAGCCTTCTTGTTTTTCAAGAAAGGCCCTTTGATTGTGTCCCTGTTTTAGAACTAGAGCCATGTGGTTTGGGTTTTTGATCGAACAGTGGATTTGTAGGTATAGGTTATTGAGAGAGTTTTGAGAGAGAAGGAGGGATATTTTGAGTTTAAGAGGATAAGTGTGTAGAAAAGGTATTTATTAGAAGTTTTAACCGCTTGAATCTTCTTTATTAGAAGTTTTAAAACCGCCTTTGGTTAAAAATCTCTTTTATCAGAGGTTTTAAACTGATTAGGTCAAACCTCTGATGATGGGAAAAGTCAGATTTGCCCTTTTGACTTAAACTGCTGATGAAGGATTACTTCATCAGTAGTTCCCATTTTCTCTTCAGTAGTTTTAACATCTGATGAGAAATGTTTTTATAAATACTTTATTCATAACTTCTAAAGGTTATGTTATCAGAAGTTACACACTTTTTCAGAAAATTATCCCCATAGTGATGATTTTTGTTCATCAGTAGTTTCTCTCAAACTGATTTTTGTTTAATCAGTAGTTTTGTTTTTCAGAAGTTTTGTTTCAGACTTTTGTCTTTTGTAAGTGAAAACCAGAAAAAAGAAGGAAAAGGTTAACTTGGATTCCACCAAGGTAAACAGGATGGAATCAAGGATGGAAAAAGGAAAAAGAAAATTTTGATGTTTTATGCATAACAGTAGTGATTGATGTAGAAGTTTGATGTAGAGTTGGGTAGAATCAAGTGTTAACTTGGATTCTAACTGATATGCATACAAGAAAAAAAAATAAAAATAAAGTAAACACTTACAAATTTAGCATTCCAAGCATGGATACTAACTTCTGAAATGTTGATGTGTCAAGGAGCTTAGTGAAGATGTCAGCTATTTGATTAGCTGTTGCTACATGCTTCACCTCAATCTTGCCTTTTTCATAGCAATCTCTTATGAAATGGTACCTGATCTCAATATGTTTGGTTTTTGAGAACTGTACCGGATTTTGAATGATGCTAATGGCAGATTTGCTGTCTACAAACAAAGGTGTCTTGGTCTCTTTGATTCCATAATCAAGAAGTTGATATTGGAGCCATTGTATCTGTGATGTACAACTTGCAGCTGCAATGTATTCAGCTTCAGCAGTTGAAGTTGCAACAGATGTTTGCTTCTTTGATTGCCATGACACTAGACAGTTACCCAGGGATTGACAACCACCAGATGTTGACTTTCTTGTCATCTTACACCCTGCATAGTCACTATCTGAAAAAGCTGATAACTTGGTATTGCTTGAAGCAGGATACCAAATTCCCAGTGTTGGAGTTCCTTTCAGATATCTGAAAATTCTTTTGACTGCTATAAGGTGTGATTCCCTTGGTGCTGATTGATATCTAGCACAGACACATGTTGAAAACATAATATCTGGTCTAGAAGCAGTTAAGTAAAAAAGGGAACCTATCATACATCTGTACATGGTTTGATCAACTTGTTTTCCTTGATCATCAGGTTCAACTTGTGTGATTGGTGTCATGGGAGTGGAACATGATTTACAGTCATTTAAAGAAAATTTGTTCAATAATTCTTTAACATATTTTGATTGATGTATAAAAGTTCCATTTGTTTGTTGTTTGATCTGCAGTCCTAGAAAGTACTGCAGTTCTCCCATGGTACTCATCTCAAATTTTGATTGCATGAGTTTCTTAAAATCATCACACAATTTTGTGTTTGTTGAACCAAAAATGATATCATCAACATAAATTTGAACAAGTAAGACATGATTTCCAACATGTTTAATGAAAAGTGTTTTATCAATGGCACCTCTTGTAAAGTTATTTTTGAGTAAAAAGGTGGAGAGTGTATCATACCAGGCTCTTGGAGCCTGTTTAAGCCCATAAAGAGCTTTGTCCAATCTGTACACCCACTCAGGATGAGAAGGATCCTCAAACCCAGGTGGCTGACTGACATACACCTCCTCTTTGATTTTTCCATACAAAAATGCACTTTTCACATCCATTTGATAAACTTTAATTTTGTTGGAAATGGCATAGGCCAGAAATAACCTGATGGCCTCAAGCCTTGCAACTGGAGCAAAGGTTTCATCATAGTCAATTCCCTCTTCTTTAGAGTACCCTTGAACTACCAGTCTTGCCTTGTTCTTGATTATCATACCAGCTTCATCTTGTTTGTTCCTGAAAACCCATCTTGTACCAATTGGTTGCTTGTTTTGAGGTAAAGGACAGATTTCCCAGACCTGTTGCTTGTTGAACTGAAGCAGTTTATCTTGCATAGCTTGCACCCAATTATTGTCTTTGAGGGCTTCCTGGTACTTCTTTGGTTCCAACTGTGAAATAAAGGCTGAGAATAGGCAAAAGTTGGAGAGCTGGTTTCTGGTAAGAACACCTGAAGCTATATCACCCATGATTTGATCAAGTGGATGATCTCTGTGTTCAATCAGTTGTTGTAAACCACTGACAGGTGTAGGTGGCTCTTGTTCTTCAAACAAACTACTGAGGTCTATAATATCTGGTTCAGCAGTTTCAGCTTCTTCAGTAGTTGCAGGTGCTGAAGCAGATGTTTGAGTTTGGCCTTCAGTATTTGTTTGATCAGAAGTTTGAAAAACTTCTGATGGTGTTGTAGTTGACTTAATGACTGTTTGAGGAGTCCATGGTGTAGGATCCTCATCTTCAAACCTTTGATCACCATAATAAGTAGGTTTTGAAGAAGTAACAGTCTTTTCAGGTCCAAAGTGAAAGTTGTCAAGGTCAAAGAGTTCAGCAGGATGTGCTGGAATAAGAGTGTGTTTTGACTCATTGAACTTGACATTCAATGTTTCTTCTACTATCTTGGTGTGAGAATTAAAAACCTTGTAGGCTTTTCTAGTTGAAGAGTAACCAAGAAAGTAACCTGAGTCAACTTTGGCAGCAAACTTTGAAATAGATTCCTTGATGTTCAAGATGAAACATTGACACCCAAAAGCCCTGAAAAAGGAGATAAGGGGCTTCATGCCATGAAGAATTTCATAGGCAGTCTTGGAATGTCTCTTGACCACAAGAACTCTATTCTGAACATAACATGATGTGTTAACTGCTTCTGCCCAAAAGTACAATGGCAGTCCAGAATCAGCTAACATTGTTCTTGCTCCTTCTATCAATGTTCTGTTCTTCCTTTCTACTACACCATTTTGTTCAGGAGTTCTGGGAACACTGTATTGTCTAATAATCCCTTTAGACAAACAGAATTCATCCAGAGTTTTGTTCCTGAACTCTGTCCCATTGTCACTTCTAATGGTTTTGACAGATAGAGAATATTGTTTCTCTACTTGTAGAATGAAGAACTTGATGATTTCAGCAGCCTCATCCTTGGAAAATAAGAAGAATACCCATGTGAATCTTGAGTAGTCATCAATGATGACTAAGCAGTACTTCTTTTTACCAAGGCTCATAATCTTGACAGGTCCAAATAAGTCCATATGGAGTAGTTGAAGACATGCAGTTGTTTTTGATTCTTCAATAGACTTATAGGAGGACTTATGCTGTTTTCCCTTTAAACAGGATACACAGTGTTCTTGACACTGGTATACTTTCAAAGGTAGACCTCTGACCAAGCCCATTTTTGTGACTTTATTTATGGTTTTAAAGTTCACATGGCCAAGTCTCCTGTGCCAGAGATCTGTTTCTGAAGTTGATGCCCTTGAGAAGAAACAGGCAGTGTTGTTCAATACTTTGTCTTTCTCAATGTCCACTGCATAGACATTGCCGCATCTTTTGGCGATCAGCAAAGTATGATCTTCTATAATCTTCTCTATCAACTTCTGGCCTTCTGGTGAGATGATCTTGCATGCTGTCTTTGTGAAAAAGGAAGAATATCCTTTGTCACACATTTGTGACACACTCAGCAAGTTGTATTCAAGGTTTTCCACCAGATTGACCTTGTCAAACTGTATTTTGCCAGAGGAGACATTGCCATGTCCTAGCACATATCCCTTAGCATTGTTCCCAAAGGATACAGATCCTTCTCTTTGGCTGATAAAGTTGTTTATCAGGTATCTGCATCCAGTCATGTGCATAGAGCCTCCACTATCAACATACCATATGCTGTTTAAGCCCCTGGAAACTCTCTGCACATAAAAGCAAATTAGTTAGATTTGGAAACCCAAGCCTGTTTGGCTTTGGGTTTGCTCTTGAGAACAGTTACAGTTTGTTCTTGACCAGGTTGAGAAATCCATGTCTTTTTGGCAATGGATTTTTCATTAAGAACCATGGTGGTATCCTTTTTAGGACCACCATCAACCTTGGTCATCAGTAGTTCTACCATGTTCTTTAGATTTTGAATCTCAGCAGTTTGTGAAACTGCTGATGATTATGGTCTAACTACTGACAAGGAATTTTGAGAAAAAGATTTTGGTTGAGATTTTATCTTTTTCTGAGAAAAGGTGTTTTCAGGTTGTTGTTTCTTGGGTTTAAAGACTCTTTCATAATCATTTCTGATTTGATTTCCCACAACCTGTTGTTTAAATTTTTGATTGAACTGAATTCCTTTTCTGTATCTACAAAATTCAGTTTTGTGGTTGAACAGGCCACAAATTTCACATTCTTTTGCCTTTTGTTTTTGATCTAAAGGCAAATTTCTGACATTTGTGAAAAGATTTTGCTCATCAGTAGTTTTCAGGGTCTCAACTCCTGATGTAGATGAAACTACTGATGGCTTGTTGTCAGATTTTGTAAATACTTCTGAAGTACTTTCTTTAAAAATGCCAGGATTTCTGTTTAGAAAGTTTTCATGGAAAGATGTGCATTCTTTCCCTTCAGAAGTTTCATTTGAAACAATTCTTCTCCCATCTTCAGTAGTTTTGGGAGAAAAATCTGTTGGTGTTTCAACATGATGGTATCCTATGCCAAACTTAACATTTGAAGCACTTTGTTTGTTTAGCAATAATTGATACCCCCTACAAGATTCCACCCATTTTTCACAAGTGATCCTGGTGTCAGCAAGCTCTTGTCTGACATCTCCCAGGTCATTTAGCATCATTTTGATTTGTGCTTGGGTTTCAATAGCAGAGTCAGTTAATTTAGAAACTTCTTTTGTTTTAGCACACAGTTTTCTTTCTAAATCACATTTTATCTGTGTGTATTTTCTTTCTAAATCATTTGCTTTGCCTTGTAGGTGCAGGTTTGTCTCTCTTATGAGAGCAAAAGTTTCTTTGCAAGAATTTGAGCAAAGTTTTGTCAAAGATTCTTTTGATACCTGTGACAGTGCAGATTTTGAAGTACAGCCTTCAAATGCCATTAAGGCAAAGTTCTTTCTGCCATTGTCTGGTTCTCCCCAGTTGATGTCAAACACTTTGTTGTCTGCATCAGGATTGCACTCTGTGGTGTCATAAGGGAGACAGCTCCAGTCAACATACCCTGAGGTAAAGAGACTTTGTTGAGAGGGTTGTTGAGGCTGTGGAGGAAGTTGAGCAGCTGGAAAGGGAGGGATTGATTGTTGGCTCTGCATCTGTTGAGCAGGCACTTGAACATATTGTACTTGAGGCATATATTGCTGTTGAGGAGCTTGTGCCTGTACAAAATGAGCACTCCCTTGAGTTCTATTGTTCCTATTATAATTGGGGTTATAGTTATTTCCAGATTGTGATTGGTTAAAGCTAGAGCTTCTACACTCTCTAGCAAAGTGTCCCAACTTCTGACACTTGTGACATCTCAGTTTAGATTTGTCAAAACCAATTTTTGTATTACTGGTCAATCCTGGAAATTTCCTTCCTGACCTTTTACAAAACTTGTTAGTTTTAATGCTTAGCATGGCCAGTTGGTGTAATATGTCCATTTCTTCTAAGTCATCACTGCTAAAATTTTTCAAATCATCCATGATAAAACATAGATTATCAGCAGTTTGACTTTGGTCATCATTGTCATAACCTGGGAAAGATCTTTCTGATGAGATCCCAGTGGTTATGTCAATATTGTCATAAGATCCATAGGAACAAGTTGGTGAATCTTGTCCCAAAAGTGCTGTACTACCTGGTAGGTAGTCATCAGCAGTTTTACCAGAAGTTTGTAATTTCTTCTTTTGATCAATTTCTCTCTCAAAAGTAAGTAATCTCCCATGGAGTTTTGTAAGAGTGAGGGAGCTAAAATCTGGTGAGGATCTTAAAACAATGGAGTAAGTTTCCCATTTGTCAGGTAAAGACCTTAAAAATCTATGTAGCATAGATACTGTTGTATAGGTCTGACCATTTAACTTTAGCTCAGATATTAATGAGGAGAATCTTTCAAATTGTTGAGTCAAAGTTTCCCCATTAATATAAGCAAATGTTTCATATTGTTGAGTTAAAATTTCTCTGGTGTTGGCAATCACCTCTTCAGTTCCTCCAAACTGTTCTTTAAGACAGTCCCAAAGTTCTTTGGCACTTTCACAATGTAAAAGGCCAGAGTATATTTCATTTGGGAGAGCCATTGCCAACATAGAGAATGCTTTTGCATCTAGCTCAAGTTTTAGGAAATCCTCATCTGTATAGTCTTTGGGTTCCTTTGGAATCCCTTCTTTAGTTTCAAGATTTATATTTACTGGTTTGTGAGGACCATATATCACAGATCTCCAACAACCTGTGTTGGTTTGTGACAAGGTATGTGCCATTCTCTTTTGCCATATATTGTACTCATTTCTCACAAGCATGGCAGGTTTAGTGGCAGAACCAGTATTATGTGGATCCATGTTAAAGAGTATAGATTTGTCAGATGACTCTTTTAAGTGATGGATATTGATAAAAAGTGAACTTTTGATCTTTTTATTGAATATCAATAAGAGCTTTGTGTCTGATTCTCAATTTGTTAGATTGATATGTGATCAGATAAACCAATGCTCTGATACCAATTGTTGGATCAGTTTGCTCTTTTTGCTTAGGTAAGAACTTGCTATCTTGACACTTAAGTGTTTAGCAAGTCCTTGTAAATCAGATTATAAGCACAGCGGAATGTTATAAGTTAAAGCAACACTTTTTACACTAAGGCAGAGTTATAACTCCCCCTTGATGTTTGAAACTAATAAATGACAAAGTATTTATTATGAATCTAAGCTGTAAATGAGAATTAGATACTTAGAAAGATTCACAATAAATACAGAAATGGAATAGAACAATGAGAGTGTTTGAAGGATTTTTCTGTTAAAATCAATGTCTAAAATAGAAGGTTGAAGCCTCCTATTTATAGACGTTTACATGCATGTATCTTGCTCAAAAAGCAAGTACAGAAACAACAGAAACAAGTTGCACAAGTTGCAACATTGAAAGAAACAAATACAGCTAAAAGTAATAATAAACAACAAACTACTGATGCAAAAAGGCGGTGGGAAATATCTATTGCTAAGTGCTGATGAAGGACAACTACTGAAGAGTAGTTTTGTCTTCAGTACTTCTGAAGTGAACTTGTCTGGTTTGGACTTCAGAACTTCTGCTTCTTCAGCACTTCTCATATCTTCTAATCAGCAGTTTCTTGTCTTCTCTTCAGTACTTCTATACTTAGCCAAAATGACAGAAGTGAATTAGACTAAGGTTTACAAAAGTGGTTTCACCAATCCTCTTTGTCCTAACACCTAGTGGCACCCTTCTTATTTTCCGACGTCATCTTGCCCTTAAGGCATTTAACACATGTTCCAAAATCATCGAAATCAAGAGAGGGTAATACCCCATCCTTCACGAGTCCGGTTTACCTTTCTTGTGATATGTGGCCTAAACGTTGATGCCACAACATGGATGAAGTTTCTAAGTCTCTCTTGCGTTTCTTCTTTGTTAGTAATTCATTAACATTATATGATTTCAAAGACTTGGAAAAATCATCATTTAGTTATAACTTATAGAGACCACCGTCCAGAAAACCATGACCATACACTTAGGAATCATAAGTAATCGTAAGTTTGCTATGACCGTGAGAAACGTCAAAACCATCCATGTCTAACTTAGGTCCAGATACAAGATTCCGAGTAATCTCAGGAATATATAAGGTATCATAAAGAACAATACATAAACCAGTTTTGAATTTTAATTCTAATGTTCCCACGGCTTCGACAATAAGTGATTTTCCATTCCCAACGTTAAGTGTTCTTTGGTTTCTTGCCAGCTTTTGGATCGTACAGAATTCCTGAAGAGAATTGGTCACATGGACCATAGAACCAGAGTCAAACCACCAAGTATTAGATGGAACATTTAAGTTAAAGGACTCAAGTATCATAAGTAGATGATTACCTTTCTTAGTTAGCCACTCCTTAAAGTCATGGAAGTCCTTCTGCTTATGTCCTTCTTTCTTACAGAACTTGCAGAGGAACTTACCTTTGGAGTTCTTATGGCTAGATGAGGCACTTGTTTCATTCCTCTGGGTTTTAACATTATGATTCTTGTTAGATTGTCTTTTCCTCTTCTTTGGATTAGCGGTCGTAAGGTAAGCAACTTCAGGTTTCTCCAACTGCATCCACTCCTCCTCTTGCAGGCACATAACGATCAACTCCTACATTGTCCACTTTTCTTTCTGTGTGTTGTAGTTGATCTTGAAAGCATCATAAGCAGAGGGTAGAGAAGTCATGATGAAATGCACCAGGAAACCGTCACTAATTTCCATTTCTAAACCCTTAAGCTTATGGGCCATATCGTTCATGGACATAATGTGCTCACGAATACCGCTTCTCCCGTCATACTTAGTTGTCACAAGTTTCAGAATTAGAGTGGAAGCATGCGCCTTTGAGGTTCCTTTGAACTGATCCTCCACAAAATCCAGATATTCTTTAGCAATCTTAAAATCTGGAATAGATCCTCTAATAGGCATGCTAATGGAGTTCTTAATGAACATGAGGGACATACGGTTGCATCTCTCCCATTTCTCATGCACCATTTTATCAGCACCGGTGCTTTTGTCAATGAGTTCGGGAGGAGCATCATCTCTCAGTGCGTAATCGAAATCCAGCAGTGCCAAAGTTAACATAAGTGAATCTTTCCAGGCAACATAGTTATCACCAGTTAAGGTAGTGATGCCGCAGTTGGGAGCTAATAGTGGAAAATTGAGAATAGTAAGATACAACATTAGAGAAGAACTTATAGTGATCTAAGGGGGCAACTAATTATCTAAGGCAGTCAGGACGAAGACCATTATATTAATGAAGTTGTGATAACTATTCATAACACCAAAAAAACATAAGCTACTTAAATACAATGCTCTAGCTTTGGCTATACGCTATTTATTTAAGTATTAAATTGCTGATAGTAAATGTAACCCATCACCTTTGGGCAAAAGTGAGACATTCAAAGTCCTAATGCAATACGTTCAGTTCACAAACATAATCTGTTACACATCACCTTTGGGTAGAAGTGAAACCTTATGGCACTTATGTGAACGAGCTACAATGCTTAACGGGATCTTTATAACCACCTAATGTGACACATCACCTTTGGGTAGAAGTGACCCTCAAATGTTATTGCAAGTTAAGCAAGGTTTAAGTAATGTTTTGATAAAACTGATACGTTAGGTTTTATCAAGATTCCATTAGTTAACGATAAACCTCCCGTTGGTGCATATTGAAACCCAAGGAATCTTCCTAGGGGGTGCAGGGGGCATTGCCCCCCTAATTTTATAAAGATTTCCAAATTAATAGGTCCATATTTGCTGAAAATAAATGGGTTTTCGCTAATGATATAATGGTTCATAAATACCTTAATGCCCGGAAACAGACATTGTTATGAGGTCGGACACTCTTATGCTTGGTCGGACACTCTTGTTCCTTTGGGAACAAGTTTCTATTGAGCTAATTTAGGAACCGATAATTTCTCTTAATTTTAATTAGGATTCTTTAGATTGTTGCCATAGTTTAGGGGATAAATCTTTATCCTAAATTTTAGCTAACAACAATCAATCCTAATTCTTAAGCAAAACATAATGATAATTTCGGTTTTCTTTATGTGTTCGAAGAACACCAAACCGAAAAACTAAGAACATAATCATAAAAAACACCATACTGGAATCATAATCCTCAAACGTTAATAGATTTTATAAAAAAACATCGTCCATCATCGATCTCGAATGCATTATGAGACCAAAATAATGAACCAAAACAGTTTTCTCTTTTTTTTTTCTTTTCTTTTTTTTTTTTTTTTTTTGATCGGCCTAATACGGCTGTTAGGGTTTTCAGCCGAAAGCCTTTTTAATCTGATTATTCAGGTTTCATAATTCGTTTTCCGTTTTGATTCCGAATCTTATGGAACTAACAAAATCGATCATGAGCAACTTGACTTTGATACCACATGTTGCATCAATTTTGTTAGTATGTAATGGAAAACACATAAACATATACCTGAGAGATTCCGGGAGCGTTGAGGTTGACATAACTGTCAGTGTGTTCGAGTTCCCTTTAGGGTATGCAGTTATAATGGCTAATGATCCCCATGAGGAGGAATCGGTTATGGGAGAGAGGGAGAGGGAGGCGAATTATGGTGTTATGTTGATAATAATGTGTTAACCCTAATACCTAGTATTCTCTCCCTATTTATGCATACCCAGGGGACACTCTAGTTAGGCTCAACTAAGGATAAGTCTGTCCATCAAAGACAAATCAGTTATGGGCTTAGAATATTTAGTAATTGATCAAACATAATATAAATGATTATAATGGCTACCGATAAATATACAAGACATAACGTATATTTATTCCAACACTCACCACTTATTCAACTACTTGTAATCATTTTTACATTGTTCCAATATCAAATATAGGTGATCCCTCTCTTGGTTTGAGAGAAGTTATCGGCGAACTAATGAACTTATTGAGAAGTTGTAAACGAATATCTCTACCCGTTTAGAAAGAAGATGATAGTGGAGACAACTTTTGATCGATAAAAGATAGACGTAAAATGGATTTGTTAACATATACTTGAATCAATGTCCATTTTGATGTTCTTGAGATAATATCGATCTTTTTATCCTTTTATCTACTCATCTATTTAATTTGCATGTGTTCATTTTCAGTTGTAAAATCGACAAAAAGAAAATTATAAAACTAAACGTATAGAATTTCCAAATGGTATAGAGTTTGCACATCACATAAACTAAATGGCATTTTAAATGGATTCCTATGCAAGCATTAATTAAACAAGAAGGATGGATGTTTCATCTCTTCTATGTACGTCACAAAGGAAATTGCATTCTTAGTGTGGTATTTCATTTGTTTAATAAGCTTGTTACTCCTATATTATTTTTACATGCACTCAAATTGTTGGTGTTTTTAAAGAATTTAAGATACTGGTATATTACTTGCATCGAATGTTTCATGGATACAATACCCACAATTGGTATCAAAGCAACCAATGTTGTAAAACTCGGCCTTTGAATCGGGAATCGGGACTCCACCTTGGCGATTTTCACCAACTCGGTGACAAGGAATCGGTCAAACTCGGGAATGAATCGTTGGAATCGGCAGAAATCGGCAACTCGGTCAAATTTTAAATTCGGGCGTGGTTCGATGGAATTAGGGAGGAATCAGTCATAGTCGAGCATAACTCGGTTAGACTCGGGCATAAATTGGTTAGACTCAGTCGAACTCGGGCATAACTCAGTCAGATTCGTTCAAACTCAGGCCTGACTCAGTCAAACTCGACAACACCTCAAATTTTTTATTCAGTTTCTCTTATTAAAGGTGAATCATCTTGGAAAATTTAATTTTATTTGAAGATTTCATATGAATTTCAAACATATGAATCCAGATAATTATTTACCAAATCTAAGTACATTCCGCCTAGGCTGAGTACTCACAACTCCCTAGTCAATCTAGTAGGGAGCTCCTAGCAACTTTTTCAACACTGAAAGCAACCTTTTTATGTTTTTAAGAAACTAAATTGTTGAGGAACGTTTTGTTTTTATTATACTGAAAAATGTACATATATTTATATTAATTAAGAAAAACAAATGTATTTTTTTTTTTTTTTCATATTTTTGTAAACAACTAATTGTAAAAGGAGCTTCGTTTAAAAAAATTAAAATACATGTATTTTAGGTTGCATATCGCATAACAAAACCCAAAGGCCCTTCTTGTGAGTTTAAGCGTGTGACTCAATTTGGTTATAAACTTTTTTTCAATCAAATGATTTTTAATTTTAATATTAGTCTTGTATCTTGTTTTTATGTTTAGGTCTCGTATGATGAGTTTAAAAATGCAATAAAATTGAAGATAGTGTCATTTTTACGACAAATGTTACTCCTACTCTACTTTACACCAATTATTCTAAAATACTTCTCCAGGATAGAGAGTTGGTGCACAATTTATTTACCAAACATCGAATGGTGGAGTTGTTTACATTATGTGTTGAGAATCAATGTAAAGAAACTTCGGATGTTTGTTTCTTATTTATGGGTTGATGCTGTCAGTATGTGTTGGCTCAACAAAACGACTAGAATGATTTGTTGGTGCACAATTTATTTGTTTGTATTTTTAGTTCCATGTGTATGTTTTTGTTGAAGGAAATTACGAATTGTGATCATATAAGCAGAGGCCAGCTTGCCTTTAATGTTTGTCATCATTTCTTCTATGTAACATGCTTGATGCTTGGCTTATGTTCATCAATACCATTAATGTATCTAATTGTCCCAACTCCCAAATATAGTTGTATGCTCATAACCTACCCTATAGCCGG
Source organism: Ambrosia trifida (assembly GCA_028751855.1). Lineage (NCBI taxonomy): Eukaryota > Viridiplantae > Streptophyta > Magnoliopsida > Asterales > Asteraceae > Ambrosia > Ambrosia trifida. Next base: position 52,360,707 of record CM054128.1, read on the forward strand.
CATGCTATTTATTAATTACCAGTACTAATGAATACACTATTAGCTAGTACTTCTATTCTAATCTAAGTATACAAGTTCTTGTCAACATTAAATAAAATCATTAAAAAACATTACCTAGCAATTTATTTGGAGGGATGTTCATCAGTCTATAATATTGTAAGTCATCATCAAGCAATTTATTAGGAGCGATGTTCTCTGCTTAAGCTCTTGCCTTCATTAAATAAATGATTATGACAAACACTTGTATACTTGTATTAGAAGTTTAGAACAATGTGTATTAGTGTGTTCATTTGTACGATTAAGATCATGATGAGTATAAGTCATCTTTTTTTCTGATAGACAAGGAAAGTTGGTTGTGTACGACATTGATTATATGTGCTTAGCGGTGGGCTTAGGCTATGTGTAAGGGGCTAACGCCCTGGTCACCTTATCAAGTCCCAATCAATGCTTAAATGAACAGAATATTATGGCTAACTCCCATATTATTATGAAATTCAAGAAAACTATTAAAAACTTGAACTTACAAATCCATACCAATAAACATGCTAACTTAGCACGTTATACATAACTAGGATTACAATTAATTAATTCATAATAATCATCTGACAATTCCTAACATGAATCACATAGGAAACTTGATATTTATCCACTATTAATTAATTGTTTAACTTATTAGATTTAAGAAGATTACACAAAAACTTCAACTTACAATCCTCATACACACACCATGGTATTTATACAGCTAACCACACATCTATCTATAACTTATAATAAAAGAAGGGTTGGGTTATTCTACAAAGGCTACAAAAAATGAGAAGAGTGAGAAGCCACTAGAAAATGACATGTGTCCAAAGGATTAACAAGTAGGAGGGGTAATTTTGTCAAAAACATATGCACATGCAAGTCACATGCCATTTCCACCTTCATTTTTAAATGTCCGTAACTTTTTTATACGTCATCCGTTTTAAAAAAAAATATATATACCATAAAATTGAGCGTCTTTTTATCTTTAATATGAGTACCATATTGCTATATTTTTGAAAAAAAAATTCAAAACCCACTTGCGTAAGACACAGTGGAATGTAAAACACAATGAACACCAATTAAATATAGGGTATAAAACACAATCAAGGGTCTAGTAAAACACAATGGACGATATACTAAAGATACAATGAATAGAAGACTAAAACACAATGAATACTTTTGAAAAAAAAAGTTAAAAACCAGTTGCATAAGACACAATGGATGACATACGAAAGACACAATGAACAAAAGACTAAAATACAATGAATACTTTTGAAAAAAAAGTTAAAAACCCAATTGTGTAAAACCCAATGGACGACATAATAAAGACACAATGAACAGAAGATTAAAACACAATGAATACTTTTGTAAAAAAAATTGAAAACCCAGTTGCGTAAGACACAATGGAGATAATGTAAAACACAATGAGTACCAATTAAATATGCAATGAACAATAGGGTATAAAACACAATGAACAGTCTAATAAAACACAATGGACGACATTCTAAAAACACAATGAACAGAAGACTAAAACACAATGAATAATAGACTTAAACACAATGAACAACATAATAAAACACAATGTACACCTAAATACAAAACTTATTTGCGTAAAACACAATTAAAATCATACTAAAAACACAATGGACAAAGTTAAATCATGTGTAGACTAAAAAAAACATAAATAACATATTTATAAAGCACACATGCATACTATAACACAATGAACGTGCAGAAGACACAACGGAGAAAAAAAAAACCCATTTAGCACGAATTTTTTTTTTCAATTTTAATGTAGCAATGTGGTACTCATATTAAAGATAAAAAAACGCTCGTTAATATGGTGAAATTTTTTTGAAAAAAAAATGTCGTATGAAAAAGTTATAGACGTTTTAAAATGATGGGGGGAATTGACATGTGCATTGCATGTGGAGAGAGAAATTCAACAAATATTGTTTTCCTTTTATGCCCTTTCTCTAATTTATTATTTATTTTTTTCAAACAAACTAATCTCAACCCTTCAAATATATAATTAATGGATCACAATCCTTCTCACCCTTCCTAGAAAAAGTATCTTGTGTATTTGATCCTAACCCAATAAAAGAATTGAATATTGTTGAGGTGACATTCAATGGAGGCATCAACCCTCAATCTCTCTTTTGAGGATGCCAAATAGGATGTGATGTGGCAACTCTAGACCAATTAAAAAAAAGAAATAAATATGGTTTAACCTATTCTATTAAATACCTAATCTACTAAATTTAAATATTAAACCTTTATTATTTTCTCTCATGTTTCATCCCATAACTTTTAAACGTTGATATCTTTTATATACGATATTTTTTAAAGAAAAAAAATTACACCAAATTAACGAGCGTTTTATTATCTTTCCAACGAGTACCATAGTGCTATATAAAAAACGGAGAAAAAAACGACTATTTTTTGTAACCCGACAGATATTGTGTCAGGTTTGAAATTAGTTTAAAAAAAATTGTGGGTTTGGGTCGGGCCTGGGATTAGGTGATACCCGACCCAATTACCCGAAACCACATACCAAATACCCGAACTATATACCTGATCATATAACCATGATTTTTTTAACGCATCACATAACCCTTAGACTAATGCCTTCGATATTTCAATAAATAACTTTTTTTCCTTATTCATGTTAGTTCTTTTTAGAATGATCGATTACAAACTTTCGCATTCATTTGACATTATATAATATTTTGTAATGGCACTAGATTTATACCCCGGCGCAGAGATTTGTTTTTTTTTATATTTGAATATGATAACTTATGACAGAGATTTATTTAAAATAAATAATAATAATATATTGGCAAGTCATTAATTATGTTGTCATATTAGATATTTTCAACCCGGGACGTTCCGGGATAAAAACTAATTATACTATAATTAGGATTGTTCTATTAATTATCCTATACACATCCAAACCTAACATGTTTAGATGTTTGATAACCTGATAATTAACCAATTAAATAGGACATGATAATTACAATTATTTATTAATTCACCAACACAACTAATAAACTATAATTATCCGCTCTAAGATCCGCTCTTAAACCTTTGCACGTTTTTGTGTGGAATTCCCAACACCTTACTCTTTTGGGCGTTGAACACCGCCTCATAGAGGCGTTTTTGGTGTGTGATGGGCAGTGGGGGTGGGGCAAACCATGAGCGTGGAGCATGGAAGTGGTGACTTTTCTTTTAATATGTTTTGACCAATCAATTGATGCACTTCACACAATTTTTCTTTTTAATTTCCATGTGTAGTGAGTGTGAAAAGTATAACCACTCTACATACATAGGAGTGATGTTGCACCACTTTTAGTAAAACCATCACACATAGTCTTATCATGTTACCCCTTATCAGTTACCATAAGCATGTTCATTTCACAAATTAATTACCAATATTTCTTAAAGAAAAACCGCCAGCATCAAAACTTGTAAAAACCGATTAACTGCATATTCATGTGTTACTATGTGGAGATTGTTTAGTAATAATTATTTGAGACTAATTACTCTTTGTTACCATTGGTTGCTATAAAAGCAAAATAGCAAGTGAACTCATTTTGATACTTAAATTTTTATAAAAACGACTTGTTTCAATACTTGACCAACATCTACTTTCGTTGGAACTTGTTTAGGCACAAACAAATTTTTAGTTATTTTAGATTAACCTTTTTTTATCCCAAACTTATTTTGGTTAAAACCCATTTTTACGCATACCCGTTTTGACCCATTACCACTTGGTTTCAACTATTTTGATGTTGGATTAATATTGTTGTTGCATTTTTAAATGCCCCTTTTACCATAATTTTTTCAAGTCTATAGCTTAATGCTTCCACTATAATATCCTGTTACAACAAAATTGCAGAAAACAAATTTAACCTTGCACACAGATGTAACATAAAAAGCCAACTGAAATTAGTAGACAACCACACTTAAATCACTCACTAATCTTTGTTAACCAGAGGCCTGCACTTCAGCTTTCACAGTTTCTTCAGCTCTCCTGCCACCGTCATCAACATCCAGCACATCATCCATCAAGTCATCCTCCCCAGCATTGATGTCTTCCACGTCATCATCATCCTCGTTATCACCGCCACCTGGAATCTTACGTGTCTTAGGCCCATGTTCAAGCCTATGGGTCTCGAGCTCTTTGTCCATTGTTTCTTGTAAGTTCAAAGTATCATTGTTTGCATTTCTTTTTTGTCTCCCATTTTGCCACCTTTCAAGCTCTTTTTCAACATTGGCGACAAATTGTTCACCAATCTGTTGTTGGTATTGAGACAATTCTTCTCTTCTAGCAGTCTTCCATTCTTGAAATGCCTGGTAACAAAAAAGTAGTCAAATTTAAACCAAAACTCATCGTCTAACACGCACACACGTGCGTGCGTGTGTGCAGAGAGGGGGGGGGGGGGGGATGATTTCCAAAAAGAAGAATGTGCATTAACTCGAGGCTTATATATGAAAGAATTAGGTCAATTTAATGGTAAATAAAGATTCACACATTAGGACATGAAAAAAAGTTCGTTTGATGCTTGTAAAACTTGTATAGGTAACAAAATGTGTGGGTCAGGCGGTTGGGTTACGAGTCAAAAAGGGTAACCCGGCAGACTCTTTGACCAGAATTTTAACTTTTATATCTTTTTAATAACAATATAAAATGATACAAAGTAAACTACAAGGATTTATGCACAAAAATAGACTTTTCAACCAATTTGGCATGTTTTCTCTAAAGTTTTTTTATTATTTACTCATTTGAGCCTGTTGGATATAACATAACCCAATCCGACAAAAAGGGATTCCACCCCCACTCCCAAACACACACTAGAACTAAAAAAACAAGCATATCTGCACCCAAAAAAAAAAACCTTTGATCAAAAAATAAACAGAAGAGCAGTATCTTGTGGGTGAGCATGAGATGTTGCTAAAATAATAAAGGGGTAAATTTCCAAGAAAAAATAGAATGTAATGCATTAAATAAAAAATTAGAATTCCTTATTTTTATTATATCTAGATAAAGAAGAATTCGTTATGGATTTACTTTGCACGTAACGCTTATTATATGAAAATTTCTTAACACATAAAATTAGAAACCCATATATATTTATATTAACTAGAGAGAGAAAGAGAGAGGGGAGAGGGAAAATAAATTCTTTTACACTTAAAAAGCTGTATTTTTTTACATATCGATCTTAATAATCAATAATGAACTGCATATGGTATGTAACATTCCACCTAGACACTATGGTGTTCAATGTTTCATTTTATGTTTTACGATTTGCATATATAATATGCAAGTATAAAGTTGAATATATGGCATGCAGTAAGAAACTTACCAGCTCTTTCCTTTGCTCAAGTTCGGTTGAATCTTCTTCAAGTGGTTTGGCAAGCGAGTAATATATAGGGGGCTCTGCTTTTGTCCTGAAAAATTTACAATCCAGCAACAATATAAAATGAGCACTTATAATAACACAATCATATATTTAACCTATAAACTCTGCACGTTGGGAATCCTCGAGCCATCCAGCAGCTTCAAAACAATAAGAAGCTTATCGTTGTCTCAATAAAATTGTGAATATGGATACTTTTTGGACCAAAATTAGAAATAACCTGCAATATAATTAATCAAACTAGAAGTCATTAAATGGTTCTTTGTGTTGGGCTCAAAAAAACACCGGTGACATTGTATATAAGAAGTAAACCTTAAAAAATTGCCAAGTTTTTTGTGATGCTCGCTCCACCGAAGAAACAGGAGTTCCAGTTTCTTCTCCTCTGCCTTAGCAGCAACACGTGCTCTAAGGGTCTATAAAAATAACCAGTTAGTGAAGAACCATAATAGCCAAATCATGATTAATGTATTATTTATGAGGAATACTCAACCCATCCAACCCCACCCGGATCGTTTTTACCTGTACAAAAATGACCTTTTTCGACCTAATAACCAACCTCTAGTATTTAATCAAAGTAACGAAAAAGGATAAGTTCCCTGTTTCAGATCTAAATTATCAGAGCCACCTAAATTATTTAATTAAGATCATTATTGTACAGATATTGTGTTTGTATTTTATAATCATAAATAACACATTAATTATATTTAGAAAAATAACTCAAATCCATGGTTATGGGTCATCCCACTCAAGTCCATTTCAATCCGCACTAATAGATAAACGTTTTGATCTATTACCCAATCCGCAGCAACCCACCATCTTGCCACATTAGCATTTAGTTAGGTAAAAAAAGATCAAATCAGAATGAATAAGTTCGCCACTTCAAATTTGAAACTAAAAGCAAAAAAAAAAAAAACTGGAAAACAAACCAAGTCTCTTCTCCTTTTTTCTGCAATTTGCTCACGCTCTTGTAGCCTCAATCTTTCACTTTCTTCACGTGCTCTTTGCTCAGCCTATAACAAGTGACGAAATTGAGATAGGTATCTTGGAACAAAATACTAAAAACCAAAGTACACGAAGCTTACTTTTTTCAGAGAATCAGATCTCCTCATATATGCCTCTGATCCAGAGAGTTTCACATCTTCTTTCCTAAATTTCTGTAAATTTACATGTAAAAGTTGTAAACATCAGAAAGGTATAACTAACTTACCTTAATATATATACACACACACACAAACGTACATGTATTATATCCATTAACTTTCAAGAATTTGATTTGTTACACTTTAGTTACTTTTTCAGTGGGTTCTCTAGCCTTTAGGTAACAATATAACACACTTCCCTAGCAACCATGAGTTATTAGCAATAATATATGACCATTTATGTCCCTCGGTTGATAAAATATAACAAACTCCCCTAGGGATCATGAGTTGGCAATAATTATGAATTATCATATATACATTGAAAAGATACACTTAATATAAATTGCTCATCCATATAATCTGCTAAGTGTTTTTCTTTATAGTAGAAGATTTGTACAATACTCGTTTGGATTCACGATTTGGAAGTGGCATGCTATAATCAAACAATATTCTTCTGTCTATGGAGTAATTTAACCCAAGATATAAAGATAAGGTGAGGAGTGAGGACTACTAGATATATGAAATTTGAAATATATTTTAGATCAAAGTACCATGACCATCTACTTAAACAAGGTGTGGCTCTGAACTATCCAATGGTTTATAACACCAAGATTACTTCTAAACCTACACTACTAACCAAATGAACTCGTAAATCATTATGTGGTGGTTAGTGAGCAACATCTCAGATTTTCACATATATGGATACAACGCAATGAAACACATGTGTCTTTCTCAACAATTAGTTCAATTTTACGAATCGGATCGCAAATCCTATCCGAAAGGGTCGCGAATGCACCCGATTCCGGTACGCGCGATTCGATTCGAGGTACACAGTTAGGGTAGCGAATCCTGTGAGTATGGATCCGGATGGTATCATGAAAATGTTTTGACAATTGACACCCCTTGCTGCAGACCATGTGACATTTGACTAAAAGTCTAAAAGCAATTACAACCTATATCAAGTCCTAAACAGACCATGTATTCAGCTTCTATATTCAGAGGCCTTTAGTAAGAATTACAGGTCAGCATGTCTGCATTGTCGTAAAAAAGATAGTAAAAAAACTGCAACAAGATTGGATAACTGGATCAACAATATACATAAAAGCCATGCAGGTAGGTGTCTACCCTTAAGTTTTTAGCCCTATGACTATGAGTAATTTTGTATAAGAAGCTAAGTGCTGTAGGAAAAGAATATTTACTTTTAGTCAGATGGTTTCAGAACACGTATAAACAGCAATTTGTAAACGAAAACCAAGATACTGTCATACAATAAAGAACAGACAAACCAATATTCAACTATAAGACATGAACAAGAGAGTGAGATCAGTCTTACCTCAAGAGTTCCAAGGAGCTGTCCCAACATTCTTTTGTTCCTATTAACCAAGCTAGGATCCTCATCTTTTGGTATTACTCTAGGAACATTCTCCGACGGAGGAACTTCAGAATCCTAATAAACCCACAAAAATATGAATCACATGATGCGGTGATGAAATCCCGTTGCTGCAGTTAATGTGCGCATCACATGATGTGGATGCAATGCAGCTGATGCGTGATGTGGTGCCTTATACAGTTAAATAGCATTTGAACAAATTATATTGTCGATTGCAATGGGTCTGAGTTTTTCAAATCCGATGATGAGAATATTTTATATTTTAGTATTTTAATTAATAACACCTCGCATATGCGATGCGCACGCGTCAGCTTTTGGGATCAAAACGCATTAGAACCAAGATTACAACATGGAATCTAAATCAACAATCCACTCCACAAATATTTAAAAAAAATGCACCATCTTGGATGATCTATGAACGCCATCCCTCCTAGCCCAGTTTGAATTCTTTCTGTTCTGGTTATCCGCCGTCAATTCTTTGCTCCCACCATCCCCCTTTGAAGCACCCGCATCATCCTCAACAATTTCCCCTTCTTCAATCTTCCCAACCCACAAACATCAAAAATTACAAATCAGAAACTTTTAAATAACCAAAACAGGCATTCACTTAGTCAAACAAATTAAACACATCATTTATATATTTATATCTCCCTAACCTTCACAACAGTCGACGAAAGCCGCCGTTTGGGCGCGGGCTGGTCCTCTTCATTCCTGTCCGCCTATACAATAACCCCAATTGCCCAATTAACAATCAAACAAACAACCAAACAAAAAAACAAACAAGCAGTCACTCCGAGATTAATAGCCAATGCATATAAAGAGCTAAAAAAGGTACAGTCTTTACAGGTCTAATAAAACCACGCTGACGTGGACCGGAACCAGAACCACCTCCTCTACGAATCCCTCGAGGGTCTCGAAGTCTTTCGGTAATCTGTGGAAGAAACAATTTATCAAACACTTGGTGTGCATAAATGTAATAATTGAAGTAAAACACGTATAGGGACTTTATGTATACCTCCCATTGTTGACGGTGGAGCTCTTCGATCTCCTTACGAAGCTCTTGTTCCGTCTTCTCGATCTGGGTCGTCCCCATCTGTGTCTGTGATGATGTTCTTGTTCTGTGAAACCCTTGTGTTTATGAGTTGCAAAACCCTGTTTTTGTAAGTTCTAGTTCTTGTTTTGTATTTTTAGTTTGAGCCCATTGATAAAAGCCCAACAATAATATAAGAATGATATTAATAGGAAAGAATATAAATTGAATTAGAATCGAATAAATGGGTCGGGTCGGGTCAGGTCGGGTTGAAAATATAGGTTCGAATTAGTTTGGATAAGGACCTGATTCGAATGTAAAAAGAAAAAAAATTGAATTGGAAACCGGTTTGGTTTGAATTGAGGGTTTGGTTGCGTTTGATTCGAATAATAAGTAAACTCCTAATCAGATAATAATATGAGTTAAGTTATCGGTTTTGTTTACTTTTATTAAGTTAGGCCGATTATATTATTCGATTGACTAAATTAGGTAGTTAAAAAATTAATTATTGCTATTTAAAATAAAAGGACAAAATTACATAAATCAACCTTTATGTATTACCAAAACTACAACCTATACCTTTCAGTATGAAACTCACTCAAACCAACCTTTATGTATATTTTTTGTTGCAGTTACAACCTTTAACACAAACCCAGTTAGTTTGTGTCGTTAAATCAAGAGCAAATTAGTAATTTTACCCCACTTTTCATCTTCTTCCCTGTGTGTTTCTCTTTCTCTCTATAATTGAATTTGAGTGAATTATATATATGTATGATTAACAGAAGAATTAATCCCACCACCATTCCCACCGTGTCTCCTCCCCCTATGCACCACCATTACCAGTTTACCACCACCGTCACAACCTCTGCCACCCATCACTGGTTTCTCATCACCCAACCCAAATCGAAGGTGCAAATCTGTCCCTGACCGTCCGAAGCTAAACAATCATATAAATGGTCCCCTGGTTCCATCATTGACGAAGCTAAACTGTCACACCACGACAAAGGCGGAAACACGTGGCGCGACGGTTCAAAAGCATAAAGTCAAGGTTATTGCTAAACACAAGTAATTTAAGAAAATGGGTCATTTATTATGACGTCAAATCTGTTTTCAAACATTACACAAAAGTTAATTGTTTTTAAGATAAACATAGAGGTTTCTCATATATATCCCAAATGCCTTGGGAAATAAAAGTGAAACCCCGCAAAAGTTCGACGTCGCATTGGAGATCCTCCGACCCAGCTCGCCTGATCCTTCATCATCTAGTTACCTGAAAGATATGTTTAAAAAGTTTCGTCAATATAAAAATATTGGTGAGTTCACAGGTTTTCAGTTTCTAAAACTTGAATACTTGGGAATACCATGTTATGACAATATATAGGAGTTGCAAATTCCTATAAATCTACTTGAGACTATAATCAAACCAAGACGTATATAAATAAAATGCCCCGCTCCAAGTCGTTGCTCGGTTTCCCACGACTTAAGTTCAGAATATTTGCACCCCAGGCATAACCTAATGCATAATCGACGCTATCGATTAGGGGTGGGCCTTGTCAGGCACCAATAGTACTATCCGAATATTCCTCCGGTTTCAATTTCCGAATAAATGATTATAGAGGCGAGGACTCAACCCCGAGTGGCGGTCACACCTCAAGTAATAAACCCGTCAAACATTTCCCTAACATATCTTTCCCCCGAAAACGTAAAAATAGTTTAAAATGGGGCCGTGAAACTCACCTGAAACTGCGTCTGGCTCAAAAGGTAAATAGCAAGTGGGTGGTCTCGCACCTACAAACGTCCTAGACGTATAAGTCACTATTCCTATAGCGCATGTGCCTTGGCAAGTTGTACACCCAACTCCCGACCACAAGTTGTTCCAAATCCCGTTTAATTAAGCGTGTATCCTAGGTTTTGTTGGCGTTACATTACCCTTTGTGTTACAAGTTATATATTACTCTTGTTAATATTTCCGTAACTTGTATCTTATTATCATCGACTCGACGTCACTTAACATATAATTATTTTCCCATTTAAATAATTATACTTAAGATCGCATCGCTCGATATAATATATATTTCAACTCTCGACCCGACTCACTTTGCCGCACATTTGTTTTCCCATTTAAACAAATATACTAAGATCTTGTCGTTCGATTGTATATTCTTAACGCCCGATTCAACTCACCATACCGTATATTTATTTTCCCATTTAAATAAACATACTAGGATCTCGTTGGTACGACATACACATATATATATCTTTGTCTTCTCGTCGCGGCTTTCCTTCCCACATATCTACTTTCCCATTAAGTAGATATACTAGAATTTTCGCCGAGACGAGCGTACATATATATAAATGTGTAATTTTTCTTGTTAAGTATATACGTTTGTTTTAACGTCTTATTTGTTTATGTCATGTGTTTTCTCCCACGAATAATTCTCCTAACACTTAGGAAAGTGTTTATTAGTTTTCACCCAATGTATATATATATTTTACTTCTTAAAAATATATATTTTCTTATCTTGCCGCAATGGCATTTTTCTCATGATTTGTCCGGGTATGGTTCGTTAACGCGTTTTAGTTCGATATCTTAACTCGATTAGTTAATTTTTCCAAGTTTTTCCCAACATGTATTTTATAGAAATATTATCCATATTTCTCCCTATTTTCACATGTTACTTGGATGGTTTAAATACTTATGTATTTTTAACCCAACTTGTTAACTTAACTACAAAAATGTTTCCAACACTTTTATATTCCCATTTATATAAAAGTATTCATTTTTGTATAAGTTTCCCAAGTTTGTTTAATATTTTTATAAAATCTCTATTTTATAAAAATCCTTATTTTAAAACCCTTTATATTTTTATAACTTTCAAAAATACACTTTTATACAAAATACCCAAGTATTTCTACTAGTATTTACAAAAATCATCCATAGACTTTATTACTTACATTTTTGACACCAAACTTTCCATACTTGTATTTTTGGACTAATAGTTTCTAAAATATCCATTTTAGTCCTCTAACTTTCAAAGTTACAACTTTAGTCCCTTAACTTCTAAAAGTTGCATTTTTCTACTCTAACTTTCAAAGTTAACATTTTTCACTCAAAATAGTAAACTTTGAAGATTCAACTTTTTATTGGTAAGTTATTTTTGTATCAAAACACTTATGTTAGTCTTATATTCCATATGGAAGACTAATTATATGTGTGTTTTATGTATTTGTCCATTTTATCAAAATATCATTCATCTAAGTAAGCTAACTTAGATTTTCCATCTTCTTCATTTATGAACTTCTAATATGTTTTACCACATATTATAACTTAGATGATCATAATAAGATGATTTAAAGTTACTTTTATCATATTCAAGTTCATTCCATAATCTTAACCAAAACATCATCCTACTTAGTTTTAAATGTAAACTTTATATATTTTCAAGACTAATACATCATCATCAACAAATCCATGGTTTATTTTCATATCTTTAATCTTCCATTTTACACATGAAAACCTATTAAAGATTATGTTCAAAACCATTTTTAAACCCTTCATGTACAACTTGCTACTAGGAACACATACATGAATAATAACAATCAAAAACAAGATTAAGAATGCTTACTACTAGCACAAGGCTAGGGAAGACAAAAACCTTGGATTTGAGAGGGGTTTAGTGTGTTCTTCCAAATGGTTTAGCTCCAAGCTCTTGAAACACACAAAAGGGGTTTGGATGATGGATTGTTTTGAGTATTTTGGAGATGTAAAAACTTGAAAGAAATGTGTATGTGGGAGGATGGAAACTCACGGCCAAGATAGGAAGAAGAAAGAAGTGTTTTGCTTTGTTATTCAATCTCCTAACACATGTTATTTATACCCTTATCACATGTAATCTTCCATGGATCTTGTGATTATTACCAAAGATATGAGAGATTTATGAAGTACAAAAATTGATCTTGGATGGGTGTGGGAGGGTGATAGTGGCCGTAGGTTTTTGGAAGAGCCAAGGGATGGCTTGTAAATCTTGTTTAATTGATTATGATCTTTCTTAGCCTTACACTTGATCTTATACAAGACCCTTCCATGCATGTGCACTCTAGTGTAATGATGGCTAGCTTTTGTCTTGGATTTTCTTGGCCCTTTGGCCGAAATTTTAACAAGGGGGGACAAGGTTGAAGTGCTTTTTGTACTAATGTTTCACTTACACCTTTTTCTTACATGTTTGTCTTATGCATGTGCATGCTTGTATATAGGTTATTATTAATATTTATACAAGATATGGATATATAAAGGCCTCTAGGCCGGCCCCTTGATGGGTTTGGTGGGGTCCACAACTTCAAATAATTACCCATTGTTTGTTATGTTTAATCCCCCGTCGTTCGGGTGTCGTTCGGGTATTTTTCGGGTTTTAATCACGCGTTATCCGGACATTAAAAATTCCTTTAATAACCCTTAAATATAGTCTATTTTAAGCGTTGATTGGTTATTTAGGCCTTCGCCGGGTGAAATTATGAGTTATACGCGTATCGGGTGCGGTACGCGCATTTTATTCGTTACCGGGAGATTTGTACAAGACGTTTTCATTTATGGTTTTGGAGTTCCAAAACTCATTATATCTTATGAAAATACCCTTTATTTTATATCCTGGGTGTCCGGGATCCGTTTCGTTTATTTAATTATTACCGGGTAATTGCCAACGTCCATACCGGATAGCTTATTCGCACATGATCCAATCATGCTTTACCATTAAACGTATGCATTCCTATGCACTATTTGGAAATTGCTATCTCCTAAGGCCTTGATAATTAAATCACACATAATTGCATTTAATTACGTTAATCATATATTAATTAATTTGTACGGAATTACCTTATTTTTGCCGGTTGTTACATTCTCCCCCCGTTAAGAGAATTCCGTCCCGGAATTCACTTCGAGTTCTCCGGTACAGGTGTCTTCTCGAATAGGGCGGGGTATTTTTGCTTCATCCGGTCCAGCCTTTCCCACGTGAACTCCGGTCCACGCTTGGCATTCCAGCGCACTTTAACCAATCTGATCTTGCTGCGCCTTAGTTTTTGGACCTTCCAATCGGTTACCTCGATTGGTTCTTCCACAAAATGTAACTTGTCATCAATCTGGATTTCGTCAGCAGGAATAATGAGAGTTTCGTCGGATAGGCACTTTTTCAAATTTGACACATGAAACGTGTCGTGTATTCCACTAAGCTCTTGAGGCAACTTGAGCTTGTATGCCACTGTACCTACCCTGGACAAGACTTCGAATGGTCCAATATATCGCGGGTTCAGTTTTCCGCGCTTCCCAAAGCGCGCGACACCTTTCCAAGGTGACACTTTTAGTAGGACCTTGTCTCCGACTTGAAACTCTAAAGGCTTTCGCCTCATATCAGCATAGCTTTTCTGGCGGTCCCGGGCCGCTTTGAGGCGTTCCTTTATCAAAAAGACCTTATCCGTGGTCTCTTGAACAATTTCGGGCCCGGTGAGTTGCTTTTCTCCAACTTCCGCCCAACATAATGGCGATCGGCACTTGCGTCCATATAGAGCTTCAAACGGTGCGGCTTGACTGCTCGTATGATAACTGTTGTTATAAGAAAATTCTACCAATGGCAAGTGCGTATCCCAATTACCTCCGAAATCAATCGCGCATGCCCGTAACATGTCTTCCAATGTCTGGATGGTTCGTTCACTTTGACCATCCGTTTGGGGGTGATATGCGGTACTCATGTCGAGGCGAGTACCGAGGGCTTCGTTTAAACTTTCCCAAAATCTGGAAGTGAAGCGACTATCTCGATCGGAGATGATAGAAACAGGTACACCGTGTTTAGATACCACTTCCTTAATGTACAAACGGGTCAGTTTCTCCAACTTGTCCGTTTCGCGAATCGGAAGGAAGTGTGCAGATTTTGTCAATCGATCAATGATTACCCAGATCGTGTCATGACCGCTTGTTGTCTTGGGTAACTTGGTAATGAAATCCATGGTGATTCGTTCCCATTTCCATTCCGGTATTTCCGGTTGCTGGAGCAAACCGGAAGGTCTCTGGTGCTCAGCCTTGACCTTTGCGCAAGTCAAACATCGCGCAACATAGGCTGCTATATCCCTTTTGAAATTCGGCCACCAATAAAGTTCCTTCAAATCGTGGAACATCTTGTCTGCACCCGGGTGAACCGAATATCTAGAACTGTGAGCTTCGGCCAATACTAGCTCACGCAATCCACCATATACTGGAACCCATATTCTATTCATGAAATACAGTGTCTGGTCTGCTTTCGGTTCCAGTGAATCAACCATCTTTCGTAACCTTTCACCTTTGACATTCTCGGGTTTAAGGGCGTTCACTTGAGCTTCACGAATTCGTTCAGTCAGATTCGTGTGGATAGTCAATCCCAAAGCTCGAACACGCAACGGCTTAACCCGTTCCTTGCGACTCAAGGCGTCAGCTACGACATTCGCCTTACCGGGATGGTACTTTATCTCACAATCGTAATCGTTTAATAATTCAACCCATCGCCGTTGTCGCATATTCAAATCCTTCTGATCAAAGATGTGTTGCAAACTCTTGTGATCAGTGAAAATCGTGCACTTGGTTCCGTACAAATAGTGCCTCCATATCTTGAGAGCGAACACCACTGCACCTAATTCCAAATCGTGTGTAGTGTAGTTCTTCTCATGGATTTTCAGTTGCCTGGAAGCATATGCTATTACTTTTTCTCGCTGCATCAATACACAACCCAAACCTTGATGCGAGGCATCACAGTAAACTACAAAATCTTCCGTACCATCGGGGAGTGATAGTATCGGAGCGCCACATAACTTGTCTTTTAACAATTGGAATGCTGCCTCTTGCTTTTCCGTCCACTCAAATTTCTTATCCTTTTGGGTTAACATGGTTAAAGCTTGCGCTATCTTTGAAAAGTTCTCGATGAACCTTCTGTAATAACCCGCGAGGCCTAGAAATTGTCGTACTTCGGTAGGAGTTCGAGGGGCTTCCCAATTTTTAATTGCCTCGATCTTGGCGGGATCGACGTGTATGCCCTTCTCGTTTACCACGTGGCCTAAAAAGTGAACTTCCCGAATCCAAAAGTCACATTTCGAGAATTTAGCATAGAGCTTCTCTTTGCGTAATACTTCAAGAATTAACCGAAGGTGATTCTCGTGGTCTTCTTTCGTGCGTGAATAGATCAAAATATCGTCAATGAAGACTATGACGAATTTGTCCAGGTATGGCTTACACACGCGGTTCATTAGGTCCATGAAAACCGCTGGTGCGTTGGTCAAGCCGAACGGCATTACCAAAAATTCATAGTGTCCATACCGGGTTCTGAAGGCCGTTTTTGGTACATCTTCTTCTTGTATACGCAACTGGTGATAGCCTGACCTCAAATCGATCTTGGAGTAATAGCTGGAACCTTGGAGCTGATCAAATAAATCGTCGATCCTGGGGAGAGGATAGCGATTCTTGATGGTTAGCTTGTTCAGCTCTCGATAGTCGATGCACATGCGAAATGTGCCATCCTTCTTCTTCACAAACAAGACGGGAGCTCCCCAAGGTGAGAAACTCGGTCTTATAAAACCTTTGTCCAATAATTCTTGTAGCTGGCTGGACAGTTCCTGCATCTCTGATGGAGCTAGGCGGTATGGCGATCGTGCCACAGGAGCTGCTCCGGGAACGAGGTCGATGCGGAACTCGACTTGTCGAGGTGGTGGCAACCCCGGCAAATCTTCTGGAAATACATCCGGAAAATCTCTGGCGACTGGAATGTCTTCCAACTTTCGCTCGTCGGCCTTCTTGTCCACTACGTGTGCCAAGAACGCGACAAGCCCTTTTCTCAGACACTTACGAGCCTTCATGCTCGAAATAATCCTTAGTGGCGTCCCGTGTCTTTCCCCTTGAATTGAGAGAGTTTCACCGCTTGCGAGGGGAACTTGAATAACTTTATCGTTGCAAACCACAATGGCACGGTGCGCGGACAACCAATCCATGCCAACAACGATGTCAAAACTTCCCAATACGACTGGCAATAGATCAATCCCAAACTCGTGCCCACAGAGTTCTAACTTACAATCTTTTGCTACCTCTCTCGTTTCAATAGTTTTACCATTAGCCAGTTCTATAGAGTAGGGTGTATCTAGTTTGCTAGTTTTTAATCCAAGTAGTCTTTTAAATTCAATGGATACGAAGCTAAAGTCAGCACCGGTATCAAATAATACAGAGGCATAATGACCATTTAGAGGAAACGTACCAGTGACCACATTGGGGTCTTGCCGTGCATCACCGGCTCCAATCACAAATGCCCGGCCGCGGGCCTGATTGTTGATCTTGGGGCAATCTTTCTTCCAATGGTCTAATGACCCGCATGCAAAGCATGGTCTAGCCCCTCCATTTTTCGGTGCTCCAGATCGGCACTCTTCAGTCTTGTGCCCGGTGCGGTGGCACTTCCCACAAGTTAATCCATTGTTTCTCCCCTGGTTTCCCTGCTTGTTACCGTTACCACGTCCTGTGGCGGCATATCCCTTTCCCTTCTTGTTCGAGCTACCCGACGCTCGATCCCTTTTTCCCTCATCCCTCTTTCTTTTCCCAAACCTCGGTTTGTTACCCTGATCATTAGTCACAACAGCTGAACTTGATCCCTGATTCTTGGCCTCAACACTGCTTGCCTCAGAAATTTTTAACCCTGAAACTTGGCGGATTAGGGTACCCATGCGGATAGCATCCTCAGTGAGGCTTAGTGCCAGATCAATCGCCTCGCGCATGGTCGTGGGCTTGGAAGAGGTGACCATGCTGCGAATCTGTGGTGCTAACCCGAATAAGTAACGTTCCACCTTGTTCTTTTCCGGTGTAACCAGACGAGGTACCAGTCGAGCGAGATCATGAAATCTAGACGTATACCCAGTAACGTCTGCTCCTACCATGGTGAGGTTCCAGAACTCGGTTTCCAACTTCTGCACTTCGCTTGCCGGGCGGTATTCGGCAGTCATAAGTTCCTTCAGTGCCGCCCATGATAGAGAGTATGCAACATCATCTCCTAGAGACTGTACTTGGCCGTTCCACCAAGTTAGGGCCTGATCTAGGAACAGGTTGGTGGAGTACATGACAGACTGTCGAGGGGTACACCCGCTGATGCGGATAACTGCCTCGGTCTTTTCAAACCATTTGACCAGGCCTATGGAACCCTCAGTGCCGCTGAAGTTTATTGGCTTGCAGTCCAAGAAAGCCTTGAAAGTGCAGCCGCGCTCTCCCGAGGCTGTCCCTGTAATAGTAATGTAGTATGTTATTATGGGATAGGAGCTTTTGAAATATCCTCCCATCACTTTTTCATTTATTTTTAAACCTCTTACCACTGGGGGAGGTCTCTCGTCGCTCGCTCCCTGTCCTGTCATGGGAGTGTTCAGAGCGTGCGGCTTCATGCTCAGCGATGGCGCGAGCTATGCGTTCAGATATCATGGTTTCGAGCTCGGCCGGTGTTGTGGGCAATCCGTCTGCTCCACTATTGCTTCGGGTGGCAGGTGCCATTTTTCTTCAATAATAATTATCAAAGGTTAATTTGGCAAACATTTATACAATACAAAGCATAAATAACAAACCAAAGCATGAATACAATAATCAACACCATGTCATCACACAACATACCAACACATCATACAGAAATATAAATAGAAATCAACACAACATCACCACACAAATATACAAACCACAACCCATGGAGTAAGCAATAATAATCATAGACAACAACATATTTCACCATAATAATAAGATTTTTCATTAATTTCAATAATATCAGTACAATGCTTGTTCATAATACAAAATGGAGAATACATTTCTCATACAATACATTGCTTTTGAAATAATAAAACATCATATCATACGCCGTAATACCCGTACGGCTAGGCAAAATGCAGACGAGTGTCATAACCCGTGTTGTACTACCATACTGCTGCTAATATGTACATAAGCTGGTGTGTCTTCTGTGCATCTCCGATACATCCTACTGTGGCGGTGGCGGAGGAAACTGATACTGAGGCGCATACATGCTAATCGTCATGCTGATCTCTGTGATGCGCTCGTACAAAAACTGTCGATGTGCCCAGTGTGCATCCCCAGTAATCCCGCACTGCGCATCCATGCGCAAGAGCTCCTCTGCGTAATGCGCTAAGGCATCACGAGTGTCAATCATCCTCGCCCACATCAATCTCGTCTGCTGTTCAACCTGATTCACGGTGCGCTGCACCGTGTTGACTAGAGTCTGAAAGTCCTGCTCTAAAGTGATGGTTGAGGTCCGGGCGGGTCCCGAGGGGGGTGTCATCCTGTGAAGGTGGGACGGTCCGGGTATATCAGGGTGTGTGGATGGGAAGGGCCCGAAGGGGGCTGGTACTGGTATGTGTGGCAGTAATGGAGTGAAACCGGGTGGCCTGATGGAAAAGTAGGGTGGCATCATATAAGGGTCCCCTGCACCTAGAGGGTACGGTGCGGGTGTCATGCTGGGAATGGTGGGGATGGGTAAAGTCATGGCTACTGGGGGCGGTGGCATAGGCTCGGCTAGTGGGGCTACTAACGGCTCCGAAACAGTGGCCCACTCTGGAGTGGACACCACTACAGGGGGCGTGGGAGGGCTCGCAGTGGCGAAGGCCTCCATGCCTGCCCTATGTAGCTCAGAGCTACGGGCGGGACTACCCTCATGTACAAGTGCTGCTGGGGCTGGCTCCTCCTGAGGTATAGGCTCGAGTGCTGGTGGGGCTATGGGGTCGGCTGGGGCGTCCTCTAGCATTGGAGCCACTGGCTCCTCCTGATCAGCCGGAATCTCGGGCACCAACATGTGCCCTACCGAACCTACAGACTCGTCGTCGGAGTCGTCGGATATCCACCCGTTCCTCCCACGGGGAATAGGCAGGAGTCTCATGCCTGCAGGTACGTGAATGTGGGGTACCGGTGCCGGCTCGTGCTCGGCGTGAGCCTGTCGGCGGAATGGAGACTCTGCCGCATCCGACTGGGCTGGGTTTGGTCGCAAAGGACCGGCACAGCCGTCAGGGAAGTCCCTGATGGCTCGAACGGGATGTACGGCCAAAGGTGCGGCCGGTACAATGGGCAGTGGCGCGTCAATCACGGCCGGTGCCCAGTGGGGGTCCTCGCTGGGGTCTGTCTCATCTGAGCTATCGTCGCCTGCTCCGTCGGCGGCGACGCCCATCTCTACGTCCTCATCTCCCGAGGAGAGCACTACCAACTCTGCTGGCTCTGGTGGTGGTGCTGGGATGATCTGCAAGCTACTGTCATAGCTCGGCGCGATACTTCCTGCGTTTGACATTCCTGGCAAAAGAACCGTACTAATATATATGAATTATTTAAATTAGACAGTTATGGCGTACTCTATAGTAACCTTCCTAACTTCTAATTTCACGTTAAAGCATGACAATACCCGTGGCTGGCTTGGTCGGAATCTCCTCATGCCCAATGCTTCTTGAAAATTACTTTTATTTAACACTTTTATATATTTTCTTTTTGAAAACTTTATCTTTAGAACCAAATCCGGTTATAGTCTAGTTTTTAAAGAAAATACTCTAGTTCGCTATAACCTTGGCTCTGATACCACGTTCTGTCACACCACGACAAAGGCGGAAACACGTGGCGCGACGGTTCAAAAGCATAAAGTCAAGGTTATTCTAAACACAAGTAATTTAAGAAAATGGGTCATTTATTATGACGTCAAATCTGTTTTCAAACATTACACAAAAGTTAATTGTTTTTAAGATAAACATAGAGGTTTCTCATATATATCCCAAATGCCTTGGGAAATAAAAGTGAAACCCCGCAAAAGTTCGACGTCGCATTGGAGATCCTCCGACCCAGCTCGCCTGATCCTTCATCATCTAGTTACCTGAAAGATATGTTTAAAAAGTTTCGTCAATATAAAAATATTGGTGAGTTCACAGGTTTTCAGTTTCTAAAACTTGAATACTTGGGAATACCATGTTATGACAATATATAGGAGTTGCAAATTCCTATAAATCTACTTGAGACTATAATCAAACCAAGACGTATATAAATAAAATGCCCCGCTCCAAGTCGTTGCTCGGTTTCCCACGACTTAAGTTCAGAATATTTGCACCCCAGGCATAACCTAATGCATAATCGACGCTATCGATTAGGGGTGGGCCTTGTCAGGCACCAATAGTACTATCCGAATATTCCTCCGGTTTCAATTTCCGAATAAATGATTATAGAGGCGAGGACTCAACCCCGAGTGGCGGTCACACCTCAAGTAATAAACCCGTCAAACATTTCCCTAACATATCTTTCCCCCGAAAACGTAAAAATAGTTTAAAATGGGGCCGTGAAACTCACCTGAAACTGCGTCTGGCTCAAAAGGTAAATAGCAAGTGGGTGGTCTCGCACCTACAAACGTCCTAGACGTATAAGTCACTATTCCTATAGCGCATGTGCCTTGGCAAGTTGTACACCCAACTCCCGACCACAAGTTGTTCCAAATCCCGTTTAATTAAGCGTGTATCCTAGGTTTTGTTGGCGTTACATTACCCTTTGTGTTACAAGTTATATATTACTCTTGTTAATATTTCCGTAACTTGTATCTTATTATCATCGACTCGACGTCACTTAACATATAATTATTTTCCCATTTAAATAATTATACTTAAGATCGCATCGCTCGATATAATATATATTTCAACTCTCGACCCGACTCACTTTGCCGCACATTTGTTTTCCCATTTAAACAAATATACTAAGATCTTGTCGTTCGATTGTATATTCTTAACGCCCGATTCAACTCACCATACCGTATATTTATTTTCCCATTTAAATAAACATACTAGGATCTCGTTGGTACGACATACACATATATATATCTTTGTCTTCTCGTCGCGGCTTTCCTTCCCACATATCTACTTTCCCATTAAGTAGATATACTAGAATTTTCGCCGAGACGAGCGTACATATATATAAATGTGTAATTTTTCTTGTTAAGTATATACGTTTGTTTTAACGTCTTATTTGTTTATGTCATGTGTTTTCTCCCACGAATAATTCTCCTAACACTTAGGAAAGTGTTTATTAGTTTTCACCCAATGTATATATATATTTTACTTCTTAAAAATATATATTTTCTTATCTTGCCGCAATGGCATTTTTCTCATGATTTGTCCGGGTATGGTTCGTTAACGCGTTTTAGTTCGATATCTTAACTCGATTAGTTAATTTTTCCAAGTTTTTCCCAACATGTATTTTATAGAAATATTATCCATATTTCTCCCTATTTTCACATGTTACTTGGATGGTTTAAATACTTATGTATTTTTAACCCAACTTGTTAACTTAACTACAAAAATGTTTCCAACACTTTTATATTCCCATTTATATAAAAGTATTCATTTTTGTATAAGTTTCCCAAGTTTGTTTAATATTTTTATAAAATCTCTATTTTATAAAAATCCTTATTTTAAAACCCTTTATATTTTTATAACTTTCAAAAATACACTTTTATACAAAATACCCAAGTATTTCTACTAGTATTTACAAAAATCATCCATAGACTTTATTACTTACATTTTTGACACCAAACTTTCCATACTTGTATTTTTGGACTAATAGTTTCTAAAATATCCATTTTAGTCCTCTAACTTTCAAAGTTACAACTTTAGTCCCTTAACTTCTAAAAGTTGCATTTTTCTACTCTAACTTTCAAAGTTAACATTTTTCACTCAAAATAGTAAACTTTGAAGATTCAACTTTTTATTGGTAAGTTATTTTTGTATCAAAACACTTATGTTAGTCTTATATTCCATATGGAAGACTAATTATATGTGTGTTTTATGTATTTGTCCATTTTATCAAAATATCATTCATCTAAGTAAGCTAACTTAGATTTTCCATCTTCTTCATTTATGAACTTCTAATATGTTTTACCACATATTATAACTTAGATGATCATAATAAGATGATTTAAAGTTACTTTTATCATATTCAAGTTCATTCCATAATCTTAACCAAAACATCATCCTACTTAGTTTTAAATGTAAACTTTATATATTTTCAAGACTAATACATCATCATCAACAAATCCATGGTTTATTTTCATATCTTTAATCTTCCATTTTACACATGAAAACCTATTAAAGATTATGTTCAAAACCATTTTTAAACCCTTCATGTACAACTTGCTACTAGGAACACATACATGAATAATAACAATCAAAAACAAGATTAAGAATGCTTACTACTAGCACAAGGCTAGGGAAGACAAAAACCTTGGATTTGAGAGGGGTTTAGTGTGTTCTTCCAAATGGTTTAGCTCCAAGCTCTTGAAACACACAAAAGGGGTTTGGATGATGGATTGTTTTGAGTATTTTGGAGATGTAAAAACTTGAAAGAAATGTGTATGTGGGAGGATGGAAACTCACGGCCAAGATAGGAAGAAGAAAGAAGTGTTTTGCTTTGTTATTCAATCTCCTAACACATGTTATTTATACCCTTATCACAT
Organism: Ambrosia trifida; assembly: GCA_028751855.1. NCBI lineage: Eukaryota > Viridiplantae > Streptophyta > Magnoliopsida > Asterales > Asteraceae > Ambrosia > Ambrosia trifida. The sequence continues at coordinate 52,384,214 of CM054128.1, forward strand.
GTAATCTTCCATGGATCTTGTGATTATTACCAAAGATATGAGAGATTTATGAAGTACAAAAATTGATCTTGGATGGGTGTGGGAGGGTGATAGTGGCCGTAGGTTTTTGGAAGAGCCAAGGGATGGCTTGTAAATCTTGTTTAATTGATTATGATCTTTCTTAGCCTTACACTTGATCTTATACAAGACCCTTCCATGCATGTGCACTCTAGTGTAATGATGGCTAGCTTTTGTCTTGGATTTTCTTGGCCCTTTGGCCGAAATTTTAACAAGGGGGGACAAGGTTGAAGTGCTTTTTGTACTAATGTTTCACTTACACCTTTTTCTTACATGTTTGTCTTATGCATGTGCATGCTTGTATATAGGTTATTATTAATATTTATACAAGATATGGATATATAAAGGCCTCTAGGCCGGCCCCTTGATGGGTTTGGTGGGGTCCACAACTTCAAATAATTACCCATTGTTTGTTATGTTTAATCCCCCGTCGTTCGGGTGTCGTTCGGGTATTTTTCGGGTTTTAATCACGCGTTATCCGGACATTAAAAATTCCTTTAATAACCCTTAAATATAGTCTATTTTAAGCGTTGATTGGTTATTTAGGCCTTCGCCGGGTGAAATTATGAGTTATACGCGTATCGGGTGCGGTACGCGCATTTTATTCGTTACCGGGAGATTTGTACAAGACGTTTTCATTTATGGTTTTGGAGTTCCAAAACTCATTATATCTTATGAAAATACCCTTTATTTTATATCCTGGGTGTCCGGGATCCGTTTCGTTTATTTAATTATTACCGGGTAATTGCCAACGTCCATACCGGATAGCTTATTCGCACATGATCCAATCATGCTTTACCATTAAACGTATGCATTCCTATGCACTATTTGGAAATTGCTATCTCCTAAGGCCTTGATAATTAAATCACACATAATTGCATTTAATTACGTTAATCATATATTAATTAATTTGTACGGAATTACCTTATTTTTGCCGGTTGTTACATAAACAATCATCTTTGACGACGAAAATGGTCCCCTGTTTCATTGCAGAAAACAGAGACAGAGCAGTCGAAGCTAAACGATCATACAACGAATAATGGAGCTAAGGATGATGACAGTGGTGAGTTGAATGGTCCCCTCGTTTCATCACAGAAAACAGAGGATACCAAAATGGTCCCGTGGTTCAAAAAAAAGTTCCCGCCAAAAAAAAATGAACATAGGAGGATGATGGTAGGAGGACGTGAGCTGAGGGAGGAGGCACAGTGGGGATAGTGGTGGTGGTGGTTCACACGGTGGTTGTGATGGTGGTGTTATATGGTGGTCAAGGTGGTGGTGGTGAAAACCAGAGGTGGTGGTGAAAACATAGGGAAGAAGATGAAAAGAGTAGGTAAAATGACTTATTTGCCCTTGACTTAACGACACAAACTAACTATGTTTGTGTCAAAGGTTGTAACTGCAACAAAAAGTGTACATAAAGGTTGGTTTGCGTGAGTTTCATACTGAAAGGTATAGGTTGTAGTTTTTGTAATACATAAAGGTTGATTTATGTAATTTTGTCAAATAAAAGTTATAGGCAAGGTTCAAGAGAAAACTTATAGTTATGGAGAGAACTATAAAACTCTTAATTAAATGCAAAAAAAAAATAATAAAAAAAAAATCACAACTCAAAGTTTAAGTCAAAACCTAGAAAATTGGTTCGGAGCTTTTCTTTCCCACGTCATTCCTGTTCAGAAAATAAAATAAAATAAAATAAAATAAAAAATGTGATTTCTAATGCACATGTGTAGTAAATATCCGGTTAAGCTTTAAGGTTTAACTTTTAGGGTTAAGTTTTTTTAAGTTTAGCTTTTAGGGTTTGACGGTGGAGCTCTTCGATCTCCTTACGAAGCTCTTGTTCCGTCTTCTCGATCTGGGTCGTCCCCATCTGTGTCTGTGATGATGTTCTTGTTCTGTGAAACCCTTGTGTTTGTGAGTTGCAAAACCCTGTTTTTGTAAGTTTTAGTTCTTGTTTTGTATTTTTAGTTTGAGCCCATTGATAAAAGCCCAACAATAAATATAAGAATGATATTGATAGTAAAGAATATAAATTGAATTAGAATCAAATAGATGGGTCGGGTTGGGTCGGGTCGAAAATATAGGTTCGAATTAGTTTGGATAAGGACCTGATTCGAATGTAAAAAAGAAAAAAAATTGAATTGGAAACCGGTTTGGTTTGAATCGAGGGTTTGGTTGCGTTTGATTCGAATAATAAGTACACTCCTGATTAGATAATAATATGAGTTAAGTTATCAATTTTGTTTACTTTTATTAAGTTAGGCCGTTTTATATTATTCGATTGACTAAATTAGGTAGTTAAAAAATTTAATTATTGTTATTTAGAATAAAAGTTATGGGGAAGGTTCAATAAAAAAAAACTTATAGTTATGGTGAGAACTATAAAACCCTTAATTAAATGCAAATCTATATATCTATCTATATATATAAAAGAAAACGTATATGCTGACGTGTCGTGCAATGGAGGCCTCAACATTCCCTTGAGAGTGCCACGTGACATCATAATGAAGAGTTTTTGGTGTTTTTGAATTGTTTCCTTTTTTTTTAAATAAATTGAGTTATTTTAGGAAAAAATAATTTAAAAATAAATTTAAAATTTTCTCTCTCATATTTCCTCCCATAATTTTTAAACATTTATATCTTTTATATACGAGATTTTTTAAATAAAAAAATTACACCAAATTAACGAGCGTTTTATTATCTTTCCAACGAGTACCATAGTGTTATATAAAAAACGGAGAAAAATCGACTATTTTCTGTGGGGTTTCGTTCATACAGGAAAAAAACACACAAAGTGTTCATATTATCACGTAAAATTAGATTTTGTAGGGAATATGAGTTATTACTGATTTGAATACTATGAACATGCAATGATTGAGAGATTTTATGGTTAGTTAACTTGAGCCATTTGCAATAGGTTATCACGTAAAATTAGATTTTTCAACCCCGGGACCCTCCCGGGGTAATCAGCTAGTGTATATATATCTATTAATATATATAAAAGAATTGAACATTGCTGACGTGGCGTGCAATGGTGCCTTCAACCTCTCCATGAAACTGACACGTGGCATCATAATTGAAAGATTTTAGTGTTTTTGAATTATGTCATTTTTTAATTAAATTGAGTTATTTTAGGAAAAAAGAATTTAAAAATAAATTTAAAATTTTCTCTATCATATTTCCTTCCATAATTTTTAAACGTTTATATTATTTATATACGGGATTTTTTAAAGAAAAAAATTACACCAAATTAACGAGCGTTTTATTATCTTTCCAACGAGTACCATAGTGCTATATAAAAAACGGAGAAAAAATCGACTATTTTTTGTGGGGTTTCGTTCATATAGGGAAAAAACACACAAAGTGTTCATGTTATTCATTAATCATGTTTTTTCTTTTAAACCAGGTTCTTATCTACGATGTTGAAAATCAGCCCAATCGCCATGTTATCATTGGAATTTTACTAGGTATACTTCATCAAGAGAAGCTAGGAGAAAGAATCGCACAACACTGCAACACATGGTGTCAGCTTATAACAATGTTATTTTTTTATTTATTTAATTACAAGAGTAATAATTATTACTATTAGTATTATTAGAATGGTTATATTTTTCAACCCCGGAACGGTCCCGGGAAGAATTGATAGTTGCTGGCGTGACGTTCAATGGTGGCTTCAACCATCTCTTGATTATGCCACGTGGCATAATGAGATGCAATGGTTACAACTTCCAACTTAAGTGTTTGTTTAGTTGATTAGGTTAGGAATTATAAGAGCCATTAGAATGTGAGAAATTAGAGAGATGTGATGAGTTTTTGAATAGTTGCAGCTTACATAAGTGATTCTTTAGATGATTAGTTATTAGGTTTTAGATTAGGGAATATGAGTTATTACTGATTAGAATACTATGAACATGCAATGATTGAGAGATTTTGTGGTTAGTTAACTTGAGCTATTTGCAATAGGTTATCACGTAAAATTAGATTTTTCAACCCCGGGACCCTCCCGGGGTAATCAGCTAGTATATATATATTGTAAAGGGATTAATCCTACATGTCATACTCTTATACAATCTCTCCTTTGAGAGATGCCACATAAGATGTGATGTGTCAACTTTAAACCAATTAAAAAAAAAGAAATAAATATGATTTAACCTAATCTATTATAATCTTTAACCTAATCTATTAAATACCTAATCTACTAAATTTAAATATTAAACATTTATTATTTTATCTCTCGTGTTTCCTCCCATAACTTTTAAACGTTAATATCTTTTATATACGATATTTTTTAAAGAAAAAAATTACACCAAATTAACGAGCATTTTATTATCTTTCCAACGAGTACCATAGTGCTATATAAAAATCGGAGAAAAAAATGACTATTTTTTGTAACCCAACAGGTATTGTGTCGGGTTTGGGATTAGTTTAAAAAAAATGTGGGTTTGGTTCAGGTCTGGGATTAGGTGATACCCGACCTGATTACCCGAAACAACATACCCAAATACCCGAACTACATACCCGATCATATACCTATGAATTTTTTAACGCATCATATAACCCTTAGACAAATGCGTTCGATATTTCAATAATTAACTTTTTTTTCTTATTTCATATTAGTTCTTTTTAGAATGATCGATTACAAACTTCCGAATTCATTTGTAATGGCACTAGATTTATACCCCGGCGCAGAGATTCGTTTTTTTTATATTTGAATATGATAACTTATGGCAAAGATTTGTTTAAAATAATAATACTAATAATAATAATAATAATATATTTTATTATTTATATTAGATATTTTAACCTGGGACGCTCCCGGGATAAAAACTAGTAACATAATAAAAAATCACAATGGTAGAAGCAACACCTAAGGGGGAGGTCATGGGTTCAAGTCTCACAAGGAGTAGAAACTTGCCGTTCAAAAAAAAAACTTATAGTTATGGTGAGAACTATAAAACCCTTAATTAAATGCAAATAACATAATAAAAAATCACAACTCAAAGTTTAAGTCAAAAACTAGAAAATTAGTTCGGAACTTTTCTTTCCCACGTCATCCCCGTTCAGAAAAAAATAAAATAAAAAATGTTGATTTCCAATGCATATGTGTAGTAAATATCCGGTTAAGCTTTAAGGTTTAACTTTTAGGTCTAGGTTTTTTTAGTTTAGCTTTTAATGTTTAGGTTTTGAGGGCGGGGTGGGTTAAGGTTTTTTGGTGGAGGGTTAGGTTTTTGGTTGTGGCGGGTGGGGGGGGGGGGGTAGGTTTTCTGGTCGGTGGGTTGGGGTGGGTTTAGGTTTTTGGGTAGGGGATGGATGGGGGATTTATGTTTTTGGGTGAGGGGTTTAAGTTTTTGTGTGTGGGTAGGGGTGGTGGGGTGGAAAGTGGAATTAGGTTTTTGAGTCAGGGTAGGTTGTGGGGTTTAGGTTTTTTGGGTTATACTACACGGTATCGGTTTTTAGGTTTTCTTGTTTTTTTATTTGAACTAGTTTTATATCTGCGCGCGTTGCGGCGCGCTACTCCAAATCGTTCATGCATGCTTGTGAACCGGTGTTGATGATGACACGCAACCCTACGTACATCGCCCTAAAAATACAAACTCTCGATCACAAAAAAAAGGAGGTGGGGTTTCAACAACACATATATGTAAATAAAAATGGGCACAAAACGATGGTTCTGCTCTCACATTTTAGTTAATCTCCACATCTAAATAAAAATGGGCACAAAACGGTTCTCTTTCTAGCTAGGTGATTTCGTTGCGTTGAACGATGGTAGGAGACAAAACGGTGTTCTACTCTCACATGTCTCTCTCTATCGCATCGTCTGTGTGTAAAATGTGGAACTTCTCAATTAAGCTAAGAAAGAAGGGTCATCAGGACACGTGGGTGGAGTGTGGACACAAAAAACATATGGATAACATGCATAGAACACTTGTACATCATGTATAAAAGAGTTGTACATAAAAGTTACTAATTGTATGTATACCAACTTCATGTGCCTATATGTAAACATTAAAAACTTTGTGGTCAAAGTATAAAAACCTAAACATAACTATTGTTCAACATGTTATGAATTAATATATATAATAATGGGGATGACAGTGAAAAGAGGTCGATATGTCCGAGGTGGTTGTTGGCAACGTCACAGGCATAAGCGAGACAATATCTTGGTTGGTTTTGATTTAGGGTTAAGAGAACTTTAAGCAACTAACGTTTCATATGTTTGTTACTAATAGGATAGATTCTTATACATATGACTTGTGGAGGATGGAAAATGAACTTGGGACGTTGGTTAAATATGTATTTCATAACCTTAGTATGGAAAAAAAAAACCCTTATATTTTAAAAGAGGCTAGTATGTTCAAGGTGGTTGTTGGCAACATCACAGGCATAAGTGAGACAATTGTCGAATAACATGATATCATAACTTCTAAACATAATATTCTCAAACCAAAAAGTTTTTAAACCCAGAAACAAAGACAAATAAGATACAAAGATCTGTACAACACTCTAAACTCACCACTCTCTAATCTAAAAGATCTTACCACAACTACAATAAACAAAGGATTTACAATACAGAAATTAAGCTAGAACAAGACATTCAAAGGCTTACAAACCCTAAACTTAGAAGATGATGACTGAGATAATACATCGAGAGTTTAAGAGAGAAATCAAGAACTATGTGTGAGACTAACTATGACTGATGATCAAGAGAGAGAAAAAAAACACAGGCTTTTTATATCTCATCTGATAAGCCACATCTCATTGGTTGAACCATAAGGTTTACGGGTCTCTAACCTAGTTGATAACAAAGAATATAAATTGAATTAGAATAGAATAACTGGGCCGGGTCAGTTGAAAATATAGATTCGAATTTAGTTTGGATAAAAGCTAGATTTGAATGTAATAAAAAACTGAATTTGAAACCGGTTTGATTTGAATTGGGGGTTTGGTTGAGTTTGATTCGAATAACAAGTAAACTCGTGATCAGATAATAATATGAGTTAAATTATCGATTTTATTTAAATTTATTAAATTAGGCCGACTACATTATTCGATTGACTAAATTAGGTAATTAAAAAACTTCATTTTGGTCTTTGTTTCTAGTGTGCACAAAAGAAAAACACAAATAAGACATAGCAGGGATTTGAACCTGCATTTGAAGTAATAAATGAATTTTGGTTTTGAAGTAATAAATGAGAATTTGGCCTTTCTTTCTTGTGTCCACAAGGTAAGTGAAAGAAAAAACGAATAAGGTACAATAGGGATTCAAATCTGCGTTACATGCCTGTAAGGAATGGAAAGTTTTTTTTTTTTTATAGTAAACTTCATTAAAAAAACGGTCGCGTCCTCAAAGCGAGAACCGCCACAAAGATTACACCATATACATAGGGTTTACAACCCAATCAAACCAGTTTAAAGAACTAAATCTCGACAAAGTTCCCCTACACCACCAAACCAACTTGATTTTAAGTTACAAACAATATATAAATACGTAAATATATCAAAAAAACAAAATAAAATCATGTGATCTACTAATTGGCGTGCGCATTTTAAAACCATGACACTGTTGATGTGTCTTTTCTTTCATATATATATATATATATATAACTAGTTTTTACACGCCCCGCGTTGCGGGGCAAACCTCGAATTTATGCCGTCTAATAATAGCGTATTGTATTCGACCGATTTGTAGCGTATGAAGTAAACATATGTATTCGAGCTTTATCTTTTGAACCATCGTTGGTCAACGTAAACAACATTGACACCATCAAGCCGAACTTATACTCCATGAATTTTAAGCTTTATCTCTAGATGTAAAGTTTAAATTGAGATCTTATATGAAATGAAATTCCAAATCAAATGAGTGATAGTATGAACAAAAGAAGCTGGAAATCCCAACCAAAGAATAAGAACGATAGGTTTTTCAAGAAACACAGTATGAAACCTAAGCCAAATACCATAACATACTGATAGAACCAACTAAAAGCAAAAAGAAAAAAAATTCAAAAAACAATCAGCGGCGTTGACATTTCATCGAACAACATATGTGCACCCTTAAATATGCTAAGCAAAAACTGCGCAAAACAAAAGCAAAAAATCACATCAAGATCACTAAAATCAAACAAACCCAACAGTATAAAGTCAAGACAACCAGGATACCTATTGCTGAAGATCCTTGTTCCTTGTCGGACACCGTCACCATGTTAGGGTTCCTCACCTACATTTCCGACCACCACCATCGACGGTGAAGCCGTCACAACCCCACCATCGACGGTGAAGCCGTCACACCCCCATCGTCTTAGCCGCCGGCGCTCTGATTACAATCTGTAGCCATATGCCACCGTCAAATACAGACTACACCACCTTCGCCACCGTCTTGCACTCTCGCCACCGTCTAGGCTGTAATCAAAGACTAATAACAAACCAAAACACTTTGTATAATTAAACCACATAACAGTTGAGTGATGGTGAATGTAATATAAAATCAAATTTTGACAGTGGATGTCGGTATAAATTCAAATTTAATATTTTGATTTACAAAGAGGAAAAAGGAAAACCTAAACCGCTACATGGCCGATGCACGTGACAACCGGCTTATTTTAGCATGGGTTCACTGTCTGTAAGAACCTACCCTAAGGGTATGTTTGGCAAGGAGCTTTTAAGAGCTTTTATGAGCTTTAAGCTTCAAGCTTTTAAGAAAAAGCCCCTACTTAATAAAAAGCCTTGTTTGGTTGAAGGAGCTGGAAGCTTTTTGGTTAGAGAAAAAGCTCTACAGTGAAAAGCTACTAGTAGTAGCTTTTAAGAAAAAGCTCTACTAGCTACAAACTTTTAGTTAGTAAATGACACAAATACCCATTCTATTTTAAAAATAAAATAAAAACCTTCTTTACAATCTTTTAATTATGACCATTTTGGTCATTTTATACATTTTATTAAAAGCTCCAGCTACTCTGCCAAACACCAAAATATATTTAAAAAGCTTCCAGCTAACAGCTTCCAGCTACCAGCTTGCAGCTTCCAGCTACCAGCCTTCAGCTAGTTTTGCCAAACATACCCTAAATGTAAGTATAGGATAATTAGAGAAAATCATGAAATGTCATGTTTCTATAATAATTTCAAGGGACCACACGTCGTTTGTTTCGCAAAACAATTAAAATAATACAAAAAAATTATAATTTAAAGATCAATTTCTTGACAAGAACTACATTAGAAACGACCCTACCTGTCGCATTGATTTCAGTTTGTAACCCTGTACTTTAAAACCATTTTCAACACGATTACTGTAACATTCACGATTTTTACAATAATTTAGTTACAGCTTTAGGGCCTATACTGGAAATAATCTAAGTTCCAACACTTTTATAAAACTTTGAAGGGGTCAAATTTAATTTTGTGAAAACTTTGAGCAATAATATCGGTTGTGGATATTATCTTTTTTTATAGAAAATAAAAATAGGAATCCGTTATTAACATAAACAATTTCTAAAATACAAGTTTTGATAATTTATCTATTTTAATGTTTTGATAAACATAGTTACCATTTATTCATAGTTTCATACCTTAAAATTTTAATGATTTGTTTAAATATGAGTGATAAGCTATCATGGTCTATCCTTGCATTTGAAACGGTTCTATATGACTATCCACAATATTAATGTTTTTTTTTATAATACAAGTGGGTTTAATAATAATTAATGCTTATTAAGATGATAAGATAGTTTGAATATCTTTTTTTTTTTTAAAAAAACTTACCGCCAAAGTTTTAGTATATCCATTTATTTTTTTTTATAAATTAATTAACATCCTAATTAAGTTACAACTCTAATTGTCTAGCTATAAATACCCTACCCAACCTATTCATTCTTTGTATCTCTCTCAATGAAAACACTCTTTAATCCCTCCCAAACACTTAAAGATTTCCAACCATCATTCTTTCTCCTAGCTAGTTTCAAGTTTTTCCAAGTAAGTACTTTAAGTTTTGCAATGCCGTTTACTTCAACGTTTTTTTCCATTGCTTATTCTCGTTTAAAACTAGCATTATTTTACTTTTAAAACATGTAACATAAAGTTTATAAACTTATTTTAAACAAAAATAATTTTTAAAATATTCAAAGGTGCACATAATTGCAACCCCAGATTTGGACAGCTTACAAAACCGAGCTTAAAAGGACCATAACTCAAATTTTACAACACTTTTTAAAGCAAACTCAAATACCATGATCAAGATCATCAAATTCTCGTTTCAACGGTATATTATATGTCGAAAAACTATTCCGTTTTGACCCTTAATGAGCTCAAACAAAACAGGGGTTCAAATCTGGACGTTCTGTTTTGTTTCACGTTTTTTACCTATTTCCAGGGCTCGAACGAAAAAATTTTCTAAACGAAATTTGTTCAAAATACTTTGATTTAGCCTACTGTAAATTTTTAGAATTTTTGGAAGTAACATCGCGTGATTTTTACTTTTACATGTATTTTAAATTCTATATTTAACAAATTCCAAGTTCTCCTTTATTCGCTTCTTTAATGTTACTCCTACCAATTCATGACGAGTCGTCATTATAATCAATTTAAACGTCATAACAAGAAACTCATTTAGTTAAAATCTTAATATATATTTATTTTATTTTTAATAAAACATATATAATAATACTTTCAAAAAAAATGGGAAATATTGATTCATGTTGGACTTTTATTTCAAATGACAATAACAATTGTCATACAATACGAGAATTGTTTCATTCGTAGTATTATTTTTTTATAAGTCGATGTCTAACAGTAGCTAATTATAACAACTAAGGACCACCCCATTAGTTAAATTTAACCTCACCTAATTTCTTCCTAACCACCCCATTTACTTCATTTAATACCCAACCACCTTAACTCACTTATAAATACACCTCTTCTCCACCCTTTAATCCTTTGTTAATCCATAATCTCTCCACAATCACTCTCTAATCCTCCAAGTTTTGAGCAAACTTCCTAAGTACACATCAGTAAGTTTTCCAAGCTCAAACCTTCAATTCTTTTTGTTTTTCCTTCTCTTTTCTATCCAAAACTCCTTGGAGAACCCTCTAGGATCTTCCCCATGTTTATCCACAGAAGTGTGATAAGGGTAGAGCACCTAAAAGAGGTCCCAAATGGGTTTGTTTTCTGAATTGTTTTTATGTCCTAAGAAATGTTTGTTGTGAAGAAACCAACCAAGTTTACTAATGTTAGGAAGATTTGTGCTATGGTATTGGGTGACAAAGGAGAGTCAAGACTTATCCAAATCAGTCCCCAAACTTTGCTTAAACTTCTTAGCTATACTATATAATAATATAAACATATACTTTCAAGTTTCTATCTTACTATCTTATTATTAATCTTTGGAAGGTTTGTGGTTACACCCTACCGTACCAACTCTCTTGACCCCTCTTGTGCTACGGATTTATCCACACTAGAAAGGGGAAATCCCGTGTCCAAAACCCACGCTTACCTCATAAGCGAAGTGGTTATGACATGAACCTATCAAATGGATTCACATTCCTAACTTTATACCATCCGAATCATCTAGGGTGATTTTGTGCTTGGTCTAACTTAATCTCATGACTATCCGGATTGCCCTAAAGGCAATTTGTGCTTGGTTTGCCTAAAAGGCTTGCATGATTCTCTTGAACCTATAATCTAAACTTGGACCTAAGACCCTCTAATTCTTAATTCTAGTTAATCGAAGCTAAAGCTTAATCTTCCAAGACTTACTTTTTGGAACTCTAACAAAACACACCCAAAAGTGAGTTCATATTTGTCCCCCTTTTATTCTTTATTCTTTGGGGCTCAACATGTATCACTATCAAAACTTAAATTTAGGGCTGCAAACGAACCGAACGAACACGAACAAGGTCTTGTTCGTGTTCGTTTGTTAAGAAAAATATGTGTTCACGAATAGTTCATGAACACTTACCGAACAAGATTTTATGTTCGTGTTCGTTTGTTAAGAAAACACTCATGTTCGTGTCCGTTTTTGTCTGTTTGTTTATTTTGTTCACGAAAGCACACGAACACAAACGAACATTAAGGAACACAAAGAAGTGTTCATGAACAAAAATGAACACAAAGAAGTGTTCATGAACGGAAACAAACACCAACAGACATATATTAACTTTTGAATAACATCGATTCACATACATTAAGACATTAGCTAAATCCACCCAAAATATAACCTAATTGTCAAAACATACTTAGTACTAGACTACTAGAGAAGGGTGTTGGAGGTGGAGGGCATCAACGCTGGAACGTGAAAACATATAATGAGCTTTGATACAAAACGTAGGTTTATTAATCTCATATAGTTATATATTTACCTCATATATTATTTATTGGGTAAAATAAATAAAAATAAAAGAATATAAATAAAGCATAAAAATTAAAAACCTTAATAAACTATCGAACATAAACGAACGAACACAAACTCTGTTCATGTTCGTTCATTTAACTAAACGAACGAAATTTTTTGTTCGTGTTCGTTCATTTATTAAACGAACGAACACAAACGAACTTCCCGCCGAACGGTTCATGAACTGTTCGCTGAAAGTTCAGTTCGTTTACAGCCCTAATTTCATACTCTTAAAAACTATTATGCTTAATCTAAATGCTATTATGCTATGCCATGCTAGAATTAAAAGTCTTACATACAAA